>CM039681.1:413537-571037 GCA_022537955.1 Schmidtea mediterranea | reverse complement strand
GAAGAAATCTCAGCCTTTATTAGAAACACTACATTATAGTTTACTGTAGACAAATTGGTTCTCAATAACTATAGAGTAACTTGTCCATAGTAGTCATTACCGGAATCGGTAAGGCAATTTAAGGAATCCGGTTCAAACCAAGGTTGAAAGAAATGTCTTCATAAAAATGTTAAATCATCTTGGTAATGATTTCATATCTGACATTTTGAGGTTTCATTAACTTCTCTTGACAAACCTTAACATCAAGATGGACATCTATCTACTTTTTATCTGTCATCTGTCTACCATCCATGTGTCATCTATCTGCCATCTATCCGTCATTCATCTGCCATCTATCTGCCATCTATATGTCATCTATCTGCTATATACCTGTCATCTATCTGATATTCATCTGCCATCTATCTGCTATATATCTGCCATCCATCTGCCATCTATCTGCCATCTATCTGCTATATACCTGTCATCTATCTGATATTCATCTGCCATCTATCTGATATATACCTGTCATCTATCTGATATTCATCTGCCATCTATCCGCCATCCATCTGCTATATATAGAAAAAGTTTTCAATAACCTCATAAAAGACTAAAGAAGCAAAAACCAGGCCCTAAACATTAATTGTATAAAGTTGTTTTGCAAGTGCCTTTTTCATTAAAAAATAGAAAAGATTTTTTTGTAAATAATTTTTATTAAGAATATAAATTTCAGATAGTCTTGTAGGCGCCTTTTCATTTTTGATTTGTGTGTGCAATGCACACGCCGAGCACGCTGCGAGCCGCCGGTGGGTCACCCCTCAATTTCACAAACATAAAGGTACCCAAGGAATTTCTTGCCAACTAGAATGGAGGGATTTTCAGGGTTTTTGAAATTTTCTACAATTTGATAAAAATTTGACTTGACCACTGGCAACCAATGCCAGAAGTTATGAGAGAAATAGTTCAGGGTTTTCTCGCAGTGGATCATCGTTGAGAGTTCCATGAAAGATTGGGAAAAGCTCCGACCTTCAAACCACTCACAATTTCACATTCAGCTGATCCCTAGCGGATCACTCAATTATTAATTTTACCAAAACAAAAAGTCTATTCGTAAAAATTAAATTTAGCTTTCTCAATAAAATTTTATTTCATTATTTTGCTCTTTCTCTCCCTCTCCCTAGCTGCTTCTCTTCCTCTCTCTCTATCTCTCTCACAGGAATAGTTGGCATATAATTTGAGGATTACGATGCCAGTAATTGGAGCTGATATGGCACGTAGAAATATCTCTACGTTATAATTCTCCTCGTCAACTCAGACAGGAGACATTTTTATTTTTTAATCAACTGAAAAAGTAAAAATACATTTCAAAATTATCTTACAGTTATTTTGGAGGGAAACATTTATTTGATATAGAAAATAACATTTAGCCTTTATGGCGCGTTTTTAACCTTGGCATAAGAATGCCAAGAGTAGAATTCGCATTTTTATGGAAATCTTTATTTCATATTCGAATTTTTAAAACTATCAGCAATAGCTAATGAAGGAATCATCACAACTGTTGATGAATTCACGTCAGAGACCCTTTCATCACGGACGGAGCAGTTGCATCTCGTCCTCATCTCAATCCCTTCATTGCTCCTGCAGTTTTGGAATTGACCTTGTAAGGAAGGATCAAAAGTTGGTTATGATGTTTGATTATTGCTTTTGAATGTTTTTATGTTTGTATATTCTGTATCAATAATTAAGAAGCCAATAAACTGCCTTGTAGATGTTACGCAACAAAGAGTTATTAAAGAGTGCGTTGAAGGTTTAAAATGATGAGAAACTTTTAATATATTTTCAATTCTCAACTTTAACAACAGCAACAATAATAGTAATAATAATATTTGCTGTGGTTTCCTTAGTTGAACAATATATTTTACTGTGGAGGACATGTGTTAGAGAAATTGTAGAGGCCAGTAGAAGCTTCTGTAAAAAGGTTTATCTGGACAACTGGAGCGAGTGCTGAGTAATATATTGCGTGTTTATGTTGACGTTGATAGAAATGATTAGAATTTAAATGTTAACATCACAAAATATTAAACATTAACAAAATATAGTCTGATAAAATACAAAAAAAATATAAAAGAAAAACATAAACTTTTTGTTTTAGCGAATTTCTGATTTCAATTTTTTAATATTATCTGCTCAATTTTGTTTTCTGAATTTTTACATTCCTATAGTAAACATTTACCATATAGAATTTGTGTTTTCTTTTTTCTTTAGAGGGGGTTATGAATAAACAACAATATTAATAACAACAAAATGCAATGAAATTTTGTTTATTAAATCTTTTATTTATTATTTTAGAATATTTGGCTTCGTGGCTAGGAAGACGGGCACTACTGAGAACATGTGCCACCTATTGTGTGAATGGCACCCACAAGACAATTCAAGAGCAATTACAAATTTCATTTCTTGTTGTGTTCCAGGAACGTGAGAAATTTCCAGCATGCGTGTCATGCATGATTTGTCTTCTCCAGCCTCGTGCCTCTATGTATTATCTAATGAACTGGGAGCTCCTTCTAATTGCAAACGGTCCCAGTTGTCAATAATTCCTAACCTAGAGTCCTATTAACAAAAAAATAGATGTATCAACATTGTAGTTTTTAGTGAGTTGTTTGGGCCACGTTTGGCATGCTTTTAGTGAAAGTTGATTATTTTTATATAAAGATAAATTTAACCTTTACTTTTCTTTGAAGACTTCGTTGACAATGCTGAGCACACTCCTGTGATATTGTCAATGGATGGTTTACACTTTCTTTGAGACGAATACGATTTTTCTATCAGAGTTTACTTGGAAATTTGTTTGAAATTCATTTGTAAATTTTAAATATGAAGTTTATTGATTTATTTTATTATTTATTGTCACACAGAGACATTTGGTTCACTTCATAGATAAACACGTGTCTCGGCACAGAGCTTATTTAGTGTCATTGTATGGTGAGCACCGTGTGACCTGCTCGGACAGCGTATAAAATCGAATCACTTTCTCGTGAAATAGGTGTTTTTGCTATCCGTTCTATGAGACTAGGAGAAATTAAAATTTTTTGGCTTTGCGAAACAGTATCAAATGTTTTCACATTAAAAATCCTAAATAAAGGCATTAATTAAATTGAATTATTTTCTGTGTGACAATGGCAAATATTGGCAGAAAATTATGTACATCATTTTTCTACAAAGTGACTCATATAAACTATTAGTGACACGTATTACTCTAGAAAATTTATCGTTTTGATGGCTTGATAAAACTTTAGAGACTACACTTTGTGACTCGTCTTTCTACGTTAATTTTTAAAGTTATTTTAAACGTGATCCACAAACTTTGCCAAACTACTATTATATGATGCTTGTCGCATATGAAATATTTTAAAGTACCCCAGACCTCTACAGACAGTTTTACATTTCTTTTCATATAATATTTTAATTAATACCAATAAATATAATTTCTGAAAGTCATTACCGGCTCTCATATTGTCTCATGGTATAATTTAGAATAGCTCAGTAAAAATTATTTGAAAATTACAAATGTAACTATTTTTACACTTTCTAAAATATTTCAGTAAGTTTCTATGGAAATTATATAATATATTTTAAAAATTTGCAATTATTTTAGTCAAACTTTTATTTACAATGTTGATTTGTTTTAATAATTTAAGAAACTGAAAGTTTTCAAATGATTTCAAAAATAAATTGCTATATCCAATCATTAAATAGCACTGAAATATCTCCAATAGAAATAATAGATAATGTTACGAAAGAGAATGGTATTTAATTTTCTTATAATATATTTGCAAGAAATCATTTAGGTATTTTCAATTTTGTTGAATTGCTCGATAATGAAAAAATAATTCAATTAAAGGAAAATGATAGCAATCTAATTTACTATAATTTGTTAAAATTATTTTGCTATGGCACATACAAAGATTTTGTTACAAATCAGCATAATTATCCTAAGCTATCCGAAGAACAATTGCGAAAGTTGAAGCAATTGACAATAATTAGTTTATCCATGACAAATGGCGTATTGTATTATAAATTAATCTATGACGCGATTGATGAGACTTGTCAAAGGAAGATCGAAGAATTGATTTTAGATTTGATCTATTATAATGTTATCGAGGGTTATTTTGACCAAGAAAATGAATGTTTTCAAGTAGAATCAAGCAGTGGAAGAGATTTTCCTGTTGAACAGGTAAATAATAAATTTTCCATAATATTTACAGAATTAACTTTTAAAATAAAAATATGAATTTTTACATTTATAATGATCGATCAATGTTTACCGTTGCTACAGAAGCGGGCGTGAGTTTCCATTGTCTAGGGGGTAAAATGGCAATTTATGATCATTTTTAGTGGGTAATTAATGGAGCTAGGGGCGCGCAAATGTTCCCGCCAGTCGGGCGGTTTTATCCGGCCTCGTTCTCCCTCCCGTCCCGCGCCACTCCCTCCGCTGCCGGTGTTGCTATGGAGATTTTATGTCGCCATTCAGATGGAGGAGATGAAAGCAAAACTCGTGGAATGGGCCAAGAAATGCGACAGCGTCATTGAGCGGCTGGCTCACGAGTTCACAGCAGCCAATAGCATCAAGGCGCAGCGCCGAGTTGAGCACCAGCAGGCCACTGTCAATCTAGAGAAAGCGAGAGAGGAAATCTCGCAAGTAATTCGCAAGGTGACCAATTGATTGTCAATGCGGTTAGTGAGGGAATGTCGTTTTCAGGAAATTTCCGGCCAGAACTCAGATAAAGCCCGCTCGGAAGTGTTTGGCAACGTCACACCGATCAAGGAGTCCGCTCCACTCGGGCAGGAACCAACAAAAAAGAAAAATATTTTGCGAAATCTCAAGAAGAAATAAATGATTTAGTTAATTTGTAGCGAATAAATTTTGTTATTTTGATTAATTGTGTTATCATTTACGCGGTTGCTGATAGATTGTCAGTAGATGTATATTTGTGTTATCATTTACGCGGTTGCTGATAGATTGTCAGTAGATGTATATTTGTGTTATCATTTTCACGGTTGCTGATAGATTGTCAGTAGATGTATATTTGTGTTATCATTTTCACGGTTGCTGATAGATTGTCAGTAGATGTATATTTGTGTTATCATTTTCACGGTTGCTGATAAATTGTCAGTAGGTGTATATTTGTGTTATCATTTACGCGGTTGCTGATAAATTGTCAGTAGATGTATATTTGTGTTATCATTTACGCGGTTGCTGATAAATTGTCAGTAGATGTATATTTGTGTATTGCAAGTCGGCATGATAATTGCACATCATTAGAGCCACCGAGAGATGAGAAAGTTTACAGCAGCGTGGCTTTTTTTAAATGAGCCCTTGAAGTATACGAGAAAACATTTCAACACCGAAAATTCATTTTCTTAAGCTTCAGGAACTTGAGATTCAGACTAAACCTGTTTTATAATTAATGTTTCTATGTTTATTCACCATTTTATAACATCTTCATTTTTTACTTTTCCGTTCCATTAGTTCTCACAATTATTCATTTTAATAAATACTTGAAACATTCTCAAAATATTTCTTTAAAATCATTTAATTCTGCTCCTTTACTTAGAACTCGGTTTGTGAAGGTTTGATATTAGAGGAAATTAGAGGAAAAAATATTTTTAATTAATGAAAATGGTCAAAATTTATTGATATTTAGAATGATTTATCTGCCTAGTTTCCAATTCTTCCAATAACGCGCTCTTTGACAGACATTATTACCTTTTTTATTCTTCCTCTTGTAAGTAGAATGTGATTCATTAGAAATAGATGCTTATTTCCTCCGCTAGCATTTAAATTTCAATATTATAAATTATTTAGCATTTTACATTCTTCTACTTCGAACTTTGTAATTTCATTTATTCAACTTGTTTATCATTAAATCAGTTCAATACGACAAATTCCGGTTATACCCAGTGACAAAAATAATTATAATACACTGTATGTCGGACTAATCAGGTGGCATAGCACCGACCCAACACTTGTGATAGAAGCCTGCCTCAGATTATTACCTCTAAGTTACATTAACTCATTTTTAAGCGAATTAAATTCCATCAAGATTATTTCATAAAAGCTCCGAATTAACAATTATCTAAACACAAGATAATTTAAATATCTTTTTAATTTCATGACGTATGCGTTTATAAATAATGGTAAGCAGTGAAAGGGTTGATTTTGTTATTTTGGACTTGAGCCTCATGAGATATCTGTGAAAATAGAACGAAATAGTGTTGGGCCAAGACACGATTTTGTTTAAATGAATCGGTAACAGCACGCAAATATAGCATGCAGATTTAAAATCAGACCCATAAAACATCAACTAACCATGCTAAAATATGAGAGAGAAAACAATTAAATATAAAATCAAGAAACACAAAAGTAAATTAAAATAATAACAAAGTGCAACAAGATCCGCACGAAATAAACATAGAAATAACATGAGAACATGAAAATTTGACCGAAATTTGACAATTTACCAAAAAAAGCGAAAATCCATAAAAATGGAACTAAAATTAAATAATTTGAATTGGAAACAATTCAATTAAAAATCAAAAGTAAAATTGTCAAATTAAATTACGAAAATAATAAAATTAAGATTAGAATATACTAGAAAATCACAAGGTCAAATTTTGTTTTACTACATCAAATTTAACACGCAAGCTTAGGGTCGTACAATAGGTATATATACTGTTGGCGAATAGGGTTGGTTTTTATTTATTTTTTCTAGGGTTTTTGTGTATCTACCCCCTAAACGCCAGCAAGATTATTATTATATCCCTCCTATGTACCCATGGTGATTGCCATGTTGGTAATGTACATAAGGGTTGAAAATTCATGAGCAGGTGAGCTCCATTTCTAGAACTACTCCTCATGATATTTTCACTTTCGGGTTCTGGACTGCCGATGGAAGGTCTTACGTCTTTCTTTTTCTATATCCTGGTCCTTACTCGTCTATTCCGACAATTTCCATACTTATTTGTCATCTTTACGCATTATTTATAAAAATATCCTTCAAAAATTTGGGCAGCGTTTCTCCCTTATTTACGGTAAATTTCCTATTTCATTTGTTTAATCACGGAATCGACTACATTTTTCTTAATTTACCTTTATCTTTCCCGATATTAGAATTTTGATCAACAATTCCTTAATTCCCGGTGCGTTTCCCATGATTTAAGTAATTATAACCCTCTGCGATCACTTTAACAAAACACTTCTCTCTTCTGTCAGATTATATCATTCAACCTTTGGAAAACCGCTTTCAAATTTACATTTCTACACTAACCTATCCTTTTCTACTCGATTTTTAATTAATTTTCCGTAATTATTTTAAATTTTCCCTGCAAAACTTTAATCCCGCTTAACTATAGTCACACTTCCCGAATTTTATTTCGACTCGCTCCGGCCACATTTTCAGCAGCCGCCTCGAGTATACAACGGCGCCCTGCGTAGCGGTCCTGTGCACAAAGCCAGAACCGACTGCGAACTGCCGAGGGGTTCACGAGGCATGACCCACGAGCTCAACTAAGGGTTTTCACCCACTAGCCGGCACACGGTCGGTCCCATGAACCATCTATTGAAATACTTATTATAAATAAGATTTTAGGGGGATTTGTCAGTGGCACCAAAAGATTCCACGACCATCCAGAATAAAATCAAAGTAAAAAGACTTCGAAATATATATTTATACAAAAAAACAATACTTACAACCAGATTGGAAAAATTGACATGAATTGGCATACAAAATTTTGTCTAAGAAAGATTCACTGCTAGTCTAAAATTTCTACAAATTTTCTAAAAATTTTCTGCCGGACTAAAATTTCTAAGTCTGTTAAAATTCGGTTAAATTTGGTTAGAAATTATGAAAATGACTGCCGTATATATAGTATTTTTGTGCCTGTGTGCGACCATTGGGCGATTTTTCGCCATTTTTAGGGTTTTTTAATTATTTTATTAATTTCAAAATATTTTTGTAATTTTTTATATATTTTTCTTTATTTTTTGATATATTAATATTTTATTGTTGGATTTTATTTTTATTATTGTTTTCTTAATATATTATTTTTAAACCCCAATATTTTGTTTTCTGGTCGCCTCTTCTGCCTGTGTTTTTTCTAAACCTTATTTTGCAAGGTTTTGGCAGTTTATTTTATTTTTCATATGTTTCTTTTTGCATCTGTAGGCATTTTTCGAAATTTTAATTAATTATTTGTTTTATTTAATTTTTGTTATATTTTTAATTTGTTTTAATTAATATGTTTTATTTTATTTTTGGTCGCTTCTTGCGGTGCGTGTTTATGTTACGGCAGCCATATTGACAATTTCAAAACTACATTAATCATTTTGTTCTAACTTATACAATTTTCACCTTTTTGTTTAAATTGGTTTTGAAAATTTTTGTTTTAATTTTGGCTCTAAGCCCAACAATACCGATTCATTTTCACATAATTTTAATCAGTGTTAAAAACTTGAATCAGTTTTTATCCGGAAACTCAGCCAGTCTTGATCAGTCAGAACAGAATAATTTTCAAAGTGTGAGGAGGAATGCTCGAAAACTTTCTCCACGTCGCGTCCATGCAACCTCGTATGATCTCTGTTTGGGCGTCGGCGTGGGGAGAGAGTTATGATGTACTATGAACGAAAATTATGATGTATTATGCAGCAATAAAAGTATTTAAATGAAATGAATTTTTGCGTCGAAATTTTTCGGGCCCACAGCGGACACATCATGCAAGTTATAAACTTATCACATCCTATTAGACAGTAAATTTTTTGGTAATAAATCATATATCATTGACATGTTACTATTAAATATTTTAGATCTCGTTCATTTAGATAATTCACCATAGGAGTCAAATAAAGTACATAGCATTGACATGTTAGTTTTAGATATTATAATTCTCATTCATTCAGATAATTAAAAATAAGATAATTATTCGAGTTACTCAAAGTATTGTTCAAGTAAGAATTTCATCCTAATATTACGAATGAATAGCATAAGGAATAATTCGATATCCTTAATATCATCAATTTAATTAAATAGTAAATAAAATTATATAACCTTTTTAGTAAACGAAATGAGCTGCCTTTGGCAGAAAATAATCTTTAGGAAAATTCGGTATTATTCTCAATGAAATTAATAAGAATAGTACTCTCATATATCCATTATCTAAAAGAAAAATTTCAAAACATTAATGCGTTAATAAGTTCGTAGTTAAAGATAACTAGATTAAAACAACGGACTCCAAATCGGTGTGTCACGACATTAGTAAATTAATATTTCAGAATCGGAAAAATCCGTATCTTGTGCAGTTCATTTAACTGATTTCTTTAACTCTAAGTAATTATAGTTTGATTTAATTTATTTTTCTTTTAACATCTTGAAAACCTAATTTGTAGAAAATATTAATCCGGGAAAAATGAATTTTTTTGGTTAGAATTTTCCTACAGTATCAAATTTCGTTTTTAAATAGAGATAAAAGGTTAAATAAATTGAAAGATTGATTTTCGAACAGAATAATAACGTCAAACTTATTGCGTTGAAAATAGCGCTAATGATCTCGGATCTCCTCTTCATTGCGGCTGGGTCGGGTAGGTCGGCATTCCCCCTACAGAACGTTTACATCGACCCTCGTAGTAGAAAACAACCTCCTATCAAACTGTGTTTATAGTAATGATAATAAGGATGAAACACGCAAAAATACAACTAAAAGACGACATCACATCACATAAGTCCTACTGTGTACTGAGTTTTTTGAAGAAGGTCAAGTAAATAACCTAAGAAAATAACCAATGAAGCGCACAACATCATTTACCGACACGCGTCTGAGTAGTTATTTGAAAATAGATGAGCAAGCACATTGGCTAAATATATTTGAAATTGTTTTCGTTTAGACGATTCGTGGATTGATGAATCCCGGGTCACCGTGCGTTTCCCCGCGCATGCGGCAAATCGTTGCCGTCAAGCCATGTGGGATGCGGGATTCACCGTATCCAAGGTCAAAGAATCCAGATTTGGTACCCTGCAACAAACGGAGGATGTCGAGCTCCCGTTTGTTGCCATAAAGCGAGAACCAGGCCGCAATCTGGCTAGAGAAATCCGTAGTCAAGCTGAGTTCCTCCTCGCTCGTCTTGAGGAACATGAAATGAATATTCAAGTGTATCGAGCCAGGCGCTATTTCGCTAACGTAAATAACAACGTCGCAGCGAGTAGGATCGCCAGTACGGACGGATACTCTCCTCCGTACAACACGTCATTCAACCTCGACGACGAGAGGTTAAACACCAAATCTATGGCCATCAATGTAGTTGTTCCGCGGAGGATTCTTCCCCGTAATATAAGATGGGATAAAGAGCCAGCCGAAGGACACCGCGAGCATTCTTACGCCCGGACGGCCCCGAAACCGAATACTTATGAGCATCGCCGGAAACTCATTATGATTAATTGTCGACAATAAAACATTTCGGATGATTATGAGTCACCTATTTAATTAAACTTTTAAATAAAACATCTTAGGTTACTTTGGGTACTTGTTGTATTAAAAGTGTTAACGATGACGCCTATAAGACTCTATAATTAATGATTATAATTAAATAAACTGAGGTGAAATAACAGATCTAATAACACTCTTTTGTTGATATGGAGCCAATTAAAATCCTGCAACAAGAGTTGGACCACGCGCGCAAAATCAACAAACGTTTTTATGAGCAAATCTTGCAACTGACAAAGGAGGTGCAACAAATTAAAGCTACTTGGGTAGAGCCGAAGAAGGTAAAAACGCTCTACCAGAAGATAACAGCAGCACAAAAGGGCTTATCGGTGGAGAAACAACTCAACCAGAACCTGAGGACACAAATAAGGGGTCTGGAAGTGGCAGTGTCAGCCTATTGTTGGGCCAGAACGTAAACGGCCTTGGAAAATGTTTAAATGGATCAGAAACACACACGCAAAAATAACACGCAATTTAAATAAACCCACTGAAACATCAAGTAAACCCGATAAAATCTGAGAAATAAAAGAATTAAATATAAATTAATAAACACAAAAATAAATTAAAATATTAACAAAATGCACCAAGATCCGCACGATACCTACACAAACACAACAAGAAAACACGACAAATTCGACGAAATTAGAAAAATCAATTAAAGTTCATTAAAGTGGAATTTAAATCGAAAAATTTGAATTAGCAATAATTCAATAAAAATTATAAATAAAAAAATTATAAAAATAAATCGAAAAATAATAAAAATAAATAATAGAATTTGCTAGAAAATAACAAGGTCGAATTTTGTTTTACTGCATCAAATTTCACACGTCATACAAATAGGTATATATACTGATCCATTTTCACATTTAACTTAACCATTTTTGAAAACAAACCATTTTTTGAAATTGTTAGAACTGTTTTAAAAACCATTCTTAAAAAACCATTTTTGAAGCAATTTGAAATTGTTTGTGAATCATTCGTGAAAATTTTAAAACCATTTTAGACGTTATTCGAAGATTATTCAATTTTACTTTGAATTTTTCAGGAACCCATTTTTTAGGTGAGAATTATTTATGGTGGAACCCTCTTTCCACGCCCCGTCCATAGCATCTCTGTAGAGCTCTGCTTGGCGACGACGTGGGGAGAGTGGCATTTTGTTTTATGTTATTTTGATGCAATATGATGATATTTGTTATTTTGGTCAATGAAGGGTAATTTTGTTGAATTGTTGTATAATTAATAAATATTATTAATATATCTAAATTGTTCTACATATATCTAACTTATTCTATATGCTTTTATAAATTTTAATGTCGAAATTTTTCCGGCCCACAGCCGACACATCACGCAAGATAGTAAAATCAACATAGTGCAGATGCATGTAAGAGCGTGGACAATCGCCAATGATATGCACCCGTGAAGACTCAGCGTGCGCAACGCAGCGGTCGTAACGTAAATATTTATCCCTATAGCTGAAGCGAGGAATAAGGAAGAAGTCTCTGGCTGCTTCCTCGTTTCTCAATTCAGAAAAATCGACCTAAAATCACATTACACACGGCTTAAACTTATCACACCGAGTAGTCCAGTGGGCACTCAATAAATATAATGTAAACACAAATGCGCCTAGGATCTATTAAAGGGAAAAGGTACGGGGATAAACTAAACTAAAGTCGTTGATAGAGTTGACCTGAATTAACAATTTGAATTAATTTGATCATTGGTGCACTAAATTGAATTTATTTTCGAGATAATTATCATTAACTTAAATTACCTTATGGATTAAAAACAAAATAAATTGATTAGAATTAAATTAAATTATGGATTTAAAAATAAATTAATTACAATTATCTCATAGAGTAAATTAAACTAAGTTACGGATAAAAAATAAAATTAGTTACAAATAATTTTTTGATTAAATTAAATAATAGAGTAAAAGTAAACTGATTATAAATATATCATTCGGTAAATTGAACTAATATTGGAAAATAATTTAATTAGTAGTACGTTAAATTACATTTGAAAATAAAAATATAAATATTGTAAGCAACTCAGTGAGTCCCTTAAACTGATTTTATCTATCAAGTTAAAAAGTTTTCATTAAAAGTAAATATTTCCTTAATTCAATTGGATTTAAATAAAATGATGGCTAAAGAATTTACGTGACTCACGGGTTTAACGTAGATCAAGTCCTTGATTAAAAATTAAAGCAGCTTGCGTAGCAATAAAATAAACTTTGATAAAACTCTCACAACCCTGGTGTAAAAGGAAAGTAAAACTTAGAGTTATTAAGTCAAACGTTGGAAATAGTTTATTAAAATTGATTAACCTATCTATTGATTAACCTAAGTTAACGATAAGGAAAAACCCTAAGGTAATTAGTAAGGAAAACTCAGGATGATCGATCGGAAAATTTGATCCAATAAATTTCGAGAAAATTAAACTAATTTTCACTAAATAGTACAGTAATCCACCAATAAAAATCAGAATAGATTAGGGGAAAGTCAGATGAATTCACGTTTTAAACTAAGATGTTGGCTGAATTAATGAAAATACTCCATTAGTCAAACGTTTAGTAGTTTAAGTTAAAGAATTAAAACGATGCAATCTGTTTATACTTCTAACTGAAATAATAACAATACCTTTTAAATCTCCACATAAATAAGATACAAATATCACCAAACCCAAACATCGATGAATTCCAGCACGAAGTGATCCAATAAAAATGAAAAGTTTTTAAAATCAACAATAAAACGGAGAACATTTATTGCATTGAACTAAAGAAAATTTTTCCAACCATTAAATCGACCGACTAATGCAATATTATAGTTTTATAATTCCTTGACTTCATTCTAGCCAACCACCGATATGAATTCCGACTGTTAATTTTCACAATATGATCTGATTTATGAGTAACATCGAGAACCACCAACGATCGACCCCATCCGAATAATTGTCGCAAGCAACTCTCCACACAGCGTAGTTCCTCAAAACCACAGACAATGAACTAATCAGTAAGAAAATAAATCAGATTACCTAACCACAAATCCCCGATAGGATAGCACCGACCATGACAACTTAAGTACCACCCAACAGAAATGAACGCACAAAACTAGATCTACGATAATTCCAACGTCAACTGTTAGAGAAACAGACAAAGTGAATTTCGAATAGTAGATTTGTATATTTGAACCGCGATGAACCATCAATAATTAAAGCACGAACGGATATCGTGACCGGATAAGAGTCAACAGTTTCCAACGCATCCGATTCGGCACATCCGTTTCGACAATTAACCATCGCGAGAAATAATGAAATATATAAACAATCATTTCCGCTGGAGTAATAATTAGACGAGTCAAATACTGATGGATACCCATTAATAATTACGATAACGCATATAGCAGACGCGAGTATATTTTCACCCCAACAGCAGTAATGTTAAATGAACAATCTTGATCTCAAATAACTAGGTCACGTAGACAGATATTCTTCCACATATAAATCTGGTCCGGTCCAACCCAACCCAACTAACTCAGACGATCTATAGACATACATTACATATTCTATTCCCATAACCTTTCTTCAGCATAAAGAAACTATAGAAATCACCAGAACACACAAACCCATACATCTCATCGCCATAATTCTTACAATTCCAGCTCGGCTATCAAGTTCACTGAACGCTAACTTAACCAGTCAATGTACCCCCTAAAATTAACAAAAACAATGCCGAAAAAATTTTTAATGACATTCAATAGCACCGGGCAGAAATCCGGATCAGATAATTTATTATTATATAAAAAACCATTGACTTCTATTTTAGCTAAAAAAACAAACTTCAACCATGTCAACCTATCTGAAACACCAATGGATCCTATCTTTGCAAATAGCTTCCGAGAACTACGTACCCTTGCTATAAAAAAGGGATCTGATCCACATGAGATCGAATTGTGCTACAAGATGTACACATTCCTTAATGGATCGGCCGAAATCTCCACAACAAGTGCAGCCAAATATTGGAGAGCGATCAAATCTGCTGCCAAGATTGATCATGACTTCTCCCTCCTGATGGATCAACTATTGGATCCCATAAAACCGAAGGACTTTCATTCAAAAACGATGTTTGCCATTGAAACCTTCTGGAAATTAATTAAGGATGTGGTATATTATGATGAATTATCTAATATTAAATACCTTAATTTTTTCATTAATAAAAATTATTTTAATATATATAGAAATCTTATTTATATAAAATCAAAACACCACTTAAACTCTTCACATGCACAGAATATAGTTAACCCACATGCACAGCCTCTATCTTATAAGAATGCGTTACTTAAAAACGTTGAATCTGATCCACTTTCCTTTAAGCTACTAACTGAAAATACTGACAACTTCTTTAATATTATTAAAATTAGCCTTCTAAATATCAAACATATAATCAATAATGACGACTATTTTAAGAATTTCTTAAATGACTTTCTCTTTATCTTTAATATTAAATTAAAAAAACTTTTAAATAAAAAATCTCAACAAACTACTACCTACCTAGATTCTAGAACATCTCCACTACTTAAAATTATCAATTCTACAAATAATTTCTTTATTAAAATTGAAAACTTATTTAAAAATATTTATAATGATTCTAATTTTAAGGAAAAGATAGATATTATTTTATATGATTTTTTATATATTTTAAAATTTAAAATTAACACCTTAACTAAAAATTTGTTTTTATATTCAAAATTTAATAAAATTAACAAAAACAATGCCGAAAAAATTTTTAATGACATTCAATAGCACCGGGCAGAAATCCGGATCAGATAATTTATTATTATATAAAAAACCATTGACTTCTATTTTAGCTAAATAAACAAACTTCAACCATGTCAACCTATCTGAAACACCAATGGATCCTGGTTTCTTTTCTTTCTAGACAAAAAAAGCAGACTTGCTACTCTCATAGACCCCTTATCTAATGATAGCCTCCTTGAGTATTATGACCTCGCTAGTGATATCCTTAGCACTGTCTTGAATCTTCAGAATATTGTCCTTAAAACTGATATTGACCTAAGCCTCACTGAATATCCTCGCTGCTCTGTAAAAGAAGATTCTCCTTTCTATATCTGTCACTTTCTTAAATGCCTTAATTCGAGTGAAACCATCTCTATCCCTAACATCCCTAAAATGATAATTCACATAAAATCTATTATTACCAATTATATTAAAAATGGTTTCCTAGAAACTAATATTCGTAAATATAAAGACTGTATAGACAGTCTAATTTTCCAAATGAACAACACTGATAATGCAGTTAATTATTCACTTATCGAGATTTATAAAATTAACAATAATATAAACCCCCAAAAATACAAAATTAAAATTAAGAGCGATATAATTTATAAAAATAAAAAGCGTGAACATGAGTTGGAATGTGCTAAAAGATCTAAATTTAAATATAAACCCAAAGAACAAATAACTAAAATTATAAATAACCATGATATAATAACACATAAACCCTTAATGACTAAATTTATTGATATTTTTGCAATTAATACCTTACCTTTATCTAACTTTGATACAATACGACTTAGTAATTTTCCTGAGAATGATACAAATACTCCTACCTGTCCTGATGATATAAAATCTATCTTAAAAAGATTAAATAACACTTCTCCTGGTCTTGATAAAATATCCTTCTCTGACTGGCGAATAATCTCTCCCGACTATCTCTTCCTTACTTCTATGTGTAATAGCATTCTACGAACTCTTAAATGTCCTGAAGATTGGAAAACCTTTCGCACTAAACTGATAATTAAAAATGGCAAATCTGATAAATCCTTTATTGCCTCTTCATGGCGACCTCTTGCAATAATGAACACCTCCTACAGAATCTTCGCAACACTTCTTAATGATAGGATCCTTAATTGGATATCTTTAGGCAACCTTCTCTCTAAGAACCAAAAAGCAATAGGAGCCTCTGATGGATGTGCAGAACACCATACTACAATTCACCTTATTAGAGATTATAGCTTACGTAATGGTAGAGAATTACACATTATTTGGCTTGACATAGCAGATGCCTTTGGCTCGATCCCCCATGACCTAATCTGGCATACCTTGACTGAAATGGGACTCTGTAAAAAGACCATAACTTTGCTTAGAGATATGTACACTGGGATCAACACTTTCTTTGACTGTGAGGGTGAGACATCTGACTTCATTTCTTTGACTAGGGGTGTTAAGCAAGGCTGCCCTCTATCTATGACACTCTTCTGCATTACAATCGATTACATAATTAAAACTGTCCTTGAAAAACATCCTTTCATCTTTAACGGTCGCAACATTAGCATCCTTGCATATGCTGATGATCTTGTTCTTATCGCAGACTCATACACCTCTATCCTTAGCACATTACAAACCACTGTTGAATGTGCTACTTCCATGAATCTTAAATTTAAGCCCTCCAAATCTGGCTACATGGACACGTCTAATGCAAATAGACAAACCTTTTTATATGATGAAAATATTCCTGCTGTCAATAATGACAATCTTTATAGCTATCTTGGAGTTGATTTTTCATTTAGCAAAAAACATAATATAGATCAAAGACTTAACATATGTACACATGACACTGAGCTTATTTTTGATTCGTATCTCCACCCATCACAAAAAATCTTTTCATATAAAACCTTTATCCATTCTAGACTCATTTTCACGCTTCGTAACTGTAATGTTAATCATATGGTACTTGATTGCCATACTAAAACAAAAAAAGTTAAGGGTAGAATTAATCAATTTGGCTATGACCAAAAAATTAAAAATATCTTAAAACCAATGATTGGTGACTTTTTCCATCAATTGAATAAAAATTTTATATATGCGGGATGCAAGCTTGGTGGTCTTGGTCTCACTGCTGCTATTGATGAATACCTAATACAGAGTGTAGTACACACTCTATACATGATGAGCTCAACTGACTTTATGTTCTCTAATATGTATATAGATGAGCTTAAGGATGCTAGGGGGAATGGTGATATTAATAGCGCTCTATCTTGGATAAATGGGGAAATTAAAATACCAGCCCGATATGATAGCAATTTCAGAAAATTCAGGAAATCCGTTATCAGACTTAGGAAAAAATTTGATATCAATATAAAATTAAAATATATAGATAATATTATTAATCTTGAAATTATGTATAAAGAAAGAATTAACTATTATAATTTCAGTAACATCGGTGAGACCTCCTCTGAGCTTCATTCCATTATAAGCTATATATATGCCCAACGATGGTATAGCATGCCCTGTCATGGTTATATTGCAGCGATTATAGGGGAGAGTAGTACTGCTGCATTTCTTATACAATCAGATGTTTTAACTGATTCACAATACTACTTTCTCATTAAAGCAAGAAACAACATCCTGAAACTAAATTACTCTGCACATAAACTAAAAAACAATATTCAAACCACATGCAGACACTGTAAAGTCCTACCTGAAACACAAGCACATATATTTAACCACTGCACATCTAAACCACATGCAAAACGCAATAAACATAAAAGAGTACTTGAATCAGTCGTTGATTTTCTTCTTGATAAACAATTTAATGTAGATGTTGAAAAACCTCCAATTGGAATCAACACAAAATTAATTCCAGACTTACTCATCACTTCTAAAAGAAACAATCTAATACACATACTTGACATTAAGGTGCCTTATGATTCTAGGAAAAACTTTGACACAGCTAGGGAAGACAACTACATAAAATATAAAGACCTCTCAATTGAAATACGAAATACTACAAAACGTAAAACTACAATACATGCCCTTGTTATTGGAACCCTTGGTTCCTGGGATCACAATAATAACTCTATACTTAAAACAATAGGCCTTTCTGATCCTGAAATTAAAACACTTTCTCAAAAAGCGTCTACTGCTGCAGTCAGAGCAAGCTACGACATATACAGAGAGCAAACATCCAAAAATTAATCCCATTCACTACTCTCCCTCATGTCCTCTGCAAAATGTATTTATCTACCTATCTATTATTTATACTGAATGCTTATAAACTTAAAATTCCTGATAAAAATTATTTTTATAAACAGATGCGATAATTTTTTTTATTACTAGAATGAATAACAAATAAATGTATTATTACAAACAAATATATTTGCTATTGAACTGCCGATTATTTATTGATGATTGCTGATACCTGCTGGAGAATGCCAACTCCTAACAGATGACTGCTGACAATTCCTAACTATCCACTTCTGATTGATTGCTACCACTTGCAGATTGATGACCTCTCCAGAGCTAGATGTCTGATGACTTGACTAACCATAAAAATACCGAAAAACTATCGAACATACCCTCAAACGATTATAATGATAAAAATGATAACTCTGACTGCCAAGATGAAGATGAATATTATCCATATCATCCTGACCCTGATCTTGAAGCGTATATGAAGATCAAAATAGTCAATGAATATCAATTAATGAATAATGATGACCTGTTAACCTACCAATACCCAAGCTGCCCAAGCTGCCTAAGCTGCCCAAGCTGCCCAAGCTGCCCAAGCTGCCCAAGCTGCCCAAGCTGCCCAAACTTATGAATATCTACTACCGAAACGCTGAACGTGACATCCCCAGAGTCGTTCAAAGGTTGAGGAAATTATACCTCTCCTTCTTGTGTACTAACATTATTAAATTAAAAAATGAAGAGCTGAGATTATTTATCTCCTCTTATGCCCTGAGGGCAACCGAACTTTAATGAATAAAAATTTGATTTTTTTTTTTTTTTTTTTAACTGATGATTTAAGGTTGCATGAACTTAAGATTGTTGATTTAATGTCCCTATAAATTAGTGAGAGAATATATTACATTTACTTATTTCAGAAGAATTCATGTTGCCAAATTTGATTTCAAAACAAGAGGCCGATGAATGGCGCCGAGCCTGGAAACGAGCGCGCCCGTCAATGACTCTCGAGGAGCCACGCCCGAAACGATCGTGCCCGTCTCTATGGCAAATACTAGGCAGAGGAGATGACCCACACCGACAAGAGGAGGAACAGTACCCTGCCGAGGAGATTGTCGACCATGCTCGAAGCCTGCTGGCTCAGTGGGAGAAGATCCAAGAAGAGGTCGACCTACAGGTTGTGAAGGCGAGGATGTACCTCGCCAACGTTGAAGAGGACATCCTCGTCGGACGCATCGCGGAGACGTACCCGGCTCGACCGGCACGCAACCTCCGACGACCAGTGCCCATTATTCCCGGTTATCCGCCGGAAGAGGGAGTCAGGAAATTTCTCGAAGAGTCATGAACCTCCAGATACAATCATAACTATCATTTGTAGTCTAGTGATGTTGATAATGATAAATTATAATGAATTGTCATCTTAGAATTTTGTTTTAAATGAGATTTCCGCTATAATCATGTTTGAAATAATTAGAGTTCTCCTTATTAGACAAAATTGATATTTTTTCTTTATAGAAATGTCGGCCCTGAAACTAATGCAAAATGAGATAGCCCGCGCTAGGCAGGCAAACGCGGAGCTACTCAGCCAGGTACTACAGTTAACTCGCGAAGTGCAACAGGTCAAGGCGACCTGTTTAGACCCCAAACGGACGAAGATACTCTACCAACGACTCACCGCAGCTCAAAAAGGCTGGGCCGAAGAACGCCAGCTCAATCGGAGTCTGCGCACTCAGATCAGGGGCTTAGAAGTTGCCCTAGCAGCCTGTCGGGAAGGGGAAGCGGTAACGTATCCGCTCATCTTCGCCCCTTCCCAACTGCCAAGTCAACGCGTCGCTGATGGTGCCGCACCAAGCTCAAAGTCGACAGCCATCCAACCAACCATCCGCCGGCCGGGACGCAAGGAACGGGCCCGACGCCGAGCCGCACAAGCGTCAAGTCGATCAACTTAACTTATTCTTGATATGCATGTCCTTTGTTCATTAAATAAATCATCTCTCATGTATTCAGTCATAGTGGGGTAGACTCGAAATCACCTACATCAATCAGTCTAAATTTAATTCGCATTTCCACGTAGGGGACCAAGTAAAGCGAGCATAGGTCTTCTATCGACAGCTCGTGAACCCGAGGATTGTCCGAGCAACTATAGTACTAGCATATGGTACTCAATTTTTGCGGGCATTCCACCACTTGAACACATTACCAACGTTGCCTAGCAACGGGTGCCAAGTGGCGATCAGCAACATTTTGTATGGCGTTACTAGGGTCACCCGAACAATAAGCAAGATATGAAACCCTGTAACCCACCACTATCAAGAAGGTGCAGCGGTGACGTACCCCCTCGTCTTCGCCCCTGCTCAACTAGCTTATAGAGATACGATAACTGCTCCGACGATTACCCCAAAGCCCAGCATCCATCGACCGGGAAGAAAGGAACGAGCCAAGCGTCGAGCTGCTCGACCTTAAGCTAATGTATAGTTGATATCCTCGAATACATGCTTTTTCGTTTGATGGTTTTTATATTGTTTTGGTGGTCGCTTGAAATAGCATAACGTTAGTACACACGAGAATAAATAACGAAAGTCCAGTAATTAATTTATAGATTGAGTAAGACCAAACAGATAAGAATGGGACCAGAGTGAATAAAGTACACGCAGGCCTTCTAACGGTAGTGTGTTGAACCCAGCTTGAGGTCAGGCCAGAGTAGTTCCTCTGTGGCGCTCACCTTTGGCGACCTCAAAACCCATGGTTACATTACTATCGTTGCCTCGAAACCAGTGAACGTTTTACATCTGGGGTCGTGGTTGTCTGAACCATAAACCCCACACCATAAACCCCACATTAGCAAACAAATTAGACTCTAGTTCAAAAGCTGATACTTTTTTGGCTATCAAAAGCTTTGTAATTTATTTTCATTTTAAAGTTAAATCAAAGTGGGGGGAGGGCTCTAGCAGCCGCTTGGCATATGGATATCTCACTTATATTTTAATCTCAATAACTTAGAAATCTAGATTTTTATATTAAAATGGCTACTTAAGGTATTTTTTAATACTTTTATTTATGCTAAACTTTTAATATAATTCGATTTTATTAATTGTTTTATTAAATTTTAATATAGTCAACTAATTTTCAAATTTGCAAATATATATTTGTTTATATAATCAAATATAAAATTAAATAATTTAAAATTTTTTTTATTAAAAGAATTATAGTTAATAAATTGTGATTGTTTAATAATTTAAATAAATTTGTATCGTTTTTTAATGGATAATATAACAAAATTCGAAATTGTGCCATTAACTGAATCAAATTTTGTGAAACCGTATCGAATTCATTACATTCAGGTAGGAAGTATTTGATAAAGAATAGAAATACTAATAATGATAATAATAATAATGAATAAAGGACGGAAAGGATAAAATCTGGGATGCCGTGAGATCTCATGAGAGGTGTGAGATATGTAATTATATCAATGATAATGCATTTAGCAGTGTTGGAATCCTCATATATGATCATTCGGTGAAATGTTTTGTTCTCGTTAAGCAATTCCGCCCCGGTTAGTTCTATTCTATTTCTCGCTATTCTGCTTGAGTTATCGCGTTGATTTTCCCGGTTTCCAGTTGTGTACGAGTGCCGGATCAGTGAGGGAGCGACATTGGGGGGAATTGCGGGCGCTCTGCCTGCAGGCCGGTTGGGAATCACCTATGAGATCTGTGCCGGAATCGTGGACAAGAATAAGCCGATCGAGGAGATTGCAGCCGAGGAAGTCTGGGAGGAATGCGGCTATCGAGTTGAGCCGAGCAGGCTCGAGCGGATCACAAAGCTGAGGTGACGCAGTAAAGGTCAATGCCAATACAAATATATTGATATGGATAATTGCAGATCCGGCGTTGGCATTCTCGGCTCATCGATGACTTTGTTCTATTTGTCGGTGTCGGCACACGACAGGACAGGCCCAGGAGGGGGAAATCCCGATGAAGGAGAACTGATCGAGATCCACTTGTTACCGAGGTCGGAAATCGAATCATTCGTTAAGGACGACGAGATCCAGAAGCCAGCCAGCCTCATGTTCGCTTTGATGTGGTTCCTGCAGTACCGCAGCGACTGCCAGTGATTGGCTGGCCGTTTCCTAGCATTAGTGGGCAAATATAGATTAGTTCCTTCCTTCCTGCTGCTGCTGCTGGTGCTGTTGAACTCGGGAGGAGGCGATAATTGCGGGCCAATAATTGCGCCCGGCCGGCCGGCTAAACCAATTATCCAATAACAACCGCATGCGCAATAACCGATTACTGGAGATATTTGCTGATTGGCAATTGGAGGAAATCAATCAGACAGCACACAAACGGCCTTGGAAATCGTTTAAATGAATCAGTTAATATTACCTCAATTAGTTGCGATTGAGCTTTGAATTTGAAAGGAATGCAATTCCTCTCGATTGCTCATCAGCAATTCCAACAACTTTCGCATCGATTAATTGCCCAAATTGACTAAATCCTTCTTTCAGCCAATTTCACCGACATTGCCCAATATCATCGCTTGTCCAGTTACCTTTAATTTGATCGTTGCACATATAAATTCCATTCATTGTCGATGAGGATAAACTGGCAGAAGGTTGGCAAGTACGTTCAATAAAGGCATATGGGCTTGTTTGACAACGAAAACCTTTATAATATGTCGACTGGTGCATATTTCCAAATATTATTTTTAGTATATACAGTCGTTAATTCCGTTATAAATCCTGATTTTGACAAATTTTGCATTGACAAGTAATTCATTAACAATATTGAAGAACAAAAATTCGAAATCATTATAAATTTTATTCACAATTAAATTTCAAGTCAAAACATTCTAATAAAACTGGCTCAGCAAAAATAATGTTCAAATTATAAGTAATTTTTTGCAAATTAAAATAAATTTACATTTTTAATTGGCCGAAACAGTTATATGGAACTGAAACGCAGCACTAAGATAAATTAAATACACCTTCAGCTAAACACTCTAAAGTTTGAGAGAACATAAATAATACAACTAGCAATAATAAGGAACATAATAGTTATAATAGGGATAATGAGAATGAGTTACCTAGGGTAAATGGCGACTAAGACAGATACCGATCTTGCGCCCCTCTCAGGCGATAGGTTACTTTTTTTCTATGAAAATAGTTTAGAATCTGGTAAAAAAAATCACACTTTATTATAAATTTATCTTTCTTGCTTTAGCTGTCTCAAATTGTTTAATTATATTATCAAAGTCAATTTCTTCGGTCATTTTCTTTTCACAAAAATTGAATTGGGGCTCTCAAATATGAAAGTATCAATTTTAATTTTCTAAATGATCTTTCGCAACTGGCAATATAAACTGCGTTTATCAGCAATTCACATATTTTTATTTTCATTTGCGTATTTATACGTTAGACGATTTTCGCACTTATGGCACGTTCCATGCTTACCAAACCCTATTACGCCTCTGGATAAGGGTAAGAGAGAGACTTCACCAAGTTAGGATTTGAATATAATAATTTACAAATTCATCCGATTTTATAAAACATTAGTGATACCATCAGCTAAATTCGTTGTAACAACTTTTTAGATTTAGTGTTTTTATGAAAATAAGTCACTGGATTTACAAATGAAAATCACTGCACTCACTATATAAATTGATAAAGAATAATCGATCCATGAGTTTTATATCAATATTTTTCAAAAATTCACGCATATTTGATTAATTAATTTTAACAAAATATACACAGTTGTGGTAATAATAATGCTATTGATAATAATAATTTATCTTTCACAACAATAAAAAAGACAAATAATTTTTTCAAACGTAAATTTATTACAAAGACAGATTTGGTAAACTTCGTCAATATCAGTCAAGTGGATACTAATGATATATAAATAAACTTTTGTTTTTAATAAGAGCTTTGAAAATATCTAATTTGGTCCAAATCACTGTATTAAGAATCGCTTGGATGAAACAAAATTGTGTGCAAAAATTGAAAGTTTATATTTTCATATAGCCCGATCGATGAAAGGCATTAATGGTAATTATGTGAAGAGCTCGTTAAGTGCAAGTACGATGGAGTATATCGATAAAAACAAAAAGCAGAATATTAGGGATTTTATGACTTTAAAAAACTTAGCTAAAAGGAAATGGGATAGTTATTCTTGACCATGATGTGTATGTTAATAAGTTGAATGATTTGTTAAATTCTCCTCAGTTTGTGAAATTGCCAAAGGGTCGGAAGAATGGAAAATTGCCTCCTCTTAAGGATGAAGAGTTTGTGCAAAAAATGTTAAATGGTTTTATTGAGAAGAAGCTTATTGATGAAGAGGTAGGTAAGTCTATTCGTCCGATAGGATCGCAGCCAGCAAAACTATATGGGCTGCCAAAAATCCATAAAGATGGTGTACCTATGAGACCAGTTTTGTCGATGGTTGGTACTGCCCAGTATAAAATAGCAAAGTTTTTAGATGGATTATTAAAACCGTTAATGCGATCAGAATTTGAATGTAAGGATAGCTTTGAGTTTGTTTCTTGTATTGCAAAGCTACAAAAACGAAGTATGAATGATGTTATGGTTTCGTTTGATGTTTGTAGTTTGTTTACGAATGTGCCACTGGTTGAGACAATTGACTTATGCTGTGCGTTGTGGAATGAAAATGATTCGGAACATCACATTTTGGATAGAAGGGCATTTCGAAAACTTCTTGAATTTGCTACTTCAAATGTCAATTTTCTTTTCAATGATGAATGGTATCAACAAATAGATGGAGTCGCTATGGGGTTCCCCTTTAGCACCAACGACGGCATCAATATTTTTGGCTAGTTTGGAAAAGAAAATTGCTTCTTTCCAATTTGAAAAACCTTTTGTTTATAAAAGGTATGTGGATGATATTTTTCTTATATTTGAAAACCAGAAACATGTAGAACCGTTTTTGCATTTTATGAACAGTTTACATAAAAACATTGTATTCACATGTGAAACGGAGAGAAAGTCATCAATTGCGTTTTTGGATTTGTTAATTCAACGCAAAGGTAAACAGTATGAGACAGAGATTTATAGAAAACCAACTGATACTGGTCTTTATACTTCTTTAGAAAGCTTTTGTGAATTTAAGTATAAGAGAAATATGGTGAAAGGATTGATTTATCGTTCATGGGCTTTATCTTTTACTTTTGCTAATTCGGTAAAAAGTGTTGATAAATTGGTTGAGTTGTTGATAATGAATGGATATTCTGAATCATTTTTATTGTTGATGATAAAAAAAACTGTTGATAAATTGATTAAAAATCCTAAGGATCCATGTTGTGGAAAGTCTGAATGTAATTTGTCGGATGGGTGTGAATTGAGTGTTGATCTGGGTGATGGTAAAAATGGATATAAAAAAATTGAGCCTAAATATGTGTTAGTATTGCCGTACTCTGAAGGCTTTACAAATTATAAGAGGAAGTTGGGTAAACTGATAGGAAATTTAGAGTATAAGATCGTCTCTAACTCGTGTAAGGTACACTCATCAATCCAGGAATTCTCTAAATTACAATACATCGATTATTACTTAGAATCTACTCTGGTCTCTATTCTTAAGTGGTTTGATTAGTGTAAGTAAATTCTTAGTATCGGGGTTTTTGCGTGAGGCGTGGCCAATTGGTCGGGTTGTCGAATGTGGGCATACTTGTCAGGGTCGTTCCTCGAGATTTATATCACTATTGTGGTGTTGTGAACCTTAATTGCACCGCTATATTTTGCGATATGCGTGGCTTCGACGCGACTCACAGTTCCTATTCACCATCAGTTGCTCGGTATGTGTAGACGTCTGCATTTACTGTAAGGCAAGTTGGGGTTGTTCGAAATTTGAAACAATGATAATCACAATACTATTTCAAGCATCTTTAATTTAAACTTAGGGTCGAATTCATTGTCACGCTACTCTGGTAAAGTCTCGAACGCCCTTTATAGCATAGCGAAGATTTATAAGGGGAACAAAGTTAATTCATTATTCAAGGAGGGTTTGAAAGTTTTTCCAAGAATTTTAAATTATTGCAAGTGAAAATCGAGTCTTAAATCCACAATTTACGAGTTATCATTATTTTGAGGGCTTAATCAACTATTTTTAACTACAGCCTGTCATTAGCCTAAGGGTTGAGTGAATTGCCAGTTTAGAAATAATACTATCATTCCATAGTTTGGATGTATGGAATTACAGACAATTCAACGTAACATCACTGCTACCGGTTATGATTATCATAAGGGGTAGGCAAAAATACTAATATTATCATTGCTATATTAAAGCTAATCTGCTGAGCAACATTTTTAATAAATCCACATGATATTATTACTGATTTAATTTAAGCTCGCTATTACTATCTCTGATTGTCACGGTGTCAAATGAAAAAGGCTAATATTATTATTATTATTACATTAAAAGTAAATCTACAGAACACCGTTATAAATTTAATTCAGTCTCGCTACTACTACCTATTATTAGCCTGGCGGTCAAATGAAAAATACTAATATTACTATTATCAATACGTTAAGTGATTAATCGACAGAATATTATTATTAGATTAACTCAACCTCATTACCACAGTTTACGATTGCCATGATGGACAAATAATAATATTAATATTATTACTATCATTACATTAAGTGTTAATATACAGATATTATTATTAATTTATTTAATAAAGCTTTCAAACTTCCTTTATTTTATGGTTTAAATAAAATAAACTGGGACAAATTCACGAACCTCGTCTCATGTCTCGATTATGTAAAAGAAACATACCATTTCTCTATTCTAACGGTTGATCAAAATATTATAGCCGGTTAGACTGTCGTGACTTCAAAGGTTGAATAAAAAATGTGAATGATAACGCAGCTTGGTTTATTTTTCCGTACAATTCGAGCAAATGATGGTGCATTGGACTGAGTTCGCGTCTCCTCCTTATGTTTGTCTGCTGAGACCTAGGTTACCTTGGAAGTTTTTGGCATAAATTTGGTTGTTTCTATTAGAAAAATACGGTGAGCAAGATAGGTTATATTTCATTAAATCTCATCGACTTTGTCATAACCCAGCCAGCGTCGTCATTGGTTATCAAGCAGGATCGTCGGGTTCGAGTTGTGGAACTAGGACTCGAAACCAATAATCAACTTTAAATCAGATATTTTAAATACAATTACCTTCTCGTATGTTTCCTTGATTTTCCGTCATCTTTACTTCATTTCTCCTTAACTCCTTGGCTGGCGCGTCGGCATATTGTGAACTTCTAGCCATCAAAAATATAGAAATTACTGTTATTGACGTGTACATACCGTATATATATATATCGGGGAATGCACACCACGATGGTAAACAATATCGTCGATTCTTATCTACCCGCTTGTTGCTGATGAATGTGGCATGCCGATTAACATTCCAATTCTTATCAATCGACATTTTAGAAAATGTCAGATCATTTTCAGTTAATATATTTCGTCGCTTGCGCCGAATTAACATTTCCAATTTCATGGATTCATCAGTGCGAATTTGGTTGGGTTTATGTGCTGCAAGTTATGATTTTATTCAGCAAGTGATCGATATTTACTGTGATATTTATTTAAGGTGTTAATCCATGAATTGGCGCGAGTTATTAGTTCAGGTTGTTTTATTTGTTTATACTTTCCATCGTGATTCTCATGATTTTTAGATACTACATTCTGTATGCTTGTTACGGTTTCTTTCGGAAATTGTATGTTGTATTTGCGTGCGTGTTACCGATTCTTTTAAACAAAATCGTGTCTTGGCCAAACAGAATTGATTAAATGCAATTGTTAATTAGAAATATTAATTGGAATATTATTGACTGAACTTATTTTTCAATAAAAATTTATTCTTGGAACAACATAAAAATCATATTTCAGTAACTTTTTTTGAAATTAATTTTGAAAAAGTAGAAACCAAATACTTGATTTTGATTGGCTGTTACTATTTACATATTGCTATTGACAATGACACTAATTTTAGTGAATTTTTATTAGTAAAAAAAGTTACAAGTTAAATTTTTCATAAAATTTACATTTTTATTAATTTTTAATCACTTTAATTTATTAATGATAATATAATTTTTAATTAAATTAAACTTTCGGGTTTTTTTATGAAATTCAAGTTATTTGTTGTATAATTTTATGTATACGTATTATGTATAAAATTGGTATTTAAATGCAGATCTTTAAATTTCTTCTAACATTTTAGTTTATCAATAATTTTCGGTAGTTTTATCATGTGAATTCATTTTTTCTTCTTTTGTTAGTTCAATTAGATCAATCTTATTGTCAATTTCTGATTTTTCTAAAATATTTAACTTTTCATTTTGATGCTGAGTGTACATTTGTCCCAATTTCATATAATCTATCATCACTTTCCAAATTTCTAAAAAAATATTTTCGGTATTATTTACAAATTAGAAATATATCGAATCCAGAATTATTTAAATTATTTTTGAGAAATAAAAAATTATAATTTTAAAATAGTTATTTTAATGTTAAAACATTTGTCAGTTATTTGCATTATGTCTGTGAAAAGCAATCTGTTAATATTCGGATATTTTCGCATAAATAATTTTAATTAAATTTTAAAATTAATATATACTTGTTTAAATAATTAGATAAATAATAATTATATATAGATGGAAAACTATCAGGAATGTTTGATTTGCTATTCACCAATGAGTGATGAGACGTTTGTGACAATTGGATTTTGTGAGCATTCCTTTTGTGTTGATTGTTTGGTAGAAATACTTGTTACTAATCCAACTTGTCCCTTAGATAAGCAATCAATTAAATCGATGAAAATGATTACCGGATCAACGGAAAATGACATTTCGATTGAAGATATTTCCCCGTTCATTTCAATAATACAATTAATTTCGAATTGTTCTGAGAAGTATATTTTCCCTGTTATAAATGATGAAACAACCGACCAAGAATTAAATGAAATGCTTGCACGAAGCGAAGACCGTATTCGATTACGTTCTAGAGAAGTATTTAAACTAGACTTGGACATCATAAAGAATCATCATAACATCAGCGAAAATAATTTTCAATTGCTCAACTTTGAATATTCCAGAATAGAAATGAACCAACGGACTTCAAATAATATTGAATTCAGTATTTTGGACTATATGATACATTGCATAAGGCATTATACAATCCAAAAGATTGATCGTAGACAACTTATTATATGCTTTCATAAACTACCACAATATATAGATAAATTTCATTATCATTACAACACTTCTATCACTGATATCCGATGGTTAATGAAACTGTTCTATAACTCCTGTAATAAATCCGACGAACTGAAAACTATATTTTGGAATTGCTCGATTATGCAGAATTTCATCACTTCAAAATTCTCCTCTGACAATTTAAAGAGTACAAATAATTTGAAGAACCTTGAATTGATGATATTTGGTGATGCTAATGTAGATGTTAATGAACATTTCAATAGCTGTGGAATGGATGTGGCCATTGATGCGCTAGGGCATTTGTCTGACACTTTACAATTTCTATTCCATGATTATGGAAGGTATAATTATTATGTTGATATTAGCTTTCATAATTTATGGGAACTTTTGGGAGAATTAGTATTAGAATCTTTTAAAGGAGATGTTACGACAATACTCAAAACTCTGAAATGTATAAAACAATATATAGATTCGTTTATTTTCAACTGGGGTGATAAAGAACTGATAAAAAGAAAATGGCGCCTGGAATTGAATTCACTAAAATTAATTTGTGAAAAAATGGATCCAACTGATAAAGTTTTGATTATAAAAAATCTAGTGGAAAATTTAATAAATAAATTCTGTTGAAAACGTTTTGCTAATTAATCTTAAACTATTTTGTTTAAATTGTCAATTTGCTTTTAATGAGTTTAATTTGATTTTTAATGAAATATTTGTCATCTCCAATACACTTTTCAGATATTATTTCGAAAAATTAATAATTTATTGATTTACTGTAAGTTCATAATTCTGTCAATATAAATTAATATTTCTCTTAAACAAATTTATATATGGTGGGTTACAGGGTTTCGAATCTTGCTTATCCTTATGGTTGCCCTAGTAACGCCATACAAAATGATTCTAGCTGCCACTTGGCACCCGTTGCTAGGCAACGTTGTTAATGTGTTCAAGGGGTGGATCGTCCGCAAAAATTGAGTATTATCGCTAGTACTGTAATTGCTCGTACAACCCTCGGGTTCACGAGCTGTCGATAGAAGACCTATGATCGCTTAGCTCTGTCCCATGTGTAAGAAAATTCATGATCGAATGTGGAGAGATGGTTAGAAACCATGATGCAAGTGTTCCTATTAATACCGGTACGTACGTGCATTTAGGAAATAATTTAACTACAACTAATTTATTGAAATCGACATAATGAATATTTATCGTGAGTTAATGGGGTGGATTTGCTGCTCGGCGTCGAGCACGCTCTTTGCGCCCCGGCCGACGATTATTTGATTGAGTGGTGGACTGATCTGCTGGTTGAGGATTCTTCTGCGCAGTCTGGGACGGGGCGAAGACGAGCGGGTAGGTGACTGCTTCCCCCTCCCGACAAACTGCTAAGGCCACTTCTAATCCTCGGATTTGAGTCCGGAGACTTTGATTTAACTTATGCTCTTCTGCCCAGCCCCTTTGAGCCGCGGTTAGGCGTTGGTAGACGGATTTTTGCCTGGCCGGGTTCGCCCAGGTGGATTTCACTTGCTGGACTTCCTTGGTCAGCTGTATGATTTGTCCATAAAGCGTTCGATTGCTCTGCTGTGCTCGGGATAGTTCCCGTTGTAATAACTGAGTTGGATTCATAGCTATTATAAACAAAATTAAATCTAGAGATTCATACACCATTTTAATTTTCATTTAAACAAAATTCGTATACAACGAAGAAGGACTTTACCTGACAGAAACATCTAACGACAAGTTTATAAATTTTATTTGTTAAGGTTAATATAACGAGAAATCACAAATCACTAATATTGATTCAAAACAACACATGATTGTCACTACTGTTAGGGGAATTGGCTCACCACCCACTCTTCAGGTGTAAAGCCGGAAATGGCCATCGTCGGCCTTCTAGTGCTGCGTGTGCTGCTTGTCGAGGTCTGTTGGGGGTGCCAATATGAGTTGGCAATCCGACCCGCCAGCAAATCTTCCTCTACATTTGCCAAATGCTGGCGAGCTCGGGCCACCTGCGAATCCAAATCTCGCTGTTGCGACAACAGGTCTTCCAATTGCTGTCGGGCCTGCTGTCGTATTTCTTCTGACGGGCTCCATTGCGTGGATGTGCCCACTCCCAGATTTTCCCGGTCGAGGAATTTCGACGGCGGAAACTCCGGGCATCACTCTTGGCGGTGTTGCGCTCAAGCCCATCTCCAGCGATCTGCGAGGGAGAGTGTAGCATTGAGAGCTGAAATTAAATATCGTCAATGAATATTCACTTACGGGGGAGCCTCAGAAATGCGATTATCGAGGTTATTTTACTTGGAATTTCGGCTAATAGGATTTAACATGGGTTGTGATTTCAGGTTGTTGCTGGAAAATACTTCCCTTGAAATATTTCGGGTATTTAACGTCATAGGGTTTCATCATTAAGATCTTGGATAAGGTGTTTCGTGACTAAACCTATCATGGGTCAAGAAGAAGTCATATTATATTGTTTTGTGTGTAAACACCCTTATGATTCCTATCCATTAGAATCCCTTCTTCAATGTCAATAATCTCCTTGATTAATCGAGTACGTTTATTAGTGAGCATTAAACATATAGCTAGGAGTAACATTTTAGAGATCTCATTCTATCGCTGATTCCATAGGCACCTGATAGTTCATTTATTTACTGAAATAACCAGTCTAATCTGGAAGTTATACACCAAGATTGTAAGCGTTAGGGAATAAACATTATCTACCACTTTCCTCGATGAAGCTCAACTACAGGACTATTCGTTCTAATCATAATTCGACGTCATATTATTAATCTTGTTACGGAACCGTCCAAGTTGGTGATACTGTGCACTAGACTCTGCCATCTTATGAATGATGCATCGTGATGTAAATAGTTTATTGAAATTCAGGCTGGTTGAAAACTACAAATTATCTAATAATTTTACCAAGAGGTTTTACAATTAAAATCGTTTAATTATTATTAAAAGCGATAATTATAAAATTCAAAAATGAATTACCACTATGCATGGCGACCATTTCCGTCAGTCCCTCTCCTTCTAAGAGTGCTCCTAGCCCTTTAATCACTTCCTCTGAATGCGAATTATTTTCCATCGTTTTAGTCGATTCGCCGGATACTGAAAATATTGATTATTCGAAATAAACTGATTTGTTTATCAATAACATTGATATTGTTTACACTTGGAATGTCTATCCTGTGGAATTTGTCTCTTTCCGCTCATTGAATAATTAATGATTAATTTTCGGTGATTGTCAAAAATTCGACATTCCGCGATCTGGTAAGTCTCGTACCTTATATCTTAGTTTTTACTGTAATCAATTTGTTTAGAATTTCGTCAAGCATTTCTATTGTATTTGTCAAGGGTGATCTTTAAGTACCGCAGTGCAACGGTCGAGTAAATGGTGGGTAGTTTAATTTGTGATTTGGTTTCGCACGAGTTAACGTCATTGTAGGGATTCAGAGGCTACTCTCTACTGGACCATTGGGATGATCCTTTATTGCTTATCGATGGTATTATTCGCTATTTATTGGATGATGGAGTATTTATGGTGCAAGGAAGAATAGATTTTTGAATTTTCGAAGGTTTTCAGTTATTTTATTCCATCCTTACGATATCTACGGAATATATTTCCTCATATTAGTTTGGATCATGAAATTATGGGTGCAATCATCAATTTCTTAAGTAAATTTTTGTTTCGTCTTACTTTGAATTTAATTAATTAAAATTTAATCCCATCGATGTAATTTATCTACAAACTTAATTTATTAATAAGGCGAGCTTTACTTTATAACAACGATTCAGTATTCAGTTTTTTAATCGATGACTAGGAGTTAATTCAATTTTTCAAGTAACTAATTCATTTTATTTTAACATTAAACTACGAATTAATTTATCAATTATTTTATCATATAGTCAAAGAATTACCTTAGTTGTAGTCAAAGAGTTACCCGATTTTTAATCAATAAATTATTTTCCTTTTTAGTCCTGAAATTAGTTACTCAATAAGCTACTTCATTTTTAACCAATAATTACTTTATCCTTAATCAATGCATTAATTCAATTACTTGCTTTTACTCAATCGTTACTTCATCCTTATTAAAACTAATTTGATCAATGATTTACTTGTTATTGCTTTAATGTTTATCCATAATTATAATAACTTAATCACTTTACTTTTACTAAATTATAATAATTCGATGAATGAATTACTCAATAACTACTCTATTTGTAAGCCATAAGTCACTTCAATTGTTTCTTTATCTATAATCAATAGTTAGTTTAACTTATAATTTAATTTAACCGAATCGTTGTGTTATTCATGCAATAATTTTCTACTAATTTAGTTCAAAAATACGAAATCAATTTAATTACACCCATGATTTTTGTCTAATTTACTTCCAAATATTAGTTTAATGTAGTTATATCAACGACTTCAATTTAATTTATCCCCGTACCCTTCCCTTTAATAGGCCTTAGGCGCATTTTATGTTTATATTATATTTACTGAGTGCCCACTGGATTACTCGGTGTGATGATTTTGAGCCGTGTGTAAAATAAAAGTTAGGTCGATTTTACAGAAATGAGAAACGAGGAAGCAGCCAGAGACTTCTTCCTTATTTCTCGTTTCTTCTATACGGATAATATTCCGCACGCTGAGTCTTCACGGGTACATATCATTGGCGATTTTCCACGCTCTTACACAAATCTGTACTATGTAGATTTTACTATCTTGCAATATGTGTTGGCTGTGGGCCGGAAAAATTTCGACAGAATTATTTATTTATTAAATATATAGAAACAATTTATCAATATTAATAATATTTATTAAGTATAAACCAATAAACATAAATTACCCTCCATGTCAATCCATACAATAAAAATTTCATAATGTTGCATAAAATAAAATAAAAATACCTCTCCCCCCACGCCGACATCCAAGCAGAGCTCTACCGAGATTGCAAGGATGTGACGTGGAGAGAGGGCTCCAAAATAAACATTTCTCACCTAAAAAATAAGATTTTTAAACAAGTTCAAAAGTAATTTGAAAATGGTTTTCTGACTTGAAAATATGGTTTTTTAAAAACGATTTCAAAAATGGTTAAATTTAATGTGAAAATGGATCAGTATTTATACCTATTTTCTGTCCCTAACCTCGCATGTTAAATTTGATGCAGTAAAACAAAATTCGACCTTGTTATTTTCTAGTGAATTCTATTCTTTAATTTTTTAATTTTTTGATTTATTTTAATGATTTTTCATTTAGAATTTTTATTGAATTATTACTAATTCAAATTTTTTGAATTAAGTTTCATTTTCATGAACTTTTATTAATTTTTCAATTTCGTCGAATTTGTTGTGTTTTCTTGTTATATTTGTGTCGGTATCGTGCGAATCTTGGTGCGTTTTGTTATTATTTTAATTTATTTTTTATGTTTATTAATTTATATTTAATTCTCTTTTTTCTTATATTTGATGGGTTTAATTGGTGTTTCAATAGGTTTATTTAAATTTGCATGTTATATTTGCGTGTGTGTTACTGATCCATTTAAACATTCCTCAAGGCCGTTTACGTTCTGGCCCAACATATATCTGTTTCAAAGAAAATTTTAGTTTTTAAAAAAAAATTTTATTCAGGTTTTAACTTAATCCTTTTGTTTGAACTTCGGCTGATGACACTAAGCTAAATTTATATTTTGGAACTTGTTATTATTGACCTAAATATGAAATATTCTTATTTTTGTAAAAGTGGCGCTTCTGAATATTCTAGAACAATGAAACACTGAAAATAAACTCTAACCATAAAAATTGTTTTGAAAATATCCCAGTAGTATTATGATAAATGTTTCTGCGACACATTACCGTAATAAGCGCGAAAGGGTTAAAAATAACTTTTAGATAGAAATTTAACATAAATAAAATCAATTTTTTATAAAATTTTATATTTGTATTTTGAATTAAAAAAATCATTTTATTTTAATTTTAAATATGGCATTTTTATCTTTAATTATTTTTTATATATTATATAGATTAAATCGATTTTTATAAAACTTAAAAATTTTTAGATCAAAAAACTGGTGGGATCTGCAAATCTTCAGCCTTAATTTGGATAATGCCCGGGGAAATGATCCTTTCGTTGCGGACATCAGTACCAAGCCCACCCAGATAGTTATCCTCATTTATAAAAGCCAATTAATATAGGCTTTTTAATTTCTTAACTATTTCCTTACTTTTCCTTATAATTAAAATTTAATATTTTTAATTAAAAACAATTATTTTAACTTATTTTCATTTAAAAAAAATAAAAAGTTTAATAAATTAAAATTTTTATTTTAATATAAAAACTTTAAATTTTAAATTTAATATTTTTTATCTTTAATAATTTATTTATAAATCATTCTGTTTTTGAAAATTATTTAAAAAATCACTTGAAATCAAAAAGTAAATACAAAAATAAAATTTAAATTGAATGAAAAATTTAAATTTTCACTTACAATCTGCAAATAATATTTGTCTGACATGCTGAGATAATTATAAATCTTTCAAATTTTTTAATATTATCAAAATGACGAGAATGGTTTTTAAAATTAAAATAAATTAGTAATTTATTCTCTATTATTAACACGTTAAAAATATATCAAATCCAGAATCACTTACATTAGTATTATGTTATAAAACTAGATCAAAAACTAAACTTATTGGTGTTTTAGATTTGTTACTAAACATATTTATTGATTTTAACGATTTCCCACGAAATACATTCGAATTATGTAATAATTTAGTGACAGAAGACTTAATATTTTTAAAAGCCTTTCTAATTTGAATTAGCTTAAACATGATATTTTAAAGGTTTGCTATCAATAAATGGGTTTTGATTTACATTGTTTACATCAGACTCAATCAAAATGCTATCAATGCTTTCCTTAGTCAAACTTTCTACAATACACTTAGACTAATTATTTTTATTCAAAAACGAACGGCCTTCTATAACAAAGACCTAATAAATTACCCTTTATTGTATGTTTATTATATTTAAAGTCGTTGATTTTTCTTCATCGCTTTGGGGCTTAGTTATTTAATTGTAACATCGTTCTGTTAGAATTCCCAAAATGTAAAATATCGTTAAATATCGCTATATAGCCCGTTGCACTTTTTTACTCGGCGAAATTGTTCCGTTCGAGGTGGGAAACCTCACGGTACTACGGGAAGGCTGGAATAGGCCTCTCATATGAAGAATTGGGTCAAATCCGCCTTATCAATGGCAACCCTTTATATGACCTGGTTGGAATCGGGAATACGTAAAACCATGAAGTCAATATATTCCTTACATCCATGACAGGCCTCAAAGTAATTACAGCCGAAACTGTAATTCCCGTCAATTTCGTAAGATCTGTACACTCTGAATTAACACTCAATCCCTCCTCCTCAAGTAGCACCCGTGTTCTATGCAAACCTGAGAAGTTAGTCCAAAGTCGGTCGGCAGGTGTCAACCCTCGTAAAAATGGCCTAACTGTCACTGATACTGGTAAGCTTTGCCGATCGGTCGTCAGGAGTCATCCTTGGCGAATCAGTTATCTTACACAGTACCACAAATCGTATCATTTTACTAACTAATCTCAGTAGGCTTATTAAGACAATATACCCGAGGGTATTTTGCCAGTCTATAGAGTCCCAGAAGATGCTTAGACACAATTACTACCTCACTATCTAGTTGCTTATATACCATGGTATCAAAAAATACTTTCAGTATAAAGGCTGAAACCTGATGTTTGCTTTATAAACAGCAACATGGAGGTGTTAACTAAGAGTTAACTACGGTCAGTAACTGCATAAACAACCTCTGTGGCTTCAAACTCTAGGGGGGTTGTAGTTAAGCTTCTTCTGGCTCATAAGTTTCAGTGGTTACCCACATCCATTTACGACTTGCTTCTACAACAGGAAAATTTAATCGATGCAATCGGCCAGCAACTTAGTGCAGCATGTACATATGGACTAAATTTTCCCCGACTTACCGTTCTCATTAAGTTTACGTTGGGCACCCCACCACGCTTGGCGCAGCTTGAACTTACTAATGATCTCTCAAACAGTAACTCTAACACACCGTTTATTCAAGGACATCTACCGCTTCATATTGCAACATGTACCTATGGAATAAATAACCACGAAGAGATTTGTACAGTGACAGCCTGGGGTCAAGGTTATCCAAATCATAAACCCCACAGTTCAATAATGATATTACAAGATAAATAACCAATCAAAAGACATGTGTGGCGTCCCCGTTTATTATTTTAGACCAAAATATCACTGAAAATTCCAAATTCGATTCATAAAAATTGTTGCGCCAGAACACAAACGGCCTTGAGAATCGTTTAAATGAATCGGTAATACACACGCAAATACAACATGCAGATTTAAAATCAGACCCATAAAACATCAACTAACCTTGCTAAAATATGAGAAAGAAAACAATTAAATATAAAATCAAGAAACACAAAAATAAATTAAAATAATAACAAAGTGCAACAAGATCCGCACGAAATAAACATAAAAATAACATGAGAACATGAAAATTTGACCGAAATTTGACAATTTACCGAAAAATGCGAGAATCCATGAAAATGGAACAAAAATTAAATAATTTGAATTGGAAACAATTCATTTAAAAAATTAAAAATAAAATTGTCAAATAAAATTACAAAAATAATAAAATTAAGAATAGAATATACTAGAAAATCACAAGGTCAAATTTTGTTTTACTACATCAAATTTAACACGCAAGGTTAAGGTCGTACAAAAGGAATATATACCGATTCATTTTCACATAATTTAGCCCGTTTTAATCAGTTTGATTCAGTCTTGCAAACTTGAAGCAGATTTCTTTAACCAGAATGTTAATGTGAGTGAAGAAATGTTCGAAAACTTTCTCCACGTCGCGCCCAGACAACCTCATGTGAGCTCTGTTTGAGGCGTCGGCGTGGGGAAAGGTTTGTGTATGTAATGTTTCGAACCACGTATGCCAATTATGAATCTGTATTTATGCCAGTTATATTTCAATAAATGCTTGATTTAGAAAAACTCATGTCGAAATTTTTTCCGACCCACAGCCGACACATCACCGCAAGTCAATAAAATCTACACACACCACCAAACTGTGTAAGTGCGGTGTAAGTCCGTCAATAGTTTGTGCCCGTGAAGGCTACGGCGTGAGAACGCAGTATCTGGAACGTCAATATTGTCCTTTATAGGGGAAATTGGGAAGTGATGAGGTAGTCTTTTGGCTGCCCCTCCGCATCCCATTTCCTGAAAATTCGACCTAAAATCTAGATTGACAATCGGCTCAAAATCACCACATCGAGTAGTCCAGTGGACACTCGTAACGTTCTAATATCAACATATTTAGTCCTAAGATCAATTAAAAGGGAATGACTGGAAGAGGCGTCGTAAATCATTGCTATCTTCTCAAATTTTATTCAAATAATAAAAATATAATAATGAAAAATCTTGAATAGTATAGCTATAGCCTCAATCTCAATCAAAGAGTAAAATCATGATAGAGTAAAGATCGTAAAAGCATTACTATAGTCTCAATTTTAGTCAAATAATAGCATTAAACATGGAAGTAAGGATCATAAATTTCATTACTTCAACCTCGATTCTTAATTAAATAACAAAATCAATCTTAGTAAAATAAAGATCATGAATTTCACTGCTATAGTCACGCTTTTATAAAAATCTTGAGTAACCGAAAACAATGCTTAAAGTCACGATTGGTACTTAAAGGATGAAATCAGTAATAGTAAATAATAAGAAATAAGCTCCCTCATCACAACCATAACGGGCAGAATGTATAATAAAATTGGTTAAGCTAAACTCCCACTACTATAATCACATGCGAATATTAAACAACTGTGGCGGTAGGATTAAATACTGAGATCACAATTAAATCAAGGAAAAATAGACGTAAAAAGGAAGGAAACAAATTAAGGTAGGTCTCGATAATTACATCCCCGAATATGTATACTTAAATGACCGAATTAGAAATAGTTGATGATAACAATTCTAAATTAATGCAACGTTAATTAAATATAAACCAAGCAACCATAATATTTACCGAAATTAAAAGTACGACGAAGGACACACGCCCAAAAAGAATTATTAAAAAATTAATTAATACCATAACACGTGACAAATCAAATTTGACTGCAAAATCACAATGGTTTATAGGCCGACGAGGACCGTAAAATAGACAAGATATAGGAGGATAAGTTCCACGAATTTCGTAATTAATCTTCTCGGTAATAACAAACAATGTCTTCATTTAGGACATTAGCTAGATCCACTAAAAAATGAATAGATCCTAGACTGCGTAAAACATCAATGGAGTAGGCAATCATTCGAGAATGAAACTTTCACGCCAGCTATTTGAGATCGACCAATTTGCCGACAAGAAACTGGATTCCTGCCTTCTGTAGGTTGAGTATTCCTGAGATAGCCACAACTAAAGTCCAAATCTAATTTAAAAAAAATAAAGAAAATAAAAAGTTATTAGTTATCTAACTTTGTCCGACGACGTATGGGATTTAAAACCAGACTAAAAATGAATGTTGACGCACTCCCACTCAAGTCAAATAGGAATTAAGAAAATCGTCTCGACAAATTTCCAATCACACCACTAGTTGAATGTCGACGGGAATTAATGTAAATACCCACTAGTGGAGAAGCAAAAAATCAATAGAGACATGACAGGAAACAATCTGGACAGGAAAATAAGCGTGGCAAAATCGATTGGAAATATTAAGAAAATGTGACATTAATCATGATTATCAAATATAATTGAACGGACGTGGAATTAATTGAAGTCGTCAAAGCGAAAATATGACTACGTGGCACTTCCCTGGAGCTTAATATAAATTCGAACGCAGTAATGAATTCATTTAATGTAAAATTGAGTTGAACCACTATGAATCCACGAGATAAATGGCAAAGAAATGGAGGAGCCAGCGAGTTTCGAGGAGAACCTAACGTTACGATGGAATAGAAGCGATCCACGCCACAAGATGGTAAGCACCTTCCTTATATTATCAGATCTATTTAATTTATACCTTCATGCGAGTGCCATCGGGGAAGATAGAACCGACCAAATTTCGCTTGACTTCTGGAGAAAATTCGCGACCTGTAAATGCAGTAGTATCTCATTAAGTGCTCCGTAGGATCTCAAGAATTTTGTTGTCACATCAAATAAAATTACTAATTATGTTATGGAGATATTTCTATTAATTGATCAGTTTAAATGTTCACCTATTGGCTCGTCCGACTGACAAATGCCCAGTAATTGTTTAAATCAAAAGTGGACAGCGTACTCGCTGAGTGACTAGCATGGAGCATTAAGTGAAGGCTACCGATTACAACACTGATGACATCACATCCCATCATGGACGACCGAGATTACCGCGAGAGTCCAAATAACTCTGAAAACGAGCGTTTTCCCAACACCTAGTGACAGCGAACATGCCTAGTAGCACAAAGACACCGTAAGAAATTATCAGACAGTGGCAAACCTTCATGAGTTCTGAAGCGTCCCTAGGAAGACTGTGAATAGCCGACTAAGTCGAGCAGGTATGATAAATGACGCAATTAAGGTAAATGAATATTTGCTAAAATATGACGGATAGGAAATAGTTTACCTGCGAGATGAACATTCGTGCCAATACTCGTCCGAGAATCCAACAACCATACTTAACTAGTTCAACCATCTTATAAACCTCTAACTACTAGTACATACAATCGCCGCTCATAAGTTAAATTTGTAGTAAATGATCGTAATAAAAGGCGTATATATATGACTTATTAAATTACTTAATGATTAACATCTTGCAGATCATTCTTGGATAGACGCGTCCCGCGTCACCGTGCCATTTCCTGCACGATCGGCCGCCAGATGTCGACAGGCCCTATGGGACGCGGGATTCTCAGTCTCGCCAGTGAGGGAATCCCGCGCGGGCACACACAGAGAGGACGAGGAAGTAGAGGTCCTTTTTGTGGCTATCAAAAGAGAGCCTGGCCGCAATCCAGCCCGAGAAATTCGAGGGCAAGCGGAATTCTTATTGGCTCGTTTGGAGGAACACCAACGCCAAACCAACCGACAAGTGGACCGAGGCAGACGACATCTAGCTGAGATCAATAAGGTCATAGCAACAGGAGCTATTCCTAGTACGGATGGGTACGCCCCTCCGTTTAATGTATCCTACAATCTCGATGACCCGAACTTAGCAGAAGAGACAGAATCAATGAACGTGGTGGTCCCACGAAGGATTTTGGATGCAGACAGACGTCCCTACCAGGACCAGGATCACTCCTATGCTCGTGAAACCCCGAGGCGATTCAGAGACTGAAGGCGTATGAACTATAATTAACAGGCATGAATTGTGTTGGGCCAGAACGTAAACGGCCTTGGAGAATGTTTTAATGGATCAGTAACACACATGCAAATATAACATGCAGATTTAAATAAACCTATTAAACACCAACTAAAACCCATCAAATATGAGAAAAAAGGGAATTAAAAATAAAATAATAAACATAAAAATAAATTAAAATAATAACAAAACGCACCAAGATCCGCACGATACCAACACAAACATAACAAGAAAACACAACAAATTCGACAAAATTGAAAAAATTAATAAAAGTTCATGAAAGTGAAACTTAAATCAAAAAATTTGAATTAGTAATAATTCAATAAAAATTATAAATGAAAAATTATAAAAATAAATAAAAAAATTAAAAAATTAAAGAATAGAATTTACTAGAAAATAACAAGGTCGAATTTTGTTTTACTGCATCAAATTTAACATGCGAGGAAAATAGGTATAAATACTGATCCATTTTCACATTTAACTTAACCATTTTGAAACCAATTTTGAAGTTGTGTTTAAAACCATTTTACAAACCATTTTTGAATTTGTTTTTAAAGCTATTTTCAAACCGTTTTCAACTTATTTTTAGGTGAGAAATGTTCATTTTGGAACCCTCTCTCCACGTCGCATCCTTGCAACCTCGATAGAGCTATGCTTGGATGTCGGCGTGGGGGGAGAGGTATTTTTTGTTTTATTTGATTATATGCAATATTATGCGATTTTTATGGATTGACATTGGATGGTAATTGTGTTTATTTGTTTATAATTAATAAATATTATTAATATTAATACATTGTTTTATATGTTTAAATAAACTAAACTTAAATTTTTCTGTCGAAATTTTTCCGGCCCACAGCAAACACATAACGCAAGAAAGCAAAATCTACATAGTACAGATGCATGTAAGTGCGTGGAAGATCGCCAATGATATGTACCCGTGAAGACTCAGCGTGAGGAACGCAGGGGTCGTAACGTCAATATTATCCCTATAGCTGAAGAGAGAAATAAGGAAGAAGTCTCCGACTCCTTCCTCGTTTCTCATTTCTGTAAAATCGACCTAAATTTATATTACATACGGCTAAAAATCATCACATCGAGTAGTCCAGTGGGCACTCAGTAAATATAATATAAACACAAAATGCGCCTAAGGTCTATTAAAGGGAAAGGGTACGGGGATAAATTAAATTGAAATCGTTGATATAACTGATTCCGTGTTAATGTTTTGAAATAATTGGACTTATTGCTAAAAGTAAATTAAATTCATATAAATTAGATAAAACTTATTACTAAAAGTAAATTAAATTCATAAAATTAGATAAAACTTACTACTAAACGTAAATTAAATTCATATAAATTAGATAAAACTTATTACTAAACTAATTAAACGATAACGCCAATAAAAAACCTTTCTTACGATATATTTCGATAGCACAGCTATCATCTTCAGGTACTCAAAACCAACTAAAAATATTATGAATTAACATTTAATTTAAACAAATTATTTTTTATTAATTTAATTTTTTAATAAATAAATATTTTTAAAAATATATTTTAAATTAATTTTAAATTTAAAATTTTTTACTTATATTCTAATTTTTTAAAAATTAATGCAATTTAAAATTTTCAATTATTTTAATAATATTAAAAAAACAAACATGATTTAACATACGTAAACTATTTAAAAACATTCAAAACATTCGTAGTCACAGCACTCTGCACATTAATCTTTGGATCCAATGACCTTATCAGCAATGCTTCACATATCACTCGTTCCCAATAACTATTAAAACTTCTCAACAAAATTCTAAAATCAGACATTCCGATATCACTTTTTCAGCCTCTATTGTGTTCACTAATATTGGTCAAACCCTTCAATCGACAATGCTCTAGAACTCGAGTACAGAGATGACGGGAAGTCTCTCCAATGTATGTGGCATTACACCCATTACATGTAAATTGATAAACGAGATCAGAACACAATCCAACCGGAGTTTTTGATTTATTAATAAACATATTGCGTACCTTACACGAATTAGAGACGATCTTATACTCTAAATTTCCTATCAGTTTACCCAACTTCCTCTTATAACTTGTAAAGCCTTCAGAGTACGGCAATACTAACACATATTTAGGCTCAATTTTTTATATCCATTTTTACAATCACCCAGATCAACACTCAATTCACACCCATCCGACAAATTACATTCAGACTTTCCACAACATGGATCCTTAGGATTTTTAATCAATTTATCAACAGTTTCTTTTATCATCAACAATAAAAATGATTTAGAATATCCATTCTTTATCAACAACTCAACCAATTTATCAACACTTTTTACCGAATTAGCAAAAGTAGAAGATAAAGCCCATGAACGATAAATCAATCCTTTCACCATTTTTCTCTTATACTTAAATTCACAAAAGCTTTCTGGAGAAGTATAAAGACCAGTATCAGTTGGTTTTCTATAAATCTCTGTCTCATACTGTTTATCTTTGCGTTGAATTAACAAATCCAAAAACGCAATTGATGACTTTCTCTCCGTTTCACATGTGAATACAATGTTTTTATGTAAACTGTTCATAAACTGCAAAAACGGTTCTACATGTTTCTGGTTTTCAAATATAAGAAAAATATCATCCACATACCTTTTATAAACAAAAGGTTTTTCAAATTGGAAAGAAGCAATTTTCTTTTCCAAACTTGCCAAAAATATTGATGCCATCGTTGGTGCTAAAGGGGAACCCATAGCGACTCCATCTATTTGTTGATACCATTCATCATTGAAAAGAAAATTGACATTTGAAGTAGCAAATTCAAGAAGTTTTCGAAATGCCCTTCTATCCAAAATGTGATGTTCCGAATCATTTTCATTCCACAACGCACAGCATAAGTCAATTGTCTCAACCAGTGGCACATTCGTAAACAAACTACAAACATCAAACGAAACCATAACATCATTCATACTTCGTTTTTGTAGCTTTGCAATACAAGAAACAAACTCAAAGCTATCCTTACATTCAAACTCTGATCGCATTAATGGTTTTAATAATCCATCTAAAAACTTTGCTATTTTATACTGGGCAGTACCAACCATCGACAAAACTGGTCTCATAGGTACACCATCTTTATGGATTTTTGGTAGCCCATATAGTTTAGCTGGCTGCGATCCTATTGGACGAATAGACTTACCTACCTCTTCATCAATAAGCTTCTTCTCAATAAAACCATTTAACATTTTTTGCACAAACTCTTCATCCTTAAGAGGAGGTAATTTTCCATTCTTCCGACCCTTTGGCAATTTCACAAACTGAGGAGAATTTAACAAATCATTCAACTTATTTACATACACATCATGGTCAAGAATGACTATCCCATTTCCTTTGTCAAACTTACAGATATTTATATTTTTTTTAGCTAAGTTTTTTAAAGTCATAAAATCCCTAATATTCTGCTTTTTGTTTTTATCGATATACTCCATCGTACTTGCACTTAACGAGCTCTTTCACATAAGCTCGTTAAGTGCAAGTACGATGGAGTATATCGATAAAAACAAAAAGCAGAATATTAGGGATTTTATGACTTTAAAAAACTTAGCTAAAAAAAATATAAATATCTGTAAGTTTGACAAAGGAAATGGGATAGTCATTCTTGACCATGATGTGTATGTAAATAAGTTGAATGATTTGTTAAATTCTCCTCAGTTTGTGAAATTGCCAAAGGGTCGGAAGAATGGAAAATTACCTCCTCTTAAGGATGAAGAGTTTGTGCAAAAAATGTTAAATGGTTTTATTGAGAAGAAGCTTATTGATGAAGAGGTAGGTAAGTCTATTCGTCCAATAGGATCGCAGCCAGCTAAACTATATGGGCTACCAAAAATCCATAAAGATGGTGTACCTATGAGACCAGTTTTGTCGATGGTTGGTACTGCCCAGTATAAAATAGCAAAGTTTTTAGATGGATTATTAAAACCATTAATGCGATCAGAGTTTGAATGTAAGGATAGCTTTGAGTTTGTTTCTTGTATTGCAAAGCTACAAAAACGAAGTATGAATGATGTTATGGTTTCGTTTGATGTTTGTAGTTTGTTTACGAATGTGCCACTGGTTGAGACAATTGACTTATGCTGTGCGTTGTGGAATGAAAATGATTCGGAACATCACATTTTGGATAGAAGGGCATTTCGAAAACTTCTTGAATTTGCTACTTCAAATGTCAATTTTCTTTTCAATGATGAATGGTATCAACAAATAGATGGAGTCGCTATGGGTTCCCCTTTAGCACCAACGATGGCATCAATATTTTTGGCAAGTTTGGAAAAGAAAATTGCTTCTTTCCAATTTGAAAAACCTTTTGTTTATAAAAGGTATGTGGATGATATTTTTCTTATATTTGAAAACCAGAAACATGTAGAACCGTTTTTGCAGTTTATGAACAGTTTACATAAAAACATTGTATTCACATGTGAAACGGAGAGAAAGTCATCAATTGCGTTTTTGGATTTGTTAATTCAACGCAAAGATAAACAGTATGAGACAGAGATTTATAGAAAACCAACTGATACTGGTCTTTATACTTCTCCAGAAAGCTTTTGTGAATTTAAGTATAAGAGAAAAATGGTGAAAGGATTGATTTATCGTTCATGGGCTTTATCTTCTACTTTTGCTAATTCGGTAAAAAGTGTTGATAAATTGGTTGAGTTGTTGATAAAGAATGGATATTCTAAATCATTTTTATTGTTGATGATAAAAGAAACTGTTGATAAATTGATTAAAAATCCTAAGGATCCATGTTGTGGAAAGTCTGAATGTAATTTGTCGGATGGGTGTGAATTGAGTGTTGATCTGGGTGATTGTAAAAATGGATATAAAAATTGAGCCTAAATATGTGTTAGTATTGCCGTACTCTGAAGGCTTTACAAGTTATAAGAGGAAGTTGGGTAAACTGATAGGAAATTTAGAGTATAAGATCGTCTCTAATTCGTGTAAGGTACGCAATATGTTTATTAATAAATCAAAAACTCCGGTTGGATTGTGTTCTGATCTCGTTTATCAATTTACATGTAATGGGTGTAATGCCACATACATTGGAGAGACTTCCCGTCATCTCTGTACTCGAGTTCTAGAGCATTGTCGATTGAAGGGTTTGACCAATATTAGTGAACACAATAGAGGCTGAAAAAGTGATATCGGAATGTCTGATTTTAGAATTTTGTTGAGAAGTTTTAATAGTTATTGGGAACGAGTGATATGTGAAGCATTGCTGATAAGGTCATTGGATCCAAAGATTAATGTGCAGAGTGCTGTGACTACGAATGTTTTGAATGTTTTTAAATAGTTTACGTATGTTAAATCATGTTTGTTTTTTTAATATTATTAAAATAATTGAAAATTTTAAATTGCATTAATTTTTAAAAAATTAGAATATAAGTAAAAAATTTTAAATTTAAAATTAATTTAAAATATATTTTTAAAAATATTTATTTATTAAAAAATTAAATTAATAAAAAATAATTTGTTTAAATTAAATGTTAATTCATAATATTTTTAGTTGGTTTTGAGTACCTGAAGATGATAGCTGTGCTATCGAAATATATCGTAAGAAAGGTTTTTTATTGGCGTTATCGTTTAATTAAATCGTTGCCAAATTTATTTAATTATTTATTACTAAACGTAAATTAAATTTATATTTTGAAATAAATTGGATAAAACTTATTGGTAAAAGTAAATTAAAATTCATATTTTGAAACAAATTAGATAAAAACTCATTGCTAAAGGTAAATTATATTCGTATTTGAAATAAATTAGATAACTTTACCGGTAAATTAGTGGAAAATCATTAAATTTATTGATTCAATTAAATTGAGTAAAGTAGTTATTGATTAAAGACAAAGAAAAATTAAATTAATTCATGAAATTATTATGATTAAAACTAAAATAATTAGTGGGTAAAAATAAGCAATTCATTAAATTAGGTTATTATAAAGTATTGATTAAAAGTAAAATGATTATTAGTTAAACCAATTAATAGGCACAATTAACGAAACTCATTGAGTAACAAATAACATTTTCCCTTTTCGTAACTTGTAGATTAAAACTAACTAATGTAAATTCATTAACGTGTTGAGTAAACCAAAAGTAAAACCATGCTCGACAACAATTCAGTACATATTCGAATAAAATTGAAATATAGTTTGGATTCATTAATTGGGGATTTTCCAGTAATTTATCAAGATAAAGTAGTCTATCGCCAAAGTAATCTATCAGGTTAACGAATGGTAAAGTAAAAATAAGTGATTGGGTAATGACAATTTACATAATTGGACTAAATTAAAGTAATTATAGAGTAAAACGTATAGTAATAAAAGTAATGAAATGCATTGTTTTAAAAACAAATTTTCCATCAATAAATATAAATTCATGGATCCAACATAAAGAATAGGTTGTTACTTAAAAATAGGTTAAAATAAAATCTACACAAATAAAAATAACCAAAATTCAGGTTAACAGGTAAATCAGAAAAACAATCAAAAGGTTATATTAATATTACACAAATTAAACAGTCATAGAGTTATGCTTACCGACAACGACAAATTAAATCCAAAAAATATAACAAATAAAATCCAATGATATAGTTCCACATGCGAGATCCGCCATAGAGCCAAGTAAAGATTGTCCTAAATGCGTTGATAAAATATGTCCAATCAAACGAAATACCAACTTACCAAACTGCTACAACACAACGGTAAAAATTAAATTCCAGTAAATAGATAAATCGATAAACCCTGAAATTGAAATCAGAATAATGTAAACACCGGATAGACCTACGAAAATTCATTATCGCCATCCGCTCATAAATTCTAAATGGTTGAATTGACATAAACACCGGACATAGATCTAAACATCGCCGTTCGCATGTAAACGCTAAATTTTTGGTAGCGACATTTCAATGGTCATTCGTAGAGTTGACGAAAATTAAATAACCCCACATGCCTACAATAGTTCATTTCCGCGTACGCTAGGGATAGACATAAATAGATTTTATTCGAAACCCAAACTCATATGGTGATCTCCCACAGTTTCCTATGCTTAAATTAATAGAGTGAAAGTCTAAAATAATACCCATCAAAGTTGTTTCTGTTTTAACGACAATTAACAAATTAACAACCGTGTATTACTATACTTAATGCCAAGCTGTTAGACTACAACTGATCTACTGTTAAAACCTTGAATGCCCCATAACTCAATTAGTGTGTCGATTTCGCTTAAAGATCATGATAATCTTTAGAAAGATACGTAGAAACGTCATGAGAAGATATAGTAACGAGATATAGCACGCCTAACGCTCATAGGTAGACAGCCCCAGTAGGTTCACAACAAGTTACCATAAAAATCAAAAGCAATAAATTTAAATTCGATAAGTTTGAATTTTGATAAGCCTAATGGCAACAACCTAGTCATTAGTGAATCTAGTATAACAAATGAGCGAACAAATTAAATAAAATACTTTTCACCCCTATACGCAAGTAGTTGACCTTGATGCATTTTTAGAAAAGAATATGCCGCTCAAATGGAACGACACTCCAATGACCGATGAGCAATCTCGAAAAGAACCACTCCCAAGGGCAGAATTCTTCCAGGAAATTCAACAACAGTGGCCGTACCCCACTACTTGGAGGTTACTGGGCCTAAACAGCGACCCGTGTGGACTCGCCGGTCAACAATATCCTGCAGCAGAGACGTATATGAATGCGCGGAGTCTCCTCACCCAATGGGAACGGGTGCATGAGCAGGTGGATCTACAAGTGGTCAAGACGAGGATGTATCTCGCCAATGTAGAAGAAGACATCCTCGCCGGGCGAATCGCAGAAGCCTACCCACCTCGCCCAGTCCGCGACACCCGACGCCCATACCCTGTGGTTCCTCCGAGAAAGAGCCGAAAGAAGTCGTTTCCTGAAAAATAGAGATCTCAAAGACACTAACGATTAATACGAACTAGTTTGATTTTTTTGTTGTTATCGAAAAGAAATGTTCTTTACCCTGTCTTTGCGTTTGATCATTTGTCTAAGAATATTCGTTTCAATCGATAGGTTTACGATAATTATAAAAATAAATTATATAAAATTCTAGAGTCAAATTTAACGAACTTATTCTTTATAGTCATGTCCACCAGTCAAATTTTGCAAGCGGAACTAGACCGTACAAGGAACACAAATACGGACCTCCTTCACCAAATACTCCAGATGACAAGAGAGGTCCAACAGATCAAAGCGACTTGGTCGGATCCGAAAAGAGTCAAAATGTTATATCACCGAATATCTGCAGCACAGAAAGGTTGGGCTGAAGAGCGACAGCTCAATCAGAGCCTGCACACCCAAATACGAGGACTAGAAGTAGCCCTAGCAGTTTGCCGGGAGGGGGAAGCGGTCACCTACCCGCTCGTATTCGCCCCGTCCCAGATGGTGCAGAAGAATCCTCAACCAGTAGACCAGTCCTCAACTCAACCAATTAATCGTCGGCCGGGGCGCAAAGAACGTGCTCGACGCCGAGCTGCACAACAATCAAAACCGTCCCATTAACTTTTGATAATTCACATTTCTGTTTATTTAAATAAAATAGTTGTACTTACAGTTAAAGTATTTCTTAAATAGCACTTACACGCAGATGTTATTATGAGTACTCGCAGCGCAACTTAGATCATTTCTCCACATTCTATCATGACCTTACTTCCACAGGGACAGAGCTAAGCGAGCATAAGTCTTCTATCGACAGCTCATGAACCCGAGGGTTGTCCGAGCAATTACAGTACTAGCGATAATACTCAATTTTTGCGGACAATCCACCACTTGAACACATTACCAACGTTGCCTAGCAACGGGTGCCAAGTGGCGATCAGAATCATTTTGTATGGCGTTACCAGGGCCACCATGAGGGTAAGCAAATAACGAAACCCTGTAACCCACCAATTGTAAATAAAAATTGAACTTCATGTTAATGTTCTTTTGTTTTTCATTCTAATTTGTTGCTCATAAGGATCGATAAATGAGGTTATAGTGCATTTAAAATCGGTTTTGTTTGTAATTAAAAGCTAAAAACTAATGAGAAGGCCCTTATAATGAAGGAGAGTTTAATGATTTATTCCATTTTTTTCAGATATGGAATTCCACAAAATTCTACAAGAAGAATTGGCCAAAGCCCAAAAATTAAATCGAGAATTGCACCAGCAGATTGTACAACTGATGACTGAAATCCAGCGTATCAAATCTAGTTGGGTGGAGCCAAAGAAAGTAAAGGTTCTATACCAAAAAATGACGGCCGCCCAACGGGGTTGGGCCGAAGAAAAGCAATTGAATCAGAATCAGAAGACCCAAATCCGCGGGTTGGAAGTGACTTTGTCTGCATGCCAGGAAGACAATGCAGTGACTTACCCGCTGTTTTTTGCTCCAGCCCAATTGGCCTACAAAGAAACCACCTCAAACTCTAAACCTGCAAGTAAACCGCCCAGACACCGACCTGGTCGAAATGAGTGCGCCAAACGACGAGCCGCTCAACCAGCAGATTATAACATTTTCTCTTGTTATTTCTAAATAAATTCGTGTTCATTAAATTGTTGATCTCAGTCAAGATTTATAATGTCAAGATTTAGACAGTGTAAGTATAAATTAAAAAGAAATTATCTTACGTGACAAGACCAACCAAGGTATGCAGATGGGACGAGAATAAGCAAAGCGCACGCAGACCTTCTAACGGTAGTGCGTTTAACCCGCTTTGAGGTCGGACCAGAGTAGATTTTTCGTAGCGCTCACCTTTGGCGACCTCAAAATCCAATGGTTGCATTTCCAACATTGCCTAGCAACGGGTAGCCATTGGGGGCAAGAAAAAATTATTATGTGTGGGGCCAAGGTCACACCAACCAGAAACCCCACAAGATGATAAAACCCATACAACTGTTGGGCCAGAACGTAAACGGCCTTGAAAAATGTTTAAATGGATCAGAAACACACACGCAGATACAACACGCAATTTAAAATAAACCGGAAAAACACCAATTAAACCATATAAAATCTAAGAAATAAAAGAATTAAATATAAAATAATAAACATAAAAATAAATTAAAATATTAACAAAATGCACCAAGATCCGCACGATACCTACACAAATACAACAAGAAAACACGACAAATTCGACGAAATTAGAAAAATCAATTAAAGTTCATTAAAGTGGAATTTAAATCGAAAAATTGAATTAGCAATAATTCAATAAAAATTTTAAATAAAAAATTATAAAAATAAATCAAGAAATATAAAAATAAAAAAATAGAATTTGCTAGAAAAGAACAAGGTCGAATTTTTTTTTACTGCATCAAATTTCACACGTCACACAAATAGGTATATATACTGATCCATTTTCACATTAAAGTCAACCTTAAAAAACCAAAAACCATTTTTCTTTTGAATTTACGTATTTGGAAACCTTTTTAGGTAAGAAGCATATTGGTTGGAACCCTCTTTCCACATCGCGTCCTTGCATCTCAATGGAGCTCTGCTCGGCGTTGATGTGGGGAGAGAGGTATTTATGTTGTTTTATGCTCTATTTTATGATTTGATGTTTTTATGGAATGGTTAAATGGGTAAATTTATTTGTTTTATAATTAATAAATTTTATTAATATGTATAACTTAATTTATATATCTTTATAAATTATAAATTTTGAATGTCGAAATTTTTCCGGCCCACAGCCGACACATCACGCAAGTTAGTAAAATCAACATAGTGCAAATGCATGTAAGTGCGTGGAAAATCGCCAATGATATGCACCCGTGAAGACTCAGTGTGCGCAACGCAGCGGTCGGAACGTAAATATTTATCCCTATAGCTGAAGCGAGAAATAAGGAAGAAGTCTCTGGCTACTTCCTCGTTTCTCGATTCTGTAAAATCGACCTAAAATTTTCTTACAAACGGCTTAAAATCACCACACCGAGTAGTCCAGTGGGCACTCAATAAATACAATATGAACATACTATGCCTTAAGGTCTATTAAAGGAAAAGGGCACGGGGACCACGTAAATTGAAATTGCTGATATAACCACTTCCGTGTCAATGCCATAAAATGAATTTAATAAAGTTATGATTAATAGGAAATAAAATCTTATTTGTAAAGTGATTTAATATAGTTTAGGAGGGATAAAAGAAAAATCTTATTTGTAACGAAAAATTAGTAAAGTTTAATAAAGAGTAAAACCTTGTTTGTAAAGTAAATCTAATAAAGTTCCGATTAATAACCAAATGAGATCTTATTTGTAAAGCAAGTAAAGTTATGATTAACACGAAAATAAAGCCTTGTTGGTGAAGTAAATCTGATACCGTTGACGATTAATAGGGAATTAAAATCGTATCTACAAAGTAAATTTGCTAAAGTATATGGTTAACCACAAATCGAGATCATGTCTGTAAGGTAGATAAAGTTTACGATCAGCAATAAATTAAACTCTATTAGTAAAGCGAAATAGATGAAGTTTATGATTAACAACAAATAAGAAACTCCCGTTCGTAAAGTAATTTCGGTAAAATTTGTGATCAGCAATAAAATGAAACCTTATTCAGATAGATTCGACAAGATTTCGTGATTAGCCACAAATCAAAGTACGTTGTAATTAAGTAAAGTTTAAAGAATTTCCAATAAATTAGAACCACGTTCTAAATAATTTAATTGAAGTTTATAACGACTAATAAGCTATGACCATGCAGTAATGAATTAGACAGAGATTTTCCGAATTAACTCAAAGGAATAAAGTTAGGTGTGAACTAAATTATGATTCAACTGAGATTTAATAAACCGAGTAGCAAGATGCTAATTCGAGAAATATAATAACAAACAGATGACCGGTAATGAATAAATAGTTATTAGATAAGGGTAAGTCTCGACCCAAGAGATCGTATTAGAAATAATATTACTAGTCCCCTTCATCAAATTTTCATGCTGCGTTTCGAGGAGGCTAAAATAATCTCTCAACAAGGGAGGCACCGAGCTAACCGAAACCAATTGCTTTATCAAACGAGATGACATAGACGTGGCGAATTCAACTTGACAATACTCTCTAAATCGATAACTAGATAAAAGCCCCAGGTTAATCAGATGTAACATGAACCGTAAACCGAACCGCCATAAAATCTAAGCAATTAGTAACATAGTTAAAATCCATTTTCACTTTACGAAAAGTCGACTTTGAAAAAATGTTTTATTAACAACAGTACACTGAAAAAACTCACCAAAGTTCGATAGTATTATAAACATCCTGACAAAATGATGAGAAAACCCTCCATCCGAAGAAGATAATAAATTCCAGAGGCATGGGTAGCATAGTATTGCGAAGGGATCCCCGAACGCTACGACGAGTGGCAGATATGTCCGTAAATAAACCGATTTGAGTGTGCGAATAAGCATAGACATTGATAATTTCGAGACGATCAAATTAACTGAGTCAGACATATCAGTCGACTTAATTAGCATAATCAAAACATCACGACGAAAATTGTACTTCTAAAGTTGACTAACTAATGAATACCCGTTCGATAGTCAACATAAAACACAATGATAAACATTTTCATTAGCATGCGCTAGAAGTGACCAATCTAAACCCCACATAAATTAAATTGGGCGACTAATCCTCACCATATCCCAGAGCGGATGGCGACACTCCCTTTATCAACACATGCTATTTTCGATACCCATTAAAAGCCACCAATAAACCGAGTCCAGAAGAACCCCAATGTTAACCGCTAAACACGCCAAATCTTGGATCCATATACATAAACGCGCTTTAATCGGTATAGCGAAAACCTTTCCTCATAATATTATTTTCCTAAATTAATTCCCCATTGTTGCAGAACATGTCCATCAATCAGACCACCGCTCAATCAACTGGGAAAAAGTGCTCGAGAATGATACTTCGAGCCACAGACGCAATAGAAGGACCCCGGTCACAGTGGCCATATTCTATCCCTCGGAAAGCACGGGACCCGAGTAGCAACCCTCTCGAACCAGAGAGACAACAATATCCAGCTGCCGAAATCTTCGCTAATGCGCAGGACCTCCTCACCCAGTGGGAGCGGGTGCAGGAGCAGGTGGGCTTGCAAGTAGTCAAGGCAAGGATGTACCTTGCAAACGTGCTGGATGACATCCTTGCCGGGCGGATCGCCGTCGCCCATCCACCTCGTCCGGTTCGAGACACTAGGCGACCCTACACGGTAGAAGCTCTCAAGAGAAGCCTAGAGCGGTATTGCCCGGACGAATGAACTAACGGACAAATTGATGTAGTGATTTAATAATAATTAGAACCACGTGTGTTTTCTTCTCATATAACTGAAAATGAACTTTCGATTTGTTTGAAAAAATTTAACATTTAGACCAATCATAAATTGACGTGTAACAACCCATTTAATTACAGTGATGTCTTCTCTACGGATCCTACAGACGGAACTAGATCGCGCGAGGCAGACGAATGCAGAATTACTCGGTCAGGTCCTGCAATTAACTCGCGAGATACAGCAGGTCAAAGCGACTTGTCTAGACCCTAAACGGACGAAGATCCTCTATCAACGACTCACCGCAGCTCAAAAAGGCTGGGCCGAAGAACGCCAGCTCAATCGGAGCCTGCGCACGCAGGTTCGGGGACTCGAAGTCGCCCTAGCGGTATGCCGGGAAGGTGAAGCGGTAACTTACCCGCTCATCTTCGCCCCCACTCAAGTGCCGCAGACAGCTACCAAGTCAGCAGAACAACCCATCACCCCCAGCAGTCGTCGACCGGGACGTAAGGAGCGTGCCCGACGTCGCGCAACACAATTCCAACACGTCCAGTAGTAACGGTTGTACATGTGTCTGACTCGAATAAAATAGTTTTAAATGTAGTTGAATTATTAATTTAATATAACCGTATACCAACACCGCCAATTCGTTCCACAGTTAGTTAAGCACTAATCGTGAATGATTATGAGGGACAGAGCAAAGCGAGCATAGGTCTTCTATCGACAGCTCGTGAACCCGAGGGTTGTCCGAGCAACTATAGTACTAGCCAATGGTACTCAATTTTTGCGGACAATCCACCACTTGAACACATTACCAACGTTGCCTAGCAACGGGTGCCAAGTGGGTCAGTATCATTTTGTATGGCGTTACTAGGGCCACCAGGAAGATGAGCAAGATTTGAAACCCTGTAACCCACCATACAAATTTGGGGGCTCAGCCGGGATTGAAGCTTTATTATTTGGAAAGACCAAAACCATCAAGTTAAGAAACAACAGAGAATTATGTCAGTACACCCTCAGCCGGGATTGAAGCTTTATTATTTGGAAAGACCAAAACCATCAAGTTAAGAAACAACAGAGAATTACGTCAGTACACCCTCAGCCGGGATTGAAGCTTTATTATTTGGAAAGACCAAAACCATCAAGTTAAGAAACAACAGAGAATTATGTCAGTACACCCTCAGCCGGGATTGAATGATTTTCGTGTGCAAACAAATGAGAAAGGACAGGTTACAGAACTATCTTTACAAATAGAAATGTCGGGACGACATGTTACCAAACCCCGGAGAGATGGAAAATGTGGAACTTAAAATTGTAAAGAGCGATTGTAAAGATCGATGAGAAAGTGTAAAGATCGAGGAGAAAATTGAAACAGCAATAAAAAGCGACCAACCTGACTACGAGATACAAATTTGGGGGCTCATAAAATGACTGTTTTTACAAAGAACCCAAGGAATACAAGCAAAACGTGTAAGGTTTAAATAGAAATATTGAGACGACATATTGCAAAACCCCAGAGAGATGAGAACGCCATGAAACAAAAACCCAGAGAACAACTGTCGAAAAACGAGCAACCCGACTACAAATTAAGACGCCAAGACACTCAACATCCATCAATACTTGACGACACAACACCCTTGTAAGACACCAACAACAATGACAAGACGCATAAGTAATTAAAAGGGCAAAATTCGGGATAAAATGAAATGGGGTAAGTAAGGGGAGTAATGATAAACAAGAGAAAGCAACCGAACCAAACAAGAGGAAGCCAACGGTAATAGAATAAAGCACAACAGGTAATGAGTAAATAGTAGTAGATAAAATGAATCAAAATATATTAAAGAGGTGAATGAATTTAGTTAATTAGTATTTAGATAAATTTAAAGGGTAATTTGATAATTTTAGATGGAACCAACAAAAATTATAGAAAAACTAAAGGGGATTCTAAACATCGAAAATGACAATCTTGAGGAACTAATTAATAAACAAAAGTTAATTAAACGAGCTAAAGAGGATATATCAGCGATTTCAAACCTGTACTCCGATGAACATTGCATATTAATAAAATTGATCGATATTGATAAAGACGTAACAACTGAAAGAATATATGAAATTCTATCTATGAGATTAGAGATAACCAAATTTGGGAAAAGCTGGCACAAGTTAATGGAAAAAGTCAAAAACATCGAGGACGAGATTGCAACAACAATGAAGGAGCAGACTAAGGCTTATTCGGAATGTTATGCGTGCAAATTAGAGGAAGCACGAGTAATGGTGATACCTTGCGGACACCTGAGTTATTGTCATGGATGCGCACAAGAGTCGCACTGTATGTTATGCCAGCGAAAGATAAAGGAAAGACTAACGATTTACTTTCCATGAATTGTTATGATGAAATGAAATAAATGTGTATTATGCATTACTTGAATTATTATTAGATGATAAGACGAATATGAAAGAAATATGCAATGTTTATAAATAATAAAACCACCCGACAACGATAAACAAAGGTAATAGACCAAAAACATAAAAGCCGAATTAGGGAAATAATCAAAACACATGCACAGAGACACAAAATATTGGACGGAAAAATTTCGACAACCGAGTCTTCCTAGTGTATAATTCTTTTTGTTTTATTGATATTATATTTATTGATATTATATTGAGATAGGACGAGGAAAAATGGTTAAACCTGAGCTATCTAATGATAGTACGCTCACCCAAAGAAAACCCTGATCAACCCTACTGAGAAAGGAACTGGTAGGCCAAGTCGCGTATGTCAGCAAGTAACCGGCGAGAGATTGATCACCTCTTTTGGGGAACTTGCTGATGCGATTACCACAAATTTTGAAGGGGGGTGTGAAGAGATAGACCGAGAGGTGAGAGAAAGAGTGCGCGCGGAACAGAATTAATAGTTTTGATTAAAGGTACCTAGAGATGACTTCTTTTTTCCCTAGCTGGTGGTGAGGCACCAGAGGACAGCTACGGACTGTCGTGCTCAGGTTGTTATCAGCCAAGGGACTGATGACGCTGAGCCGTTCGATACAAAAACCCGGATCACACACCGAGTGTCGAACGATTCTTTTTTCGCTGGGAGGAACTCGATACAACAACCCGGATCCCACACCGAGTATCGGGGCCAAACGGTAGGTGAGATGTGAACTAACCGGTAAATGGTTCATACTCAAAATGTCCTACTAAAGCCAGATGAGAGCGGCCGAATTGAGCCGAGAAATCTGATGGAAGGAGCGGGCAGAGATTTGATAGTTTATTTTCCGCTCCCACTTTTGATCACTTCCTTTTCTTTTCACTATTCGGGAAATCAAGTAAACCGCTTTTGGAACTTGATTGAACGTCTAGGCATTTCCATACTTTTATATTCTTCGAGGTACACAACCCGGATCCCACACCGAGTACCGAGGGAATGTTTTTTTATTGCCCAGCGAGGAGTTTGGTACAATAACCCGGATCCCACACCGAGTACCAAATATCCGAATGGCGGTGAGTAAAGCGTAACCGGAAGAATGCGCGGCCAAAAGACGCCATGGCTTGAGAGTCAGTGTGAGGCCTCAAACATACCCAAAAGTCACTGTTGAGCTCAAGTCCGATGAAACAATAAATAGAGGGCCGGATGATCACGATCAGATACTAGAGGCAATAGAGGGCCGGATGATCATGATCAGATACTAGAGGCAATAGAGGGCCGGATGATCATGATCAGATACTAGAGGCAATAGAGGGCCGGATGATTATGATCAGATACTAGAGGCAATAGAGGGCCGGATGATTATGATCAGATACTAGAGGCAATAGAGGGCCGGATGATTATGATCAGATACTAGAGGCAATAGAGGGCCGGATGATTATGATCAGATACTAGAGGCAATAGAGGGCCAGATGATTATGATCAGATACTAGAGGCCATAGAGTACCAGATAAGATATGATATGAGGAAAGATGAAATATGACTATGAATAGATATTAAGGTCACAGATGACCAGTAAAAGAGTTAAAGCCGAAGGCCGAAGAGCCAACAGAAATTATAGAGGGCATAGAGCGCCAGCGATTGAGGATTAAGTAAATGAATTTTTGGGGGACATAGGAAAAACAATTAATGGAATGAATGAAAGTATGAGTATGATGGGTTTATATTATTGATATTATGATATAGATAATTGATACGACTATATAGATAACTGATAAGACTATATAGATAACTGATACGAGGTTGATAGATAATTATTACGAGGTATAGATAATTAAAAATGGACTTAAAATGAGGGGGGTGAGTCAGATAAAGAAGACCACCACGATAAATGCGAACAGGGGATGATAACATATATAGTATGGTAAACGGAGGAGAAATTAGTATAGAGTATAGAATATTGGAGTGTTATTTATTTTTAGGAATCGATAGTCAAGCAAAGCAATCCAAGTCAAGTGCAAAGCAAAGCAAAGGAGAAAATATTTCAGAGCAAACGACAAAGCAAAGTGATAACAAAGGAATTTGAATAAACGAGCAGAAAAGATTTTGGAATAAACGTCAGAGTAGTTACAAGCAGATAAGCAACCAGAAGTTTCAAAGCAACCAAAGCAAGAGAAGAGAAACCAGTCAAACAGACGAATAACCGTAAACATTGATAGCATCAGCAACCACACGAGAAGCAAAAGCCAAGAGAATAGAGAAAAAAGTTTATTAAAAGCGGAAGAAAAGAAAAAAGTTCGCAACAGTAGAAGTGTTAATACTAAAGTATCAACTGCAACCGGAACCGGCACAGATAGCGGATTGACCGATTTTGAATTTAATAGCAGCGAAGAGAACGAATTACGTAATATCGAAAACCAGTTGACAACGATAGAATCAGTAAACGAAGAAGATCTGGACAACAATCCAAACATGACGACTTTAATAAACTCTTCAATTCCGGATGCAAATACAATGTTGAATAACAATAATGTGATGATAGGAGAATTCAGAGAAAAGTTTAGAGGAGAACCGTTTGACGGTAGTCTCAACAAATTGGATACATTTATAAAGGAATTCGAAGTGTATAAAAATATCTGTCACTGGACAGATCAAAAAGTAAAAGAGCGACTACCCTTGTATCTGAGAGGGAGCGCACAAGATGTATTTGTAGAAGAAGCAAGGGATGTAACAAAATTGACAACATGGACAGAAATTAAAGAGTTCTTAATAAAGATATTCGGGATAGAGAAAAAGGGGAATAGGAAGATATTGGACTTCCTACACCGAAAACAAAGACGAGATGAATCAAATGCAGTGTACGCATGCGAATTAAAGAAATTGTGTAAAGAAGCCTTCGGAGAAACAGATTTACCTGAAGATAAAATGGTAGACGTCTTCATAAGAGGAATTAAAAGGGAAGACATACGAGCCAACCTTGGATGTTTGGCACCAGAAACATTGGATAAAGCAGTAGCAATCGCAAACAGATGTGAAGCCCATCTAGGACTGGGATATCAAGTGGCAGTCTTGGCCACGGAACCAACAACATCAACAGTCAATGCCAACAATCAAAACAACAATACCAATCCAGCCATGAATCAATTCATCCCAAGAGCACAGCAGATGTTCAAGCCACCAACAACGAGAAATCCGGAGGATAGAGGTAATAACCAAGTAAGTTACAATAATAATTTCAGGAACAATCCAAATACAAATGAAAAATGCTCCACATGTCAAAGAATAGGACATCGGTCAGAGAATTGTTTCCGAAATTACAATTGTCAAAAATGTGGTAGACGAGGGCATACTGAGAAAATATGTAGACAACCTAATAACAAAGCATGTTACAATTGTGGACAACAAGGACATTTCGCAAGGCAATGTAACATAAGAAGAGAACCAAACCAGTCAAGATTAAACAACTCCATGGGAAACCCACAAATTAACGTGATGCAAGAGATAGACATGCTACGAGAAACACTACAACGAATGCCCATGGAATTAAAAGAGATGATGCAACAAATGCCCGCCAATATACAACAACAACGAATCAACGTAATGAGAAGCAATGAGGAGATTCAAGAGCTGCGAACTAGAGAATATCAAGAGCAACAACAAGCTGAATGGCAAAGACTACAAACAGAGGAAGCCCAAGAAATCCAGCAAAGATGGGAAAATCGAAAACAAACCCCGAAAAGAATTAATATGATGAGAATGGAAATTCCAGATGAAATTCACACTGCGGAACAGTGTGTTGAGAACGAAGGGGGAGAAAAAATGATAACCGATAACGAGGAAACAGTTGAATTAAATACGATGGAGAAAATAGAGGCCATCAAAGAATTTGCAGAGGAGGAAAAACAAAGACGTCGACAGTTAAAAGAAACGATAATGGAGAAACCGAATGAACCGGAAACTAAAGAGATTAAACAAGCAGAGATGATGATAACGGAAGATCAAAACGAGAAAACATTAGTGTACGAGATAAATGAACTCGAAAAAGAAATTATGACACAAAAGACAGAGAGTACACTCGAGAAAATAAAGCAAGAGGAAGCTTTAGAACAAGAGGAGGATCAGTTAAAAGAAAAAGAAGCAATCCTGAAACAAGAAAAAGCGGAACTAAGAAAGAAGGCACTAATATTAAAAATAGACGGAGCGTTAAAACATTTAGAACAAGAGCAAGCACTAGATCAAAAAATAGAAGTGATGGCAAAGAAAGCGCTATCGCAAGAAATGAAAAAGCCAGAATTGAGAGACGAGCAGGAAGCATCAACGTCAAAAGAAAAAGAAAAGATATCAGAACCAATAATAACAAAAAATCGAATCCAGAGGATACTGCTACAAAAAATAGAAACAAGAATCAGAAAAGAAAAGCCCACGTGGAGTGAAGCTCAAATCGAGAATAGAATAAAAGAAATATGGTTCCAAACAAAAGGGCCAACAAAGATAATGAAAGAGGAGGAACAACTACATATCAATATGTTGAGACAAATACCAGACGATCAAACAGAGGAGGATGAAAGCGAGATAAGCAGTCTGGGTGGAGAAATATTTCAATCATGCGAGGAAAATAAACCATACAAAGATGAATCAAAATCCGAATTAGAGGAAATGGAAACGAGTGTACCAAGAGAAGATGAAACCGAGATATTAAAAGAAATCAACGAGATTGTAGAGGAAGTAGATCGAAACCAAATGTTCTTAAACCTCAGAGATACAACCGCATACAGCAGAATAATGAAATTAATTGCGAAAGGATATCAACAGGATAACGGTACATTTACGGCATCATGGAAAGATATGATAAAAAAGTACCAAGAGAACTTGAAAGAATACGATAGAGAAGAATATCAGGTAATTATTGATTTTCCAGAGATACCAAGACAGATAATAGCCACAAGAGGCGAAAGCACAAACGAGTTGTATGATTGGGTAGTGAAAAAGCTAGGACCCAGCTACAAAAATAAACCTTTATATTATCAAGGAAGGAAAATAAAGCGAGATATACACCTAGCGGATGCTCTAATATGGCCAAAAGGAATAAATGTGGTAACGCTAAATAAAAATGAAAGCGAAGAAACGACAGCAGAAATATGGCAGAAAATCCAAATATTGTACAACAAAGAAATAAAACCCGGATTAGAAAAAGAGAGACAAAAGATAATGAGACAAAACCAGATAAAAATGACGGAACAAGCAATAGACCAGGCTAGAAAATATATTAACAGATTATCGTTAACGAGACCAATTGCAATGAAAATGTTCGTAGAAGCTGTACGAGATACAGATATTATGAGATTCGATAACGAGAGAACAGATGAATTGATAGCCAAATACGGAGAACATCAAAGAGATATGAGGGGAGATGAACCAATAAAGATAAGAATAAAGCTACCAAATGATGAAATAAAGGAAGTATTGGTAGATCCCGACTGTCAAATGCACGAATTATACCGACGGATAAATCGAGAAATTATCCAACCAATAATAGAAAGCAGTGACGACGGTATGGTGGAAGACGTGGCAATAATGTATCACAAACGACAAATAAGTCCGCGAGAACGAACCCCGATATACGAATTAGGTATATGGGAAGACGAACAAACCATTAATATCATAGCCATGGATGAACCAGAGAGGAAAAATACAACAAAAAGGGAACAACAGATCCAAGAATTTCAAGAGGAAATGAAAAGAAAGATGGACCAAATACTAACCATCTACCAGTTATGGAGACAAGATGCGAAGTTGAGCACAAAATTACAACCGATAGACGACTCGAGATGCCGATCAACACCATGGAAAAAGGTGTATGATGAAAAGACAAAGGAGTGGAAATGGAAAATGGAGAGAACCGAACCAAAATGGAGAAAATATATACCAGGGGAAGCGCCAGAAGAGGCAGCTAATGAAACAACCTTGGAACTATATGAAGATGAGCCATATGAAAATTTACCAGAGGAAATGATAAACGAAATGGAATGGCAACCAGAAGAAGACGAGGAAATAAACGATAAAGCTCGACTAGCCCCATACACATGGAAGATAGGTGGATGGGCTGAAAAAGTAAAATTGGCTGAAGAAGAGAAAATCATCGATATCACAAGTCATCAATTCTATACAGAGATCGGAGGATACCGGATGAAATTGAGAGTGTACCCAAACGGAGATGGGGTAGGAAAAGGAAAATATCTATCAGTGTATTTTCTATTAGCAAGAGGCAGATATGACGGCAAGTTAGAGTGGCCATTTAATCGAAAAGTCACGATTTCAATCGCTAAACCCGGAAAATGGGAAGAGCGACACAGCGAAAAACTGGGAATAGACCCAAGATCTATGATAAGTCAAAAGCCAAAATCCACTGAAAATGTTGCGAGAGGAGTACCACAATTTCTGTTGAAAAAATATGTAACACCTCAATTTGTAAAAGATGATACGATATACATCACGATCGAAGTAGAAACAGAACGAGAAATGAAATCGCGAATCCAACAAGAACAAGCGAGACCGCGAATCAGTGTACTCGAAAAACGAATTCCAGGAATAAAATATTTGCCCACAGATATAGACGATCCTGTGGAGGAAGGGTTAACAAGATTAACGGAAACGCAGAAATGTAGAGAATTAGCAGCGATATTGAGAACCGGAGCAAAGAATCAAAGACGAACTGTAACAGATTTAGCAAAATGGATAATCGATTCTTGTAGCAGAGTGGAGAATCTGCGAAATATCGTAAAGGAAATAGAGGAGTATCGGAGAATGTATGCGTGGTACCCAGAGCAATTCCGAGAAATCATCCGAAAATGGAAACATACCGAATGGGCAGCCGAAACGATAGAGAAGTATAGTTTAAAAATTATGATGCCAGATTTCGAACCAATCGAAAGAGAATTTTATATCACTGCCAAAGTGAGTGAAGTGAAAAAGAGAATACCGTATGAACCGCCATTTCATTTACAATACCAAGGACGATCATTAGACGACGATCTCGAAATCGGAGTTACGCAAATGCAATTGGGATTAATAAATGTATTAACAGTAGCAAAGATCGCGGGTAGAGAACTCAATAAAAGAGAAATCAGAACGAAAACGCCAATAGGACGACAAGAGAGTCTAAATACGCCAGAAGTCCCACCTGCAGCAGATGAAGTAATCGTCATTACAACAGGAGATGAAGAGATACTAAATGATCTAAATGATATTGTGGACGAGGAAACAACCAGGAGAATACCGGAATCAAGAGATTTGTTCATGACAGAAGATGAAAACGATCTGATAACAGATGAACCAGACGAGCTGGTATGTGGTCAAAGACAGCCAGTCGAAATTATAGAGCCAGATACCGAAGAGGAAAATAAAAAAGAAAGAGAGAAGACGCCGAAGCTCGACAGGAGACGAATGGGATAATTGGATAAATGAACGAGGAGCTACAACATCTAAAGAAACAACAGACGAACAACCCAAACGAAAAGAAACAGGTACAGCAATGGAAAAGAAATCCAGAGGACGACCAAAAATTGATAAACCAGCTCCAGAAAGGAAAACTAAAGAACAGATGCAGATGGATCAATTGACAACGAAATTGAACAAGCTTAGTCAAGTGACGAAGCAGTTACAAGGAAAATTAAAAGGCCAAGAACAAGGAGCAAAGTGGATCAACAGATTGATAACTGATATGCTGGGATTAGCAAATCCAGAGATAAAGAGAAATTTAAAACTCAATAATATCGGAGCAGAAGCAAAACAACTTTGGGCAGCAATAAAGCCAATAATAAATAAAATCATGGACAACAAAGTACGAACCACAACCAGGGATCCAGAGGAATTATTGTTGATAATAAATCATTAACAAAACGATCAGACGATCCAAATAGATATTTGGTAGGAATGGCCTACCTGATGTACAATACGATAGTAATATACAGAAAGCGAACTCCAAGATACAATCCAAACGGATATGAATTTGCAATAACAGACATTATCAGGAAGGTAATCGAACCATTCATCCTGACTCAAGGTGGATGGCAAGCCTTTATAAATTTGGTAAGTAAAGATGACCAAACCGAGATGATGCAAGCGAAGTTAAAAGAGTTATTAACGGAATTCGAGACGACCATTAATGCAAGCGATCCAAAAACAGCTAGAAAAGGGATGAATACGATAATCACTACAATACTCATATGGATGATGTGCGTGAAAGGGGTAGAACCGTTTGTAGTATATGATTGTGACAACATAAAAATTGGTGATAAATACTCACTAAAAGAAACGGAAGAGTGCAAAGCAGCAAATCCCGGTAGATTACAGACAACAGCAACCGCAGTATCTTATAACGTATATCAAGAAGTAGATTTCATTAAAACGGAAATTAAGGAATGTTCAGTAACAAGGAAAATCGTAGCATTTCATTGCGGACATCACTCACATTCAACAATTATAGAAGCGGGTACGGAAACAACAGTAGTATCAGTAACGCGGAGCGAATGTGAAGAAGGATTCACGACAGGACGCATCTCAATAGCTGGAAGAGTAAATGTAGCAGCCGAAGAAGGAAAGATAAAAACTACCCGAGTATACGCTGCGGGAAGAATAACGGCTGGAGACGGAACATGCCAAGGAGGAGAGTATACCCTATTGAATCAATTAGTCAAAGGAGTAGTAGTGATTGAAAGTTATCAAGTAAAGTTGGAGAAATACCAAGGATATTTCGATCCAGATACACAAGCAATGAAAAAGTACCCTCAATGTCTAGCAACAGATAGATCATGCAATACGGGAATGTCAACGATCGTATATCACGCCGATACCAGAACTTGTAGACTCACCTTATTGAAGAGCGCAATATTTGATGAAGTACAAGGACAAGTGCACAGAGAAACAGAAACTAACACACAAAAAAGCGCATTAGATGAATTACGGAGAACCGGAAGAATCGGAAAACCAACAATAACCACAACTATCGGATCAGAGGTTACGCCAACGGTAGTAATATCGACAGATACTACAATCGGAATGAGATTTATAAAAGGACGAATGGTGAGTAAATGTGACGAAAATGTAAGCCAGTACATTACAAGAATATCTTATCCGAACAGCAATACCAAACGCAAAAGCGCAAATAGACCCCAAAGATGTAAAACTATATCTCTATATAAATAACAAGATGGATTCTATATATAAAAGGATTGGCATCAACAGAGAAAATATACTACGATTTAGGTAAAAATGACTGTATCTTGAACAGAGAAATATTTAAAAACAAAAATTGGCCAATGCAATCACAAAATCCGGATAATGCAATTCCACTATACCCACTCCAAGAAGGATATTTTGGAGAAATCGTCGGAGAAGTTATGTATACGTATTAAATGCGAAAAAGACAATTGCGAAACTCCAGAGAATTCAACAATTTCGAGAGATAAAGCATAAACGAATTTAGAGATATGCTAAAGAAAAATCAGATTCGTCAACCATACAGGATTAAGCCCAGAGAAATTTACCCACATGTTCGTTGCAAGTAGTATATGACGTTATTGAAATAAGCAGATGGAAGTTGGTTGCAATTTCCAACCCGAAATGTAGCACCAACCAAAAAATATTGGACTAAACGAATTTGCCACGAAGCCAGAATCAAACAGTATATATCACAGAGTGGAATATACCCAACGAAAATCGAACGATGTAGGAACACTTATTATTTCCAGCACAAAGGCAAAGCAAATCCAACATTTAACTATAACGGATGTAACAACTATGGAGAGGAAACCCAACTACGAATTACTATCGCCGGATCATTTTCAAACATGCTACAGCAAATATGTGAAAGCATGTGGGGAAAGATTTTTAATTCGGACAAATGATGGCAGGAATTTAGGGATAATCCCTTAATCATTCAAAATTGTAAGGAGTAATCATACACAATTGTTAGCGTGTTTCGATATCTACAAAGAGAGAGAAAAATCAACTGGAAATGCGCATTGGATCTTACCGTTTTTTAGCCAAAACAATGTATGACATGGACACTCCAAAAGATATTCACAAGATAAAAAGACTAGAGGAATTCTAACTAAAATGAATGGTTTACCGATGAAGAAGTGACGGAAATTAAAAGCAATAATGGACTAGAAGCCGAGAAAACAGAATGAAGCGACAAAAAACGAGCAAACTGAAACGATGATACATTCAGAGATGATAGCAGTAATAACACCAACGACGAAAACCCAAGGAGGAACGCAGATGCAACTCGAAAAACAACTCAACAATGGAAAATCGAAAGACAAGACATAGTGGACTTATAATCATTCCACCACCCAGTATATGAATGTTTAAAGAAAGCAAACATCATCGGTAGAGAGAAACATGCCAGTAGAAAGAACGTACCAATACCAAGATCAAAACATACGAAGATATTTATCGTACCATACGAACCAAATTGGCAGATGGAGTTAAGAAACCAGCCAAATCAAAAATTGGGATCAGATCCAAAACCGACTATAGCTATTTACAAACGTTTAGCTGGACCACATTAACGGGTACCCATTAGAAATAATGGGTAGGAAATAAAAAGAATGATTGATACGGAGCAACATCTCAGCAATAAAAATGATTAAAAAACCGGAAGATTGTGCCATGTATTAGAAGAACTACCGAGATAACTTGCAGCAAAGAATCGTAGCAGTCATCGGAAAATCTGGTCGGTAAAGATATAAAAATGGTGAAAATCAACACGATTAGCAGTATTCAGGAGATGAGCGCAATGTATAAGTTCGAACCAGATCTCATGCCAGAATTACTAAAGAGATAATAAATAACTAGGATCAATGGAGCTTTGAGAGATTAAAAGGACGAAATGTTATGCTGAAATTCAGAGTGAGATGCTCAGAGAAAATATAGGTGCCAGGCGCACACAATGATTTGACTAAAAATGAATGAAGAACTAGAGGAGAAATGATTTTCGAACCATCACAAATTCGAGAAAAAGAAAGAATGCCATTACCAGAGAAATAGCTGTATTAAACGATAACACGAAATTCATCAACATAAATTCGATGAGAAGATAAAGTCATTTACGGCGGAAAACGAAAGACTGGGAAAGCTAACACCAATATGGACATGAACTATCCAACAACAAAAAACTGCAGGAACTGGGAAAACTATGGACTCGCAGTCAGCTACTAAACGAAAACGAGAAAGAACAACTACAAAAACTGCTAAGGAATTTAAAGATATATTTGCAGCATCACTTAGATCTCGGTTACAAGCGGATCGTAACACAACACCTTACCACTAACAGATGATACTCCATAACACTCGGCCATATCGATTGGCAGGAAGCTCAGAAACTGTAGCAGAAAAAGAAGTTCAAAAGATGTTAAGCAGGTAATCGAAACCAAGTTGCTCGCCAGGGCAATGCCCAGTGGTCATGGTAAAGAAAAGACGACACAACGGTTCTGTATAGATTCGACGACCTCAACGCCGTAACAACGAATACTACCGTACCGGATATAAATGATATTACAAATGTTACACGGATGGCAGCTTATTTACATCGCCTAGATTTAAAAAAGTGGTTATGGAAAAATAAAAGTCAAAGAGAAGACAGAGAAAAAACTGGCTTTTACTATCGGAAAGATTTATACAATTCCAAGAAAATGCCTTTTGGACAACCACGCACCACTCATTCCAGGAGATGTATGAATTTGTAACTCACCGGCATTAAACAATGTATTATATATTGAGACTTAAATTTATTCAGCACTTTCGAGCAACATTTAAAGGATAGCCGTAATGTATTCGTCGACTGAGACAATGGAAATGAAAATTAAACCATCAATGCGATTGGGCAAAGGAAAAAGCACCTTCTTAGACACATGTGTCGGCGAAAGGCAAAGAACCAATCCAAGAAACATCGAAAAATTAAAGAATGCAGCACCAAAGACAGTCACGCAAGTCTGCAAGATTCTAGGCTTATGGATATTATCGGAAAAGTTTCATCAAGAATTGAGGCAACCATTGCGAAACCCATAAAGAGTAACCAAAAAGATACCGCTTTTATATGGGAAGGAACAACAAACAGCCCCTTTGAAAAACACTCAGCATAAAAATATCAGCACCAATACTCGTACACCCAATTTAAGAAACCTTTTGTGACAACAGACGCAAGTGGTATGCATCTGGATCAGTTCTAGGACAATGGGATGACGAGAAAAAGAACGAGTATTGATAATAGTCAACGTTCAAAGAAAACATGAAAAATAATTACTCCGTGACGAAAGAGAGGCTAGCAATTAATCCAAGCTATTAAACATTTCAAATATTTATTATGGTCACGGATAATTATATCACTTACAGATCATCACCATTGTATGCTTGGACAAACATAAAGAAGCCTCTAGAATTAATGAGATGGGCGATGCATTGCAGAATACTCACCATATATAAAGTTCAATCAAGGAAAGCAACGCCAAACGGCAGATTGCATGTCAAGATTGTATTTCTGAGAACTGGGATCAGGATGTAAGACGCATATGCATGATCATGCAGAGATATCGTTTACAAAATGAGAAAGGAGCCAGAAAGAAGAACGGAGGAGCTAAAAACCAAATTGAATTCATAGAACGAACGATATGAAATCTTCGACAACAACAGTAAATTTAAAAGAGCACATGGAAAAACACAGACATCCATACACATGGAGAAGGATGTTATTAACTAATGGATGGCGAAAACGACTTATTGCTTACCAGAGGTAGACGAAAAAGGTATTGATGCAATATCACGATGGAAACTTGGAGGACCAATTGTCAGCTAAAAAGACGAAGCAAGACTGCGTCAAAATATATTGCCAAAGTATCGGATCGAGGACGTAAAAGGATGGATAAAAGAATTGCCAATATTGTGCAAACCAGAAAAGCACAGGAAGTAAATTGAAAGCACATTAAAGCCAAATGGCCAAATTCCACCAGAACCCATACAATATCGCATGGATTAGTGAGGACCATTACGAAACCAACGATGGAAATATTTACATATTAGTAGTGACAGATTATTTATCAAAATTCCCGGAAGCATTCGCAATACCAGATCAAAAAGCCAGAACAATAGCGAGAATCCTATAGAGGAATATGCTGAGATACGGAACACCCAAACAGATCCTAACTGATCAAGGAACCAACTTATGAGCAAATAATTAAAGGAAGAACGAATTACTTCAAATTGCGAAGCTGAGAACATCACCGTCCATCCACAAAAGCAAAGTTCAAACCGAACGATTCAATGGCATATTGATAGAAATGATGTCGAATTATGTAAGCAGACACCAAAAAGATGGATAGATATATAAATCTATGCCTTATGGCTTATAGAATGTCAATACACTCAGCAACAAAAATGAGTCCATTCAAATTAATGTCGGCAGAGAATGTAACATGCCGATAGACTTAGAATATCAACCACCGATATCACAGTATATGGAAATTGATGATTATGTAACAGGGTTCAAAGAGCGAATGCAGGAATCTGAAAACGGCAGATGAATATTATATTTAACCAAGAAAGCTATAAAGCATTGCACGATAAAAAAGAGAGACGTGCTGAGCATAAACTTTCAGTGAGATTGGTGTAATAATGCGACGCCAGAAAATTATCCCAGGAGTAGCCAGGAAAATTACAAAGATTTTGGTAAAGACACCATACGAAATAATGTACGAAACGAGAATAATGCGCGAGTTAAATGGTCAATAACCCACATCACAGACTATTTAGTAACGGAGTAGATGTAAAGCGATACGAGAACAATAACAAGAGAACCAGAGATCGTAGTACTGCAAACCAATCACAACTCAACAACTGAGTATAAACGGACTTAACGATAGTCGAAAAATAGAACGAACAGCAATATACCGTAGAGGAACCTAAACCGGCTGAAATCCAAAAATAACGCTAAGCCGACTCAAACAATGTAACAAGATGGATATAATAGTAAAGCTTTTTTTCCCAGAGAGATAATGCCAGAATGGGTCAGAAAAGGATGGATGAGAATAGTAAACAAGCGGGAAAAATCGCAATGATTATGCTAAAGGAGCTAGAGCCCACCAGAATGGATCGTATCAAGGAAAGCAACCCATGATCTTCACTATGCAGATGTAGAAGGAAACGTACCTTACATCATCAGTACAACACAGGAAACACTCAAAGATAATAGACAAATTCAACTTATGCAAAATGCGACACACTCAAAATACCAAAACGAAGAGGGACAAACACCATATGTCGCAGTTGCAGCGACCGCCTCTACAACAGTTCCTGAGAGAATTACTAAAACAGTATCAACGTTCAAAGATAAAAGACAATGAGAAAAACAAAGTACTTACATTTACGTGCGGAATCCAGACAGGCAAGTGGCAAATAAAATTATAACAGTATGCGACAATTAAGAGAGAGGGGAAATTGATGGGTAAAACAATCCAAACATTATGAAGCCATCGACGCCAACAAGACGAAGCAACAGCCAATCTGATGAAATGACCTACGAAGATTCATCACTTAAAGTATTCGATCTGAACTATATGGTAAGAAACAGAAACTCCTATTAAAAGAAACAATATACGCTCAGTATCTGCCCAAAAAACAATAAAAGCAATGTTGAAGTGGAAGGAGCTGAAAATTTCACCAATCATCCAAAGAAGCAGTACGAATCGAGATAAGAAAGGAACAACTATTAATGGATATACAATAGATGGCATCGAAAGCAAATAAATTCCAAAGCGAGCAAACAGAGAAAAGTCATGGACGATATAAAGCGAGATATAAAAGTATAACGAGAAAATTGAAATAAAAATGTCGAGACGACATTTCAAAGAAACCCAGGATGGAGTTAATAAGGAGAAGGGAAGGATGACAAACAACGAAAACCAAGAAGATCAAATAGTAGCAGACGAATAAATCCACAAACAAGAGAAAAAGGAATCATCTAACGAGAACGTCAAAACGAACAAACAGCAATTAACGAGGGAAACGAAACAAAAGAATAATTGTTATTACAACAAAGAAAAATCAAAACCGACCGACCTGCTAACAAATAATGATATTAACACGTCCATCAAGTTAACGGAAGCTGACGAAATATCACGAAAAGAAATGAATCGTTCAGAATACGAAACAATAAACGATAAGGATTTCGAAGAAAGGAAAATATGCTTACAACTGACAATGAATACAAAGCATAAGTGTCAAATTGATTCCATAGGAAACCAGGAAAGATAGAAATACATCCAAAACTCATCATCATGTCAAACCACCAAAGATTATGTAGAGATCTACAGAAGATAGAAACAAAAATCCAAGTAAAGCCAGGAATAGCAAAATTGCGAGAAAACAGAGGAATAAAAACGATTGAACAAGTATGTATACAAACAAAATTATCGATTGTTGAAAATGAATATGAAGCAGGAAAGATGATGTAATGATAGCCAAGGGCAATGCGGAATATATAATATTGTTGCCAACAATGATATAAATAATAACCTGGCACATTAGCCAAAACCCTGGGAGAAAAATTCACACACAAAAGAAGACCATACAAACGTCGACACGAGAAATAAAAAGAAATAATAATAAAAGTGAATCAGACCCAAAGGTGGAGAAGAGATAATAGTGAAAATATGGCAAAAACCCACCATTACAAAAAGTTTATATATTCGAAACTAAAAAAGAACGGAACGATAAATGAGAGAATCAAATGTCAGTCAAATGAAGATATCAAAAATCAAAAATACCGTATTCCAACTAAAGAAAAACGTGGAAAGTATATAGTACACGTTCAAAAGAAGAGTGACTACTGAAATCAATAACAAGAAAGGCTGGAATCAATTACGACAACAACGTCCAGAAAAAACAAGAGAATAACCGTATCAAACGGACAGATCAGAGAAAGTAAAGCAGTAATAATAACAAAGTCAAGCAGCAAGGGAAGAACATATAATGAGACACAGCGAAAAACTATCACAAAAATCTGCGATATAACCAGAAGAAATGAAACAGTAAACAAAGAATCCAATGTTAAAACAAGTAAAACATAAAGAATCAAAATATCGAATCCCAACAAAAAGAAAAACTGGGAAAATATGTATAAAATCCAAAAGAACTCATGAGCATTGGAGAACGTAACAAGAAACCACTCAAGTAAATGCGATAGATAATCCACAACAAACATCTGAGAGAAACCAAAAACGAAACATGGAAAAAAGAATAATCATGGACGACAGCCACCTTGTCAATTCATGAAGCATTACAACTCCAGAAAAGCCTCAAAATGTACAACCAAAGAAGAATATGGAAACAACCAATGCAAGAGAAACCACAACCATACAGCCCAATTGAAAAGAATTACTATGATTAAATGATCTGGATAAACACAGCAATACTAAGCAGCATAGTAACTGCTAATAATAATTCATATTAGAACTATCCAAATGCCAAAATAAAGCAGCGAAGAAAAGATTATGCCAGCAGTAGAAAAAATTCAATTACATATCCGCGAATTAGACAATATGAGCAGAAAGAACCCGAAGAATATGAAAAAATCATAGGAACTCTAGCAACACGGACTCTGGTTTAAGAAGAACCGCCTTATCGGAAGCGACAACAATGGTCCAACCGATCTGATGTATACCATAGATGAAGAAGAAATACGGGGAATATACGGACATTACGTTATAGATCCCCGCGAGACGATGGTTTGTAAGACAAAGAAAGGACGTTGATATAGTGTAAAAAATATTATGTAGTATAATAGTAGTAATGGTATGTATATTGTTATATAAATATTGTACAAAATGTGTCAGAAATTAGTAAGCAAACTAGAAATGATGACCGATAAATTAACAATGTATTGAACCAAAACAAGATGAATCCGAATAACGATAATCAACCAAATCAAGGAGATACACCATTCACAGAAGCAATAACAACAACCAGCAGCTGCCAAGTACCTATAAGATTGTAGAATTAAATCAAGGATATAACCAAGATCAAGGAATCGAGGCAATATGGAGACGACAATGCGAATTAATGACACTAAATAAAGAACAATGCGCAAAACCCAGTGGACAAATACTCATCTAGTATAAACAGAAAGTGTGAACAGAGGGCTACAACAGCCATCAAGACTAGAAGAGCAACAGAGAACAATACTGCAATTCAAAGAATGAATGACAATTAGCCGATCAGTTAGATGCAACTGACGAAATCAAAACTACGCAATAACCACAGCACGTAGATCCCAGCAATTGGGTGGAATGATAGCATCAATGCCAGAATTCACCCCAGACCGGATTCAAAGTTAGAGTAAAAAATAAAGCGCACCGTGTAAATATGTATAAATAAAGTGATAGAAGTAAAGCAACGTCAAGTAATCAGAAAATTTTTGTAGATATGCAGACAATCATCGAGAGAATTAGAGGAAGCGAGAATCCATCCGAAACTGCCGAGACAATAATGAGAAAAGATTCAAATGCGTGAACAATATAAAGGAAAGACTAAAGTGTGTAAATGTAAAGGAATTACTGATTGGAGCGAGACAGACAAATGCGGAGCAGAATATGCCACAATGCACAATAGAAGTAAATAGAAGAAAAAGGTTAAATGCCGGATGCGACGAAAATTTGAAAGAATGAAGATCCGACAACAGGATAAACACCAACAAAGAAAAAGACAATATCTATTTAGTTTCGAATGCAAGTAACAGAATGCGAATCGAAGGACTTAGAAGGGAGGAAGCCGAAAGTCACACTAAACATGAATGCGAATATACGAGATAATTGCGAAAAAGTCAAACCATCACAACAAAAAAGACGATGAAAAACATCACAAAGTATGCACACAAGAGAGAGGAAAGAATGCGAGTTCTGTGGAGTCATCGACGAAATGATAAAATAGAAATGGACACCGAATCCAAAAGAGGAACAAATATGCGATCTATATGAAGGAGTATGCGCAAACAAGCGGCAGAAAAAGAAGGTCAAATAAAGAACATGGAACGATGTAGCGGCAAACAGTCAATGCCCGTTAGAATTATTCAAATTGTCAAACGCAACTACCAATTGCGGAAAGCAAAAACACTGATAAGAAAGTAGCAGTCGAAACATAACCGGAAAATTATGATGAAAACGATAGGAATGTTGGCAGGTTTTCGGAAGGAAAAGCTACGACAGAAATGATGCCACAAAAAGCAATAATAAGAGAAATATTAAGTCCAGAAAGAATTTCGAAGAAGCAAGAGACACACTCAAGAAAATGGTCGAAATGAAAAAGGAAAATGCAACAGATGACCGAACAGCCATAAAGGAACTAGAGAACCAAACAACCCAATAACCAGAAAAACCCCACAGCACCATTATATGAATAACCCAATTCGCAGAAAACTCCAGAGAGAGCAAAAGATGGAACACAAAGAATTCTAGATAGTCCACCAATATACAGTTGGGAAAATGATACAAATTGGGCATAGAATTATATCCAAATGGAGAGTGGAAATGCAACAGTCCCACAAAGTCTCTAACAAATATAGGAAAAGGAGTTTACGACGAGCTATTAACATGCCTTAAACAAAATATGATATTAACAATGAAAGGACAAGAGACTATCGTAACCCAATCAAACAGGAATATGAACCACAAATGGAAGACCAAACAACCGACTGGAATACAGCCAATTGGTACACCAGCTATCACAACAACGATGAGAGGAGAAGGATTGCGAGAAGATAATCTGTATCATAAAATTAGAAGTAGAGAGCCGGACAAGACTTTGTAAGGAGAAAGAAATATGTAAATAAATGTAAATAAATATAAAAATCAAATAAAAATCAAAAAATTACAAATAACCAGAAAAAATCAGAAAACAAATTCAAAAAATAATGATATTTAGATGCAAGCGGAATCAGCAAGAGACAACGTACAGTAGAGAGAAGGACCAGATTCCGATATTGACGAGGACTATGAAAAACGAAGAAGAAGAAATAATTACCACTAGCAGCATCAATTACATACATAAAGACCTACGACGGACAAGACGGCCAACGCAAATCAAAAAGCGATATACTCACCAAAAGGAGAGTAGAACGAGAACTAGAAAAGAGACAAATATTGACGTTTAAATATAATAAAAGATTTACCAGCAGCAAAGCAAAGAAATGCCGCAGAAGGATTTACTTACTGGAACACCAGAACACCAGCACAGTAACATTGCATCTATTCTGTTAAAGAAACTCGCAAAAGGAAAAAGGAGAGACAGCTTAAACGAGAACACCTGAGGAAATTCCAACCTGCCCATTTAAATTAATATTGACTGTAAGAAACCAAGAGCGATGAACAGTCAGAAGACTTCGACAATTAGAATTGACAAAGATGAAAAGGAGTGAGAAAAAGATACGATATAAAAGCTTCGAAGATCCAGCCAGAATTAATATTCGGGAAAAAAGACTAAAATAGAAACATTCGAAGAGAGAAATTAAAACTTTCAAAGGAAACCCAAGGAGCAGCAGAAATCTGCGAGTCAAGGGTATGCCAAACAGCCAGAGAACTAATGTGAAGATGCAAAAAAAGCAACATCCAATACCAGATCAGAATGTCAAAAAATCTAAAACATAAAGAAAGTGTATGTATAAGCAAGAAAAGAGTCAAAGAATTATCGAAATATAATTATCAGACCAACAATAGAAGGATATTTCTGAATCGACCAAAACGCAGAACCATTAATTCTTTATTATCAGAGTAGATACCCAAAAAAATGAGAAAAAATTAATCCAGAAAGATTACTAATTAACTAGAAGTTTATGACTCGACACAAGCAATAATCCGAGCAATTAAAGCGATATCAAGAAAAAACCTCGAAGAAAATCGTGACAAATTCAAAATAAAAGAAGCTATTTTGAGCTCAGTACCCAATGTGTACCATGTTGGCAAAAAAGCATGTGGAAATAATTTATACCCTTGTGGACATATGGTTCACATGTAAGCGTGCCTGATAAAAGTCAACTATATGTCCAGTATGTAGAAAGCCCGGCATCAAAAAGGCGAATCAAAAGGATTCCGTTTCGCTGATCAATAAGATTAAAACCGAAAAACAATGTATAGAAAAGTGTAAATAAAAGATAACGTAAAAACAAAAAATAATAGAAAAAACTCAAAAAACCAACAAAATACGAGATGAGTGTAAATTATGAAAAATTTTGAGATGATCGAAAATGAGAAAATAATCAAATTATTAATATCAGAATTACAATGAACCAAAACGTAGAAATAAACCAAAAGATAGAGAAAACGAGTAACAGAAGGAACAAAGAGTCAAGAAATCGAAAACCAATCCGAACAACTAAAAAGATAAAGAGAATGCCAACAAAGGTCGATGAGATTAAAAGAAAATTAACATCAGTAGAAGGAGAACTACTAGAGATACGTTAAGATAAAAAATGATAAGAGAAGAATTAGCAACAACAGACAATGAATTCCGAAGAAATAATGGAACCATTATCAAGGACGAGAGAGGAGTTAGTTAAAAAATCATGCAGAACCAAAACCAGAATCATAAACCAAAGAAAGGAGATCAGAATGTTAGAGCAAGAGAAGCAGAATCAACAAATTGAAATGAGAAAGACTGAGAGAGTATAAAAGCATAAAAAGCAAGATAATAAGAGAAAGAAGAGAGGAAACATAAAATTATACACACAATGCTAGAGGAAACTTGGGCAAATCTAGCAACCCAATAACCACGAATAAAAGACCAAAGAAGAACCCATTGAACAACCAAAGAGATGGGCAAAACGACAAGCACCCATTGGAAAGCCAAATGGAATACGAGGATAGAGAAAAACTCAAAAGCAAGTGAAGCACTAATTAGACACTACATTCAGCAAATAGCCATAATAGCGCATAGTAATGCTAATAATAATTCAATTAGTAAGAACTACCAAATGCAGAAAGAAGCCAGCGAAGAAAAGATTATGGCCAGCAGTAGAAAAATTCAATTACGATATCGAATTAGGACAATATGATGCAGAAAGAACCGAAGAATATGAAATCATAGGAAACTCTAGCACAAGCGGACTCTGGTTAAAAGAACCGCCCATTATCGAAGCACAACAATGGTCCAACGAATCTGATGTATACCAGATAATGAATGAGAAATACGGGGATATACGGACATTACGTATAGAGTCCCCGGAGACGATGGTGTAAGACAAAGAAAGGACGTTGTATATAGTGTAAAATATTATGTAGTATAATAGTAGTAATGGTATGTATATTTATATAAATATTGTACAAAATGTGTCAGAAATAGTAAGCAAACAGAAATGAATGCCGATGAATTAACAATGTATTGTAACCAACAGATGAATCCGAATAACGTAAATCAACCAAATCAAGTGAGAATACCACCATTCACAGAAGCAATACAACAACCAGCAGCTGCCAATGTACCTATAGAGATTGTAGAATTAAATCAAGGAATATACCAAGATCAAGGAATCGAGGCAATATGGAGACGACAATGCGAATTAATGACACTAATAACAAACAATGCGCAAACCCAGTGGACAAATACTCATCTAGTATTAACAGAAAGTGTGAACAGAGGGCTACAACAAGCCATAAGACTAGAAGAGCAACAGAGAACAATACTGCAATTACAAAGAATGAATGAACAATTAGCAGATCAAGTTAGATGGCAAGCTGACGAAATCAGAAGACTACGCAATAACCAACAGCACGTAGATCCAGCAAGTTGGGTGGAATGGATAGCATCAATGCCAGAATTCACCCCAGAACCGGATTCAACAGTAGAGTAAAAATAAAGCGCACCGTGTAAATATGTATAAATAAAGTGATAGAAGTAAAGCAACGTCAAGTAATCAGAAAATTTTTGTAGATATGCAGACAATCATCGAGAGAATTAGAGGAAGCGAGAATCCATCCGAAACTGCGAGACGAATAATGAAGGAAAAGATCAAAGTGGTGAACAATATAAAGGAAAGACTAAAGTGTTGTAAATGTAAAGAATTACTGATTGGAGCGAGACAGACGAAATGCGGATGCAGAATATGCACAGATTGCACAATAGAAGTAATAGAAGTAAAAAGGTTAAAATGCCCTGGATGCGACGAAACGTTTGAAGAAGATGAAGATCCGACAACAATGGATAAAGCCACCAACAAAGAGATCAATAATCTATTAGTTCAATGCCAAGTAACAGAATGCGAATGGAAAGGACTTATGAAGGAAGCCGAAAGTCACACAAACGAATGCGAATATAACGAGATATTATGCGAAAAATGTCAAACCATCACAACAAAAAAGACGATGAAAGAACATCACAAAGTATGCACCAAGAGAGAGGAAAAATGCGAGTTCTGTGGAGTCATCGACGAATGGATAAAAATAGAAATGGAACACCGGAATCCAAAAGAGGAACAAATATGCGATCTATATGAAGGAGTATGCGCAAACAACTGCGGCAGAAAAGAGAAGGTCAAATTAAAGGAACATTGGAACGAATGTAGCGGCAAACCAGTCAAATGCCCGTTAGAATTATTCAATTGTCAAACGCAACTACCAATTGCGGAAATGCAAAAACACATGATAGAAAATAGCATCGAACATACCGAAATTATGATGAAAACGATAGGAATGTTGGCATGGGAGGTAAAAAGCCTACGAACAGAAAATGATGCACAAAAAGCAATAATAAGAGAAATATTAGAGTCCAGAAAGAATTTCGAGAGAAGCCAAGGAGACACACTCAAGAAAATGGTCGAAATGGAAAAGAAAATGCAACAGATGACCAACAGCATAAAGGAACTAGAGACCAACAACCCTATAACCAGAAAACATCCCACAGCACCATTTATATGGAAAATAACCGAATTCGCAGAAAAACTCCAGAGAGCAAAAGATGGAACACAAAGAATTCTAGATAGTCCACCAATATACAGTTGGGAAAATGGATACAAATTGGGCATTAGATTATATCCAAATGGAGATGGAAATGCAACAGGTACCCACATAAGTGTCTTCGTCAGAGTAGGAAAAGGAGATTACGACGAGCTATTAACATGGCCTTTTAAACAAAATATGATATTAACAATGAAAGGACAAGAGGACTATCGTAACCCAATCAGAACAGGAAATGAACCACAAATGGGAAGACCAACAACCGACTGGAATACAGCAATTGGTACACCACGTTTCTATCCACAACAACGATTGAGAGGAGAAGGATTCTTGCGAGAAGATAATCTGTATATAAAATTAGAAGTAGAGAGGCCGGACAAGACGTTGTAAAGAGAGAAAGAAAGTGTAAATAAATGTAAATAAAATAATAAAAATCAAATAAAAATCAAAAAATTACAAATAACCAGAAAAATCAGAAAAACAAAAATTCAAAAAATAATGACAATATTTAGATGGCAAGCGGAATCAGCGAAGAGACAACGGTACAGATGAGAGAAGGACCAGATTCGATATGGACGAGACTATGGAAAAAACCGGAAGAAGAAGAGAAAGTTAATACACTAGCAGCATCAATTATATACTATAAAGACTACGACGGGACAAGACGGCCAACGCAAATCATAAAAGCGATATACTCACAAAGGAGAGTGAGAGACGAGGAACTGAGAAAAGAGGAACAGAGATATTTGACGTTTAAAGATAATAAAGTATTTACCGACCAGCAAAGCAAAGAAATGGCCGCAGAAGGATTTTACTTTACGGGAACACCAGAACTACCAGACGAAGTAACATGCATCTATTGTAAAGGAAAACTCGCAAAATGGGAAAAAGGAGAGACAGCTAAACGAGAACACCTGAGGAAATTTCCAACCTGCCCATTTAGAATTAATATTGATGTAAGAAACCAAGCGATGAACAGATCAGAAGGACTTCGACAATTAGAAGTTGACAAAGATGAAAAGGGAGGTGAGAAAAAGATAACGATAATAAAGAGCTTCGAAGATCCAGCAGAATTAATATGGGAAAAAGAGACTATAAATAGAACATTCGAAGAGAGAATTAAAACTTTCAAAGGAAACCCAAGAGCAGCAGAATTTGCGAGTCAAGGGTATTGCCAAACAGCCAGAGGAATAATGTGTGAAGGATGCAAAAATCAACAGCCAATACCAGATCAGAATGTCAAAAAGCTAAAACATAAAGGAAAGTGTATGTATAAGCAAGAAAAAGAGTCAAAGAATATCGAAATAATAATTATCAACCAGCAAATAGAAGATATTTTGGATCGACCAAAAACGAGAACCATAATGTTATTATCAGGAGTAGATACCCAAAAAATGAGGAAAATAATCCAGGAAAGATTAGCTAATAACTTAGAATGGTATGACTCGACACAAGCAATAATCCGAGCAATAAAGCGATATCAAGAAAAACCTAAGGAAAATCGTGACAAATCAATAATAAAAGAAGCTATTTTGGAGCAGTACCAATGTGTGACATGTTGGCAAAAACATGTGGAAATAATTTATACTCCTTGTGGACATATGGTCACATGTGAAGCGTGCGGGATAAAAGTCAATATATGTCCAGTATGTAGAAAGCCGATCAACGGGCGGATCAAAGGATTCCGTTTCGCTGATCAATAGATAGAAACCGAAAACAATGTATAAAAAGTGTAAATAAAGATAAACGTAAAAACAAAAAATAATAAAAACTCAAAAACCACAAAAATACGAGATGATGTAAATTATGATAAAATTTTGAGATGATCGAAAAGAGAAAATAATCAATTATTAATATTCAGAATTACAATGAACCAAAACGAGACGATAAACCAAAAGATAGAGAAAACTGTAACAGAGGACAAAGAGTCAAGAATCGAAAACCAATCCGAACAACTAAAAGAGATTAAAGAGGAATGGCAACAAAGGTCGATGAGATTAAAAGAAATATTAACATCAGTAGAAGGAGAACTACTGAGAGATACGTTAAAGATAAAAATGATAAGAGAAGAATTAGAACAACAGACAATGAATTCCGAAGGAAATAATGAACCATATCAAGGACGAGAAGAGGAGTTAGTAAAAGAATCCATGCAGAACCAAACCAGAATCATAAACCAAAGAAAGGAGATCAGAATGTTAGAGCAAGAGAAGCAGAATCAACAAAGTGAAATAGAAAGACTGAGAGAAGTGATAAAAGATAAAGAAGCAGAAATAAGAGAAGAAGGAGAGGAAACGATAAAAATTATACAGCAAATGCAGGAGGAAATTGGGCAAATTAGCACCCAATACCGAATAGAGAAGACAAAGAGAACCCATTTGGAACAAGCCAAAGAATGGGCAAAACGACAAGCACTCCATTGGAAAGCCAAATGGATAGAGGATAGAGAAAACTCAAGAAGCAATTTGGAAGCACGAATTAGACACTACATTCAGCAAATAGCCGAAGAGGAAGATAGAGCAAGAGCTTACAAAGCTAAATGGGAGAATGCGAAAAAGGAAGTCAACAAGCTGAGAAATCAAGGGCCAAAACCATCAAGGAAAATTAGAGAGCCCAGAGACGATAGACAGGAAAGAATAGTGATCCAAACAACGGCGGAAGCGAGAAAGTGGAAAGACAAGTATAGATTGTCGAAAATCGAGAATGCGATGCAATGGGAACATATACAAAAACAAGATCACGAAATAGTATGGCAACAAACGAGAATGAAGGAGATGCTAATAGAACAAGAAGAGACTCTTAAACAGAGACAAATACAACAAATAAAAACGGTAGACAAAGAAAAGTGGATCAAATCAGAAGCAAGAAGATGGAAAAACCAGTACCAAGAAGCCAAGAAAGAGATAAGACTGTTACCCAAAAAGATATTGAATATGGAAGATTGGGAACTATGGGAACAAGTCGAAGTGCAGAAAGAAACCATCGAGGAACTGAACGAGGAAATCCAAACAATGGAATACCATGAACGAGCCAGACAAAATACAATAAGAAGGCTCAGGAAAACCGACAAGGACCTCAGAAAATGGATTGATCAGCTAAATCAAAAGATAACGGAAACCCTACACGAACAAACGGATGAAAGACGGCAAAACCAACAATTAAACGAGAGGATAACAGAACTCCAACAGGAGGTGAATGGACACCGAGGAGTTACAGTATTTAAAGAGATCCAGTTGAGACATCAACACGAAGTCAACGAGCAGTTGAAAGAACAAGTTGAAGCAGAGATAAAAGCAATAAAGCAAGGATATGAGGAGAATGAACAGAATCTGAGAAAAGAAATCGAAAAGTTAAAAGCTTTGGAAAACACGCATCGTTTGGAAACGCAAGTGGAAGAATTAACAGAAAATACGGAATATCTTGCCTATCTCTTAGACGAAGAGATACAAATATCAAACGCTTTACGTGCAGAAATAAATACCTTGCAAAACCGACCACCAATCCTGCTTATGCCGTTATATCCAACTGAAGTTCTAAACCAAGTACCCGCCGAACCCGATGAAGGATTCGGGGAGACGGACGAAACGACAATGTAAACCTAAAAGAGAAAATTGTAAAAAGTGTAAAAAGATAATAAAAATAATAAAAACGATAAAAACAAAAAATTGTAACCGATGTATATTTAGTATGAATCCAAATGAAATAGAAATCCGAATGAATCTAGAAGACGGAGAATACGTACCAAGCCCAATTCAATTAGTAGAACCAATCGAGCAAGACCCACTGAGGTATTATAGTAAAAGGTGGAGAGCCGAAAGAAAAGAATGGCAAGAGTTAGTGGAGGAACAAGAGTCAGAAATCGCCCGGATAAATCAACAGCTAATACAGTCAAAACAACTAGCCAATATGATAAAACGAAAACTAACATCCAGCATGGGAGAAAACAGAGATCAAAAGAGAGAAAATGAACGATTGAGACGAGAATTAGCCGAAATAAAGACTCGTGTAATCCTGGAAGATTATTGGAAAACCGAAGCAGAACGAATGCGAGACAGCAGAAAGAGCGAACAGAGATATGTAATACAACTAGAAGACAGTTGTAAAGAAGCCAGAGAGATAAAAGAAAGTCATCAACAAACTCAGGACGAAATTAAAACACTAACGGAACAGCTCCAGGAAGCGAGACGGAAGCTGGAAAAACAAACAGCTAAACGAATAAATTATAAACGTCAACTTAAAAGAAAGCAGGCGAAAGAAAGAAATCTCCAAATGAAAATCCATAATCAACAAAGAATAATCAAAGAAAACAAAGAACGACTAAAAGAACTCCCAAAAATAACCGAGCGATTAATAAAAGCCCAAGTCCTAATAATGAGATTTTCAGAAAATAAAACTAAAGAGGAGTGCGAGATACACTCAACCCCAGAAAAAGAGTAAAAAGGGCTAAACTCCACTGTAAATAAACGAAATAATCTTGTAAATAAATATAAAATTGATTATGTATTCGAAAATAGAAGTTATGAACCCAAACCTGTGGATAATAATGATGATAATAATGAGAAAATGCAATACTGAGAACCCGTTAGAAAAATGCGAGAAATCCCAACCCTTCAGAAGAGAGGACAGCACCTGTGCCGATTTCAAAGAAATTTGTAGTAACCCCAATAATGAGGAATGTCAGCAAATAAACCTCCAATGCATACAATGCCCCACAAAAGAAAACAAGGACGAGTTGAAACAGAATATCGAGAAAACCCAAACAATGATACAAACCCTACTGAAAAATAATGAAGAAATAGCCAATATAAAAAATGAGAACCGTGAGATAAAGAAAACCCTGGAAACCCTCATCAGATAAATTCAAAGAAAAGCCAAAGCAAATCCCAATAATAAATTAATTCAAGAAATTCAAAAGATCGTCCTATCAATCAAAAAGCAACAAGGAAAACAAATCAAACAGAAAAATGAACCCCATGCAATGACAAGTCTATCAATCGAACTAATACTACCGATTAGTATAACATCTAACATGATACTCCTAATATGCTGTCTCATCCTCGGCCTAACAAAAAACAAGCAAAGGCAAAATACCCCAATTCAGAAACTCAGAAGAATGTTCAACCCAATCCAAAATACCAATCAAGTTAGCAAAACTTCAAGACTCTCGCAGATTTCCATCAATCACCCGTCAAGATCAACCCAGCTCGAAAGCGAAACCCAAGCCGTCAGCGATTCATTCGAAAACAAATACAACTGAGTTACAGCAACTGATATTGATTTGAACTGATTTTCCTAACTCGAACTGATTTACATTGATTTGAACTGAATCTACTAACTCATACTGATCTACAGTGATTCGAACTAATATTGATCTACATTGATATTGAACTACACAATTGATATTTGATTATGTACTGTAGCCGGACCTTAAGTCCATCTTTCTCTTGATAATTAACCGTAGACATTTTTATGAATGTGAATATTGAAAACGGAATTGTATGTATTATTTTGAAATCAATTGAAATTGCGGGTCGCAATTTTACGGACCCCCGAGTGTTTTATGTTGGGCCAGAACGTAAACGGCCTTGAAAAATGTTTAAATGGATCAGAAACACACACGCAGATACAACACGCAATTTAAAATAAACCGGAAAAACACCAATTAAACCATATAAAATCTAAGAAATAAAAGAATTAAATATAAAATAATAAACATAAAAATAAATTAAAATATTAACAAAATGCACCAAGATCCGCACGATACCTACACAAATACAACAAGAAAACACGACAAATTCGACGAAATTAGAAAAATCAATTAAAGTTCATTAAAGTGGAATTTAAATCGAAAAATTGAATTAGCAATAATTCAATAAAAATTTTAAATAAAAAATTATAAAAATAAATCAAGAAATATAAAAATAAAAAAATAGAATTTGCTAGAAAAGAACAAGGTCGAATTTTGTTTTACTGCATCAAATTTCACACGTCACACAAATAGGTATATATACTGATCCATTTTCACATTAAAGTCAACCTTAAAAAACCAAAAACCATTTTTCTTTTGAATTTACGTATTTGGAAACCTTTTTAGGTAAGAAGCATATTGGTTGGAACCCTCTTTCCACATCGCGTCCTTGCATCTCAATGGAGCTCTGCTCGGCGTTGATGTGGGGAGAGAGGTATTTATGTTGTTTTATGCTCTATTTTATGATTTGATGTTTTTATGGAATGGTTAAATGGGTAAATTTATTTGTTTTATAATTAATAAATTTTATTAATATGTATAACTTAATTTATATATCTTTATAAATTATAAATTTTGAATGTCGAAATTTTTCCGGCCCACAGCCGACACATCACGCAAGTTAGTAAAATCAACATAGTGCAAATGCATGTAAGTGCGTGGAAAATCGCCAATGATATGCACCCGTGAAGACTCAGCGTGCGCAACGCAGCGGTCGGAACGTAAATATTTATCCCTATAGCTGAAGCGAGAAATAAGGAAGAAGTCTCTGGCTACTTCCTCGTTTCTCGATTCTGTAAAATCGACCTAAAATTTTCTTACAAACGGCTTAAAATCACCACACCGAGTAGTCCAGTGGGCACTCAATAAATACAATATGAACATACTATGCCTTAAGGTCTATTAAAGGAAAAGGGCACGGGGACCACGTAAATTGAAATTGCTGATATAACCACTTCCGTGTCAATGCCATAAAATGAATTTAATAAAGTTATGATTAATAGGAAATAAAATCTTATTTGTAAAGTGATTTAATATAGTTTAGGAGGGATAAAAGAAAAATCTTATTTGTAACGAAAAATTAGTAAAGTTTAATAAAGAGTAAAACCTTGTTTGTAAAGTAAATCTAATAAAGTTCCGATTAATAACCAAATGAGATCTTATTTGTAAAGCAAGTAAAGTTATGATTAACACGAAAATAAAGCCTTGTTGGTGAAGTAAATCTGATACCGTTGACGATTAATAGGGAATTAAAATCGTATCTACAAAGTAAATTTGCTAAAGTATATGGTTAACCACAAATCGAGATCATGTCTGTAAGGTAGATAAAGTTTACGATCAGCAATAAATTAAACTCTATTAGTAAAGCGAAATAGATGAAGTTTATGATTAACAACAAATAAGAAACTCCCGTTCGTAAAGTAATTTCGGTAAAATTTGTGATCAGCAATAAAATGAAACCTTATTCAGATAGATTCGACAAGATTTCGTGATTAGCCACAAATTAAAGTACGTTGTAATTAAGTAAAGTTTAAAGAATTTCCAATAAATTAGAACCACGTTCTAAATAATTTAATTGAAGTTTATAACGACTAATAAGCTATGACCATGCAGTAATGAATTAGACAGAGATTTTCCGAATTAACTCAAAGGAATAAAGTTAGGTGTGAACTAAATTATGATTCAACTGAGATTTAATAAACCGAGTAGCAAGATGCTAATTCGAGAAATATAATAACAAACAGATGACCGGTAATGAATAAATAGTTATTAGATAAGGGTAAGTCTCGACCCAAGAGATCGTATTAGAAATAATATTACTAGTCCCTTCATCAAATTTTCATGCTGCGTTTCGAGGAGGCTAAAATAATCTCTCAACAAGGGAGGCACCGAGCTAACCGAAACCAATTGCTTTATCAAACGAGATGACATAGACGTGGCGAATTCAACTTGACAATACTCTCTAAATCGATAACTAGATAAAAGCCCCAGGTTAATCAGATGTAACATGAACCGTAAACCGAACCGCCATAAAATCTAAGCAATTAGTAACATAGTTAAAATCCATTTTCACTTTACGAAAAGTCGACTTTGAAAAAATGTTTTATTAACAACAGTACACTGAAAAAACTCACCAAAGTTCGATAGTATTATAAACATCCTGACAAAATGATGAGAAAACCCTCCATCCGAAGAAGATAATAAATTCCAGAGGCATGGGTAGCATAGTATTGCGAAGGGATCCCCGAACGCTACGACGAGTGGCAGATATGTCCGTAAATAAACCGATTTGAGTGTGCGAATAAGCATAGACATTGATAATTTCGAGACGATCAAATTAACTGAGTCAGACATATCAGTCGACTTAATTAGCATAATCAAAACATCACGACGAAAATTGTACTTCTAAAGTTGACTAACTAATGAATACCCGTTCGATAGTCAACATAAAACACAATGATAAACATTTTCATTAGCATGCGCTAGAAGTGACCAATCTAAACCCCACATAAATTAAATTGGGCGACTAATCCTCACCATATCCCAGAGCGGATGGCGACACTCCCTTTATCAACACATGCTATTTTCGATACCCATTAAAAGCCACCAATAAACCGAGTCCAGAAGAACCCCAATGTTAACCGCTAAACACGCCAAATCTTGGATCCATATACATAAACGCGCTTTAATCGGTATAGCGAAAACCTTTCCTCATAATATTATTTTCCTAAATTAATTCCCCATTGTTGCAGAACATGTCCATCAATCAGACCACCGCTCAATCAACTGGGAAAAAGTGCTCGAGAATGATACTTCGAGCCACAGACGCAATAGAAGGACCCCGGTCACAGTGGCCATATTCTATCCCTCGGAAAGCACGGGACCCGAGTAGCAACCCTCTCGAACCAGAGAGACAACAATATCCAGCTGCCGAAATCTTCGCTAATGCGCAGGACCTCCTCACCCAGTGGGAGCGGGTGCAGGAGCAGGTGGGCTTGCAAGTAGTCAAGGCAAGGATGTACCTTGCAAACGTGCTGGATGACATCCTTGCCGGGCGGATCGCCGTCGCCCATCCACCTCGTCCGGTTCGAGACACTAGGCGACCCTACACGGTAGAAGCTCTCAAGAGAAGCCTAGAGCGGTATTGCCCGGACGAATGAACTAACGGACAAATTGATGTAGTGATTTAATAATAATTAGAACCACGTGTGTTTTCTTCTCATATAACTGAAAATGAACTTTCGATTTGTTTGAAAAAATTTAACATTTAGACCAATCATAAATTGACGTGTAACAACCCATTTAATTACAGTGATGTCTTCTCTACGGATCCTACAGACGGAACTAGATCGCGCGAGGCAGACGAATGCAGAATTACTCGGTCAGGTCCTGCAATTAACTCGCGAGATACAGCAGGTCAAAGCGACTTGTCTAGACCCTAAACGGACGAAGATCCTCTATCAACGACTCACCGCAGCTCAAAAAGGCTGGGCCGAAGAACGCCAGCTCAATCGGAGCCTGCGCACGCAGGTTCGGGGACTCGAAGTCGCCCTAGCGGTATGCCGGGAAGGTGAAGCGGTAACTTACCCGCTCATCTTCGCCCCCACTCAAGTGCCGCAGACAGCTACCAAGTCAGCAGAACAACCCATCACCCCCAGCAGTCGTCGACCGGGACGTAAGGAGCGTGCCCGACGTCGCGCAACACAATTCCAACACGTCCAGTAGTAACGGTTGTACATGTGTCTGACTCGAATAAAATAGTTTTAAATGTAGTTGAATTATTAATTTAATATAACCGTATACCAACACCGCCAATTCGTTCCACAGTTAGTTAAGCACTAATCGTGAATGATTATGAGGGACAGAGCAAAGCGAGCATAGGTCTTCTATCGACAGCTCGTGAACCCGAGGGTTGTCCGAGCAACTATAGTACTAGCCAATGGTACTCAATTTTTGCGGACAATCCACCACTTGAACACATTACCAACGTTGCCTAGCAACGGGTGCCAAGTGGGTCAGTATCATTTTGTATGGCGTTACTAGGGCCACCAGGAAGATGAGCAAGATTTGAAACCCTGTAACCCACCACAACTCCGATTAATAAAGATAGAGTAAACTGCTTTTAGATTTTCATTTATTTGGTTGTCTGAATGATATCTTTTGTAGTTTTCTATTTAGTAAATGTTTTTTGAGCTTGCACTGATTTGGACTCAACAAAAATAATTATTCTAATTGTACTTTCTACTTAATTTAAATTTTATTTAAAATATTTTTCAAATAATTAAAAACATATTTATTATTAAAAAATTATTCTAAGTTAAATATTTTTCAGGTTTGAGAAACTTCTTTATAAATGTTAAATTAGTTTTGAAATCTTAAAATAGGGATTTCTGTAACTTGTTTAAATAAATTCTTATTTTCAAATTATTCTTTAATTTATTGGATCATGGATAGTCAACTAATACAAATTCTTGAAAATACAGTTTCACCCAGTAAATTTTTAATTTCTATTATTAATATTTAATTATTATGATATAGATCAACATGAACTTGCCGCAGCAAGAGATTTTTTGGAAAACGCTCTTTCAACACAATATCAACCATTTATTTTACGCCTTAGTCATATTCTAACAGATATTTCAAATAATCCAGTTGTAAGAATGCAAGCTGGGCTACAATTGAAAAATGTAATATATTCCAACGATATTGAGCAGAAATCAATAAATCAGAGTCGTTGGTTAAATATTCCACTGGAAATTCGGCAGCAAATTAAAATAAATGTATGATTTTATTTTAATATTTTCGAAGTATTTACTAATTATTTAGTGTTTTAGTGCGTTAGGTACTCAAGAGCAAGGATTCCATTCTGCTGCTCAATGCGTTGCCTACATAGCCTGCGCAGAAATTCCTACAAATCAATGGCCAGATGTAATGCAATTACTAGTGCAAAATATCACCAACCCAACCAGCACAGAAACGTTAAAGCAAGCTTCGTTGGAAGCAATTGGATATATCTGCAATGATATAGTAATTATATAATTTGAATACTTTAGATCGGATGATAATAATAATAATCGATTTATTTCAGGATCCAAACATTCTTGTTGCCCAGTCGAACCAGATTCTTACTGGAATCATCTTTGCAATGAAGAAAGACGAGCCTAGCAATCGAGTGAAATTGGCTGCTGCCCAGGCTTTATTAAATTCCCTGGAATTCACCCGACAGAATTTCGACAATGAACACGAAAGGAACTATATAATGCAGGTTGTGTGCGAGTGCACCCAGTGCCCAGAAACTGGCATCGCTGTGGTAGCGTTGCAGTGCCTGGTGAAGATAATGAGCCACTATTACATGTACATGGAGCTGTATATGCAACGGGCGCTGTTTGCCATCACTGTGGAGGCGATGAAGAGCAATGTCGATGCGATGGTGCTACAAGGAATCGAGTTTTGGTCGACGGTATGTGAGGAGGAAATCGAGATTGCGCTTGAATTGGCGGAATCCCAGGAAAGAGGGATTACAGCAATGCCAGGAGCAGCCAATCACAGCAAGTATTACGCGCGTGGTGCTGTCAAATTTCTCGTTCCGTTGTTGCTGGAAATCCTGGAGAAACAAGAAGAGGGTGACGATGAGGACGAGTGGAACCCACATAAAGCTGCTGGTGTTTGTCTGGCACTGCTTTCACAGGCGTGCGAGGAGTCGATTGTGGAATTGGTGCTGCCCTACGTGCAGTCCCATATTCGCCATGACGACTGGAAGCGCAGGGACGCGGCGGTGATGGCGTTCGGGAGCATATTGGAAGGCCCGAGTCCGGGCAGTCTCGAGAGCTTGGTAACTCAGGCGATGCCGGTGATCACTGATCTGCTGGCGGACCCGGTATCGATTGTGCGCGACACGGCGGCCTGGACTGTTGGTAGGGTGTGCGAGGTGCTGCCAGAAGTTCCACTGGGCGACGCCTGTTTGCCCCGACTGCTTACCGCCATGGTAACAGCTCTCGGCAGCGAGGCCAAGGTAGCCACAAACGTTTGCTGGGCATTCAGCAGCCTCGCAGAAGGTGCTTATACTGTAGAACTGCGAGGAGGAACCGCTACGAGTGAGTGGTTTGCTGTGAGTGGTCAGTTTGATTATTGATGATTTCCAATCCAGATCTCGACGGCGGTGACAACCAATTGAATGGCGAGCCGCAAACTTACAAGCTCAGCCCGTATTTTGCCAATATTGTCGAGCAGCTGCTGCGCACAACCAATCGGGCTGACTGCAGCCAATCAAACCTGCGCAATGCGGCATACAGTGCCCTCATGGAGATGGTGAAGAGCGCACCGAAAGACTGTTACGTTTGCATTCAGCAAACAACGGTTATCGTACTGGAGAAATTGAACGGAATCCTCCAGATGGACCAGGCGGCCTTGAGCGCACAGGATCGCATGCAATTGGCCGAGTTGCAGAGCTTGCTATGTGGCACCCTGCAGAGCGTGCTGCGCAAGATCGAGCGGGCTGATGCGGAAAATATTGCCGATCAGATCATGTCGGTGCTCATGATGATGTTCCAGCGCACACAGAACAGCTCGTCCGCCCAGGCAATCAATGAGGGACTCAGTCGGTTCACGGGTGTCCAAGAGGACGCGCTAATCGCTGTCAACGCACTCATCGACGCCATCGGTTCCTCATTCAGCAAATATCTCGACATCTTTATCAACGTGCTGATGACTTGTCTACAGAATGTGACTGAGCAGCAAATTTGCTCCAGTGCTGTCGGTATCCTTGGTGATTTGGCGCGTTCTGTTACAACTGGACTCGTTCCGTATCTCAATGACATTTTGACGATCTTGTTCAACACGCTCAGGGTTAGTTGTGTTTTATTATATCGATTTCATTGATGCCTTCGTCTGTAACAGAATCCGTCAACTCAGCGTTCACTTCTACCACTCATCATCTCTGCGTTCGGTGATTTCGCGCTGTTGCTAGGTGACGCATTTGCCCAGTATCGATTGCAAGTGCTTGACACGCTCAAACAAGCCTGCCAAGCCGAAGTTGACATGAATGACCCGGATATGGTGGACTATCTCAATTTGCTCCGCCAGAGCTGTATCGAGGCGTTTGTCGGACTGATCCAAGGTGCCAAATCTCAGTTCCCGGGTCAGAACATGGAGCGTTTGCAATTCATCATTCCACATATGACATTCATCATCAACTTCATGGAACACATCGGCTCCCAGCAAGTATCATCAGAGGAGTTGATTGGCGCTTGTTGCGGTCTCGTCGGGTAACCTATGAGTTTAGTTTCAATTTCATATTTTGATTGTCGTCGGGTTATTTGCAGGGATATCGCCACCGGATTTGGCAAGGACTCCCTAGTTATTCTCGATACCGAACCCGTCCGGGCCCTCCTCACTCGAGGACGCAACTACAAGAACGCAAACACGAAGAAGTACGCTGTCTGGGCGTTCAAAGAGTTGTCAAAACTGAGAAATATGTAAAATTAGTCAAAATGTTTCGCTGGATTGTCTGTCGGCTGACGTGGCGTAACCGAATTGACGGAATGCGACGCATTGTTTGTCTGTGAAATGATGATTTAGATTGCTGTTTTAATGTCGTGAATGACTGCTAGATTAATAATTACTACTTTATCATGTTAATAAAGTTTCTATATTTTGTCTTTCCTTATTTATTGTCTTGATGTTTGGAATTATCTGCGGTTTGCTAACAGGTAACAAGCCGATCAGCCAGCTGATATCTATGGCATTGCCTGCCCTGCAGTGTTTTAATGAATCAATGAAAATTAAACAATAATGATAACATTTATTAAATTAGAAGACGAGTTAAAAAAATAAGACACTTACACAACATAGAGAAAATACCACACTGATACTTACTGGGCATATTGATAATAAATTAATAATAATAATAAATATTGATAATAATACAGTGACGAAATGCAGCGCTCATTGTACACACAAACGTAATAATGAGTGTTGATATAATATCGATAATTGTAATAGTAGTAATAATAATAATAAATAAAATTTAAAACATTTGCCAGGTAAAATACATGCATCAAAAACTGAAATAGAAAAATTGCACGATTTGTGTTGAAATGCAGCTGATATGCAACGAAACAATAAAGGCAACATCAGAATAGTCGAGAAAAATAATCGTGATCTTGGAATATAGTGTAAAGTGGAATGACTATTGTCAAGCGGCAGTTGCAGAATTTATAGAGTAGTTGTCATGGATACGCACACTAGAATAACAGCCTTATTGATTAAATCATCATGGATTATGCTAGGAAACTAACAATCGATTCAAAATAGAAAAATTGCACAGTGGATATGCTGAGTTGCACTGGATTGCACTACAACAACAGCAGCAGTATTGATTTGTGTGTTTGTGTGGAATGTGATAGAATGAGAGAAGGAAGTTGGGATTATTGGATCGATCATACAGAGTATTGCAAATCATGATTATCATGACGACGGTAATATTGATAATGATAATAATAATGATAAAATAGATAAATCAATGCTGTCTACATGATTAGAAACAACAGCTAGAATCTCAAAACGGATCACGGGCACCTACGACACCTTGGAATTAATCAATAAATTTGCCAGATTCATCAATTGCTGTATTGTGTTCATCCGACGAACTGAAGAATCTCTGATCTCATTTATTTGACGGATCAATTGCTCTATGGAATGGGCTTGTTTAACCTCCTCGGTTCTAAAGCTGACTAGTAAATCATAGAGCTCATAAGGCCATGTGGAATAATTTGAACTCGAATTCCTGTTATTGTGATCTGCGGAATCGTCGAGAATTGACGGTTTTTTATTATTGCACGAGTTGTCGGGTTTGGGTTGAAGGCACTGAATATTCGATACGAGAGGCTTTAAATTGGAATCCTTGTAAACGTCTTTGTCAGTATTGAGGAAGAGATTGGGGGCGATATTTGGGTGGAATAAAAGTGCACCAGGATTATGCTGCTGCTGCTTGAGAAGATATGAATACACATCACTACTGAGACTCAATTTCATGTCCAAAAGGCTATTGTCTGTCGTAACGCCCCCTTCTCCATCTTGTATATCCATGTTTTCATTATTTACTGGTGTCATGATGTCTGAAAATGGACTAGTTGGAGGAGTCAATAGTTTTGTCAAAGGCTCAAGCGAATTAGATGACTCTTCAGAGTGTTTATTTGGACTTTTTGTGCTTTTTTTATAAACTGCAGTTGGATCGAAATTTGGACAAATTGTTGAAATTAATTTCTTCACTCGATTTAACGTTTCTTGATTTTTAGTGGCTTTATTGGGATTAATGGCATACATACGTACATCTCGGCGAAGATTTTTCCATTTGTTATAACAATGCTCAGTAGAAAATCCATAAACTTGCATTTCTTTTCCAATATCATCCCATACCTTTTTATGAATAGATTTATTTTTGAACTCGTGTATCCTACTCTCCACGCAATCTAACAACAATTGCACATATTTACAATTCCAATGCACTTTTTTGTCGGAACCTACAAGCTTCTCTTGCATATCTGTCGTACCAATATCTGAAGAAGATGCTGAAACAAACTCTAATTTTGATGATATTCGGTTGTCATTATTATTATTTATTATTGTCAATTCGCCGGCAACTTCATTCATTTGCAAAGGAATAATAATGTCTAAAACATTATTCAAATAGAATATTAAAATAATGTTAATAATTTACAAAATACAATTTTATATGACAACCTAAACATGGAGATTGTTTAAAACAAACTTATTTCTCATCATTTCATTTTCAAAAACTTCTATAATTTTATTCTCAAATCATTAATTAATTGAGCTTGAACGTAATTTAATTAAATATAAACCTAATAATGCATCATAGTTTTCTGATTTCAAGTAAATGGTCAGCAAAAAAATCTGCAATGTTCCTTAAAATTTTTCATAATTCTAAGATTTAATAATACAGTTACATAATAATATAATATAAAATTTATTTGATTTTACTATATTAAAGAGAATTTTATTATGTTTTGAATATATTCCGAATAATATAATTACAAAATCTGTGTAATCCAATTCATATTTTAATGTTCAAGAAGATAAACAAAAGCTATGAAAATGATTTAAATTAAGGAAAAAGTCGCTCAAAAAAAAACAAAAATAACTGAATCGAAACTGGTAAATCTTTGCTTCTCATTATGAGTTCTCTTTTATTCTTGCTTCGTAAATTGTGCTGGGCACTGATGGGTGACAAAAAATGTTAAAAGGGTCTAAAGGTTAACTAATCCCCATCCAGAGCCTGCATAATAGTTGAACTGCTAGCCAACCGCTGAAAATTACGTTGGTACTGTGTGCTAGAGGGTGAATATTAGCAAAGGGTGAGCCTCTTTGATTTGAATATGTGCCCCACCATACAGGCAGCCTTAACTTTATTTTGCATTTTCCGTTCTCGTTTTCCGGGACTGTTTTTCTGGCGGGTGTGAGCTCTCGGGTGAAGTAATCTTCACACCTTTGTCTTTGCCCATCACATTTCGGCTGATGATGGCCTCATGTTCGGTGGACAATTGACTGCCGCACCTTACGAGACCAGCTCGGATCTCGTCCTTTAGCTTTAACTCTGCTATCTCCTTATCCTGCTCACGCACTCTTTGTCCCGCCTGATTTAATGCTTCTTCTTTCTGATTTAACTTCAGCTGTAAACTATCTAGTTCAGCCTTCAACTTGACCACTTCTTCAGGCCTCATCCATGTCTGTTCAATACGTCGACATAGACGTACTAAGGCTTCGACCCGCTGATTTTGAATTATGGCTTCATTGTGGTACTTTGCCACATCTCTTCTGAATCGTTCCGCTAATTGGTTGTTTTGTTCCATTAGAATAAATTAGCAGAATGTTAAAATATATATTTATTATTATTGAGTTATTAGTAGTTTATAAAAATATTTTAATGAGTTTATATGAAAATGTTCCTTTTTGGGAATTATTGTATCATCTGGATGAGGGAATGGATGAAAGAGACTGCACTTTACTCCGTGATATATGTTGGGAGGGTCTCTTGTACAATGCTCGTATACACGACACTTGGCCTATGTGGTAGAAGCATGGTTGGGGACACCCTGGTTCATATCTTATTCCGAGATATTTTAAGTCAACTTTAAAGAAAAAATTATTAGTCTTGCAAGGTCTAATATATTATTGTTAAGAAAACATCGGAAATATCGTTCTAGGGATCCAGCATGACCCAAAATCTAATACCCAATTAGTTATCTCCATAGGGAGAGCAAATAAAGTCCGACTTTCGTTGATCACCAGCAGTAACGACAATTATTACGGGTAGAAAATATTTCAAAAGCCCTTGTTACACTTGAGATTTCATTTTCATTCGAATTCTTTATTATTGATGATATTTTCATCCAAACTACCGTTTCAGGTTATTTCATGCTATATTCTAAACTCGGTAAGATTTGTAAAGCTTTATTTAGACGACGAATTCTTCTTTAACCCCTTCAAGTATTTAAGTTTATGAGAAATTTTATGATAAAAAGTTTTTTTTCTATTCTGCGATTCTAATCAATCTGTATAAACGACTTATGAACTATTAAAACATTTTGTATTCCTTATATCGCTATTGAATTTTTCTTATACTTAGAGTAGGCATATATGATGTTATATAGAAAAACCTATTGCATATAGTAGACGTTGAGTTATGGTCAAAACTGCTGATGATCTACGAAAGTTGGAAGTTTTTTTTTCAAATCAAAGACTGTTAAAAAACATTTGGCGACACCAACCCCTACTAAGTAAATATACGAACGCAAGTGGAAACAGACCAAATTACATGCCTAAGTTGAACCCAACGTCTTAATAACACTCTACGTGAACCTGACTACAGCCGTGTTTTTCCGAGAAAATAGGTACAATTAATCTAGTAATTCCGAACGACTAGTTATACAAAATAGACGTGATAACCCACGAATAAGTAGACCAGAAATATATTCAATAATTCAAATTTAAATCATTTATAAAAATAGAGTGAAGGAATTAAATATTTGCTTTAGATAATTCATGGATCGACGCGTCCCGAATCACGCTACGATTCCCTGCACACTCGGCTGCTTGGTGTAGGCAGGTGATGTGAGACGCAGGAATTCTCAATCTCGCCAGTAAGAGAGTCTCGGATGGGGAGCAAGATGAACTCCGAAGATGCTGATCTCCCATTTGTCGCTATAAAAAGGAAACCCGGCAGCAATCAAGACCGAGAAATCAGGGGACAGGCCGAACAGGTCAACAGAGACAAAGTCGCAGGAAAAATTCCGAGCTGACTTAAGGATATAAATGAAATTGTACCATTTACGAGGTGTCATAAGAATAAATTTTCCATTGTAGATATGGACCCCTGTCGAATCCTGCAGCGGTAATTAAACCAGGCACGAAGGACAATCACAGAGCTACATTAACAGATTCTGCAATAAACAAAAGAAGTACAGCAAATTAAGGTAACCTGAGTGGAGCCAGGGAGAGTGAAGGCTATCTATCAAAAGATGACTGCGGTGCAGAATGGTTGGGCGGAAGAGAAACAGGTCAACCAGAGCCAAAAAACTCAAATTCGAGGCCTGGAGGTAGTGTTGTCCGCGTGCCAAGAGGGCACGGCGGTAACCTACCCCTTAGTGTTCGCGCCGGCACAGTTGGCCTATAGAGATAGTAGTTCTGTAGTCAGAGCTCACCTTTGGCGGTTTCATAACCAATGGTTGCAGTCCCAACGTTGCTTAGCAACCGTTAATTATTGGGTGCGAAGAAAAGTTGTATTTGGGGTCAAGGCTATACAAACCATAAACACCACACTTGTAATAGCATAATAAACGTTTAATTTCAAATCGTTCTATCATTTTTGTTGTTGTTTTCTTATTTATTGGAAAAATACAACGAAAAATGGAAAATTATGCTGAATGAATAACGGTGAAAATGAAGTTAAGGGACCTGAAATTTATAAGACGAGAAGAAGACTTTTAACGGTATTTCGCTGAACACGATTAGGCCGGGCCTTAGTAGTTCTGTAGTCAGAACTCACCTTTGGCGGTTTCATAACCAATGGTTTGTTGGGCCAGAACACAAACGGCCTTGAGAATTGGTTAAATGAATCGGTAATACACACGCAAATACAACATGCAGATTTAAAATCAGACCCATAAAACACCAACTAACCATACTAAAATAAGAGAAAGAAAAACAATCAAATATAAAATCGTAAAACACGAAAATAAATTAAAATAATAACAAAGTGCAACAAGATCCGCACGAAATAAACATAAAAATAACATGAGAACATGAAAATTTGACCGAAATTTGACAATTTACCGAAAAATGCGAGAATCCATGAAAATGGAACAAAAATTAAATAATTTGAATTGGAAACAATTCATTTAAAAAATTAAAAATAAAATTGTCAAATAAAATTACAAAAATAATAAAATTAAGAATAGAATATACTAGAAAATCACAAGGTTTTGTTTTACTACATCAAATTTAACACGCAAGGTTAGGGTCGTACAATAGGTATATATACCGATTCATTTTCACATAATTTTAATCGGTTTTAAACCTAGAATCAGCTTTAATCTGTATAATTACTAGGAGATTACCAGAATTTTTAAAGGTGAGTGGAGGAATGCTCGAAAACTCTCTCCACGTCGTGTCCTCGCAACCTCGTATGAGCTCTGCTTGGGCATCGGCGTGGGGAGAGAGTTATGTTGTTATTATGTTAAACGAAGTTATTGTGGTAAATTATATTTCAATAAAAATATTTAATAAGAAACTAAACTTTTTCTTTGTCGAAATTTTTCCGGCCCACAGACGACACATCATGCAAGATATCAACTTATCACATCCTATCGAGTTGTGTAAGTGCAGTGTAAGTCCGCCAATAATTCGTGCCCGTGAAGGCTACGGCGTGAGAACGCAGTAGCTGGAACGTAAATTATTAATCCGTATAGGGGAAATGGGTTGAGGGAGAAATAGTCTTTTGGCTGTTTCGCTCTCACTCAACTCCCGTAAACTCAACCTAAAATCACGACACCAAACGGCTTAATTTTAAAACATTGAGTAGTCCAGTGGGCACTCATAATATTGTAATATAAACACAGATTTTCCTAAGATCAATTAAAGGAAAGGTGACTGGGGAGTCAACGCAAATTAAATACCGTTGCCATGATCTCTAACTTATTCATTATAACTAACTAAACTGACTCCAAGGCGAATATTACTAAACGATAACTAACCAAAAGTTAAGGGCTAAAAGTATTCTAGGTGAGGAAAATTCTAACCGATAATTAACCGAAATTTAAATTTCAACCCGAGAAATCAAATAGACTATATTTTTCTCTTAAGATTCGTACAATATGTCGAATCCCTAAGCCCTAACATTTAATGTCGTTGAACGTAATCATATCAAAAAGGTTATTCTTAAAATATTCCGGCATTCTTTCAAAACTCATTAAGAAATCACCTAACGGAATTGCTGTAAATGCCCCGTAAATAATAATTTGTAATTTAGTAATTTCACCCGTAACTGAATAAACTAGTAAAGAACGCTAAAGTAGACCCGCTCAAACAGGCATTCTCCCGGTAAAGATTGACTATTAAACCCCAAATATTTTAAAGGGAAAACCCAGTGACATTTAATAATTTCCGAACAGTCTAGGAGATGAGAAACTTTGGACTAAATAGGTTGATAAATCGACAGGGATATGTACAAGTAATATTCAATTTATCCCTCCCAATAATAGAGTAATCGCATAAAATCTCTGAATATTAACAATGGATAAATATAATGATTACTTCCAAACTTAGTAAGGAGGACAATTAAATCTAGAAAGTTTTGGTAAAAAAACATGATAATCAAATATGTAATGAATAAAATAACAATTTGGGATATCATCAATAAATTTACAAAAATTGTACTGAATAAGTCCACTAATAGACAGTAATTACAGGGGCAAATAAATTCCATTCCACCATTTGATGAGGTATACTCCACGACCACAGAAGTCGCTGTAGAGGAGTGGTGGGTTCTGGGTTTTGGTATTTTTAGACTATATGGTTGTTACCCAGGCAACCCCATACAAATATGCTTTCGCTTGCCACTCGGCACCCGTTGCTAGGCAACATTGGAACTGTGTTCGAGTGGGTTGATTATCCGCAAAAAGTGAGCGTTATTACTAATGCTATAATTGACCGGATGATCCTTGGGTTCAACGAGCTGCCGATAGAAGGCCTGTGCTCGATTTAAATTCAGTAGGTCCTCTATTTATCGCATAAGATTGCTCACTGAGTTATTCATGAATCTCTTGTACTTTTTTCCTATTTTATTGGATTTAAATGTAGAGAATTTTGTCGAAGTCAATAAGTCAAACGTTTATTAATTGTTATCACAACACTATTGCTGTCGTTCAGCGGCTCGGCGTCTCACACGCTCCGCTTTTCCTGGTCGATGCTTGTTAACTTTGGTCGCCGGCATTGTAGTGGATTTTTTCGACTTTTTCGGCTCCGGGCGTAAGAGTGATCTTGTCTACTCTCCGATGGTTCCTCCACGATCCTCATCTCTCGAAGGAGAACCCTCCGTGGAAGTACCACATCCATTGGCTCCATTCGGTTACGAAGGTTCGGGTCATTGAGCTCCAAAGAGACATTGTAGCTCGAGGCATACCCATCCGTGCTGGGAATCCTGCCCTCCGCAATGTCTCTATTCACTTGGGCCAAGTAACGTTTGGCTTGGATGATATGTCGTACAGTTTCCTTTTGATGGGCTTTTAATCGGCTTAGTAGAAATTCTGCTTGGCCGCGGATCTCTCGGGCGGGATTCCGGCCGGACTCGAGTTTTATGGCCACGTAAGGGAGTTCCACGTCCTCTGAACTCCCTTGTTTTCCCGATCTTGCTTCGCGTACGGGGGATATCGAGAACCCCACGTCCCACATCGCTTGTCTGCACCTGGCTGCTGAGTGCGCAGGGAAACGTGCGATGACGCGGGACGCATCAATCCAAGAGTCTTCTAAATTATAAGGTATTAATCGCATTTTATTCATTTTGATTTTTGTGGTCAGGTAGTTGGTTAATTAGGTCTGTAATGTCCTACTTCGTGTGATAAGGTCATGTAGTTGCGGGTGTCTTATAACAATGAACACAAATTTCAACGTTGATAAAAATGAAAATTTAGATAGATAAAGGCCGCAACCTAAAATGATAAAGAAAATAAGGTGAATGCCATACCAAAACTAATATTCAATGATGCTAAATAACCGTAAGATGAAAATCATTGATATTAAACGGTATTACGTAATAATGAATGGTTCATTTCACTACCTTGGCCGGTCACCTCGCCGCCAGATCAGGTGGTATATCCTATAACTAGCTATCGACTTATCATATTTTGCTATATACTGTTATACTTACATGACCTAAGATTTAGCAATAGGGATTTAATACCTTTTACCCTAACTACTCCTGGTTAATAACTTCTCTACTCCTACTAAACAGATATTTATAAATCTAGATTTGGGTACTTTTCGCTTTACCTGATCATTTTTAGTTAATAACAATTATACTCCAACCCGAATGCCGACAGGTGCTTGAAGTTCTGTCCAAGTCCGCTTCCCAATTAAATTTACGTTATTGGAAAGGGTTATTTTTATATGGATCAACTTTGAATGACCGTTGGGGTTATCCAGCCAGGTCTAAGGTTGTCTTCATGGTCAAAAATTGAGATCCTTTCCGGGTATCTTAAAGCATGTCAGCGGCAATTTCCTTATAACACTACAAAGCTACGACAAGTCTATTACAATTATCGCGGTTCTTGTCATCATCCAAAAAAAACGAATATTTAGTTGCCTGAAAATCTTAAAGTTCGTTGATCATAACGATTAATCTCCTGCTAAGTCCGAACTCGCTTCATGAACCTTGTTACCATGATATAAAAATGAAATTTGGTCTATGAACGACTCCCACTTTCCCATTTCTCGTGATGTATTAAATATAATCTGAGTAGCTATAAATTAAGACCTTAAATAATAAATCAAAACTAAACGATAACAAATATGTGAGTATGACATATCTTAGGTAGACATCAAATGGGACATGAGAATGTTGATTAGGACTCTACAATGTAACTCTAGGAAAAGTATTACTATGCAATCACAATGGCATTAGAATTTTTAATATTTCAGCAATAAATCGTATCCATGAATCTTATTTGTTTTGAATCGAATCATAAATCTTTGGGCTTTTTTAATTTTATTTTTTATATAATCAATTATCAAATGTTTTAAGGGAAATTTTCCTTTTATCAATTTGTACCGTAGGAATAAACTCTGTTTGGGGGAGATCAGTCGATAAAGAACATTTCAATGTTATCGAAAAACATTATACTCCCGTTAAAGGGAAAAAATAACTATCGAAATATCTCCAAATGAGTTGCTAAAAACATAATCATGAAATTGGTTTTATTTTAATTTCTCATTACTTGACATTCATATTTACAGATGCTTACGTATTTTATCATATCAAAATATACGGGCGTAGAAAAATCATCACAGCAAAGATACAATCAGATGTCAATTAATCTTGGATCGCACATGTTATGGGGGTTCTCATGGGTCCTTGCGTCGTTCCTGAACGTTACAGTTGAAAAATGGCATAAAATGAGTCCGCCTAGGGAAGAGTGAGAACATATTAGACATTTGTTACAGTATTCGATTTTTTTATGAAATCTACCGGGAACAATTTTCCCATATTTTTCGTCTACCTCATGAGTGGCTAAATTTTCAGTTGGTTGGATGTTTACGCCTCAATAGTTAAATGATTAAAGGAATTCGATATATTACGATCAACGTACCTGTCAGACGGTTCCTTCCCTCATGCGATGAGTCCTTGGTGAATGCGCTATCTCGTAGTGAAGAATTTTTCATCGTAAATTTTATTTGTCTGGTCTACTGACGAAGTGTAATGCGTTTATATTTAGATGAGTGTGCATGCACTGTTACCTGCTTATTGTGTAACACGTTAGTGTGCATTTATCCTCTAATGGTTATCCGATTATACTGAATATGCCTGTATTCAATACACTGGAAATGTCAGGTCAGTAGTTTTACTATTGATTTATAATTTAATCGATTTAATGGTGTTTAAAATTATTGCAGTACGTGTGCTCGATTGGCATTAAGAATCGCCACACCAGTGGTGTTAGTTGCATAATCATTTCTCCAGTACATGCGGTTGGAATAATTCTATATTTACTAGAGACCTGTATAAACGTGTTATGCTGTCGATTCCTGCTTCATGATATAATCAGTTGTCGGGGTAGATAATTATTCCATGGAATATTTATGTGGGATTGATCGTAAGTGTTGGCGAATTTATTTCGACTTTGGACATTCATCTTTTCTAGTTCTGATGATGAGGTTGGGGTTTGCGAGGACTTCGCTAAATATTTTAGGATCACTTCTGCGTCTTGTTATTAAACCTCAAGCGACGGTAATACTATGGGCTAATTTTTGCATTTTTTTTTAATCGGAAATTTTTAGGATTCTCAAAGCGAAACGTTCCAAAGTAAATTTTAGTGAAGGAGTACAAGGTAATGGGAAGACACTTTTAGTGGAATTTTATTGAGTTTATGAAGGAGCCACGGTAAGTTTTCTGTTCTTGCCAACTACTTTTACTACGTTATTTAAGGAACAATGAATCACTCGCCATTGAGGTAGTAATTTAGCACCGTCCGTCTAACCAGTATAACTCTAGTGGAATTCGCGTTATTATTCTCGCCTGGATGTGCGTTCATCGCCAATTTGTTGTATAATAAAACCGTTAAATTAAAAGATTATTTTGTCAATGTTGTTATTATTTTGGGTTTTACTTTTTGAATTGGTCTTAGCTGAGTTTTGTGTGGGTAAGTTGTTAATTTTATTAATAGAACAGTTAGTAAGGTACTTCTACGTCGTAATAATATGACTCGTGCACTCAACGAATTGGTTTGGCTAGTAATTTAATTTTGGGTGATTATTTACGTGGTGGATTAAAAATGGGTGCCAATCACGTACTTCTACATTAATTATAGGCGGTGAATTGGGTCTTATCTCCATATTAGTTAACGCGTTCCAGGAAACTCAACTATAGATGTGCAATTGGATTTTCTGAGTTTTTATAACTTTCGTATTTTGTTTATACAATTGTTGCTTTGGAGTAAATTTTACTCGTCCCATTTTCTAACCACTTCGTATTGGTACTATTTCTTATATCTTTATGTTAATAATCGCAGTTATTTGGGTATTGGCTATGCGGCATCGAGATTTCAATTTATTAAATGTTATTTCCATGCTTTTGGGGGTTTTTAGCAAAAATCTTTACATTTACAGATACGACACTTCGGAAGTTAATTTCGTTTACAGCTCTATTGTAAAGTAAATCTTTAAGTTTTAGTCAAAATACTAGGTTCCAATGGCAAATTTCAGTAAAATAACATTTAATTTTATGACCTCTAGTAAATTCGTTACGTTGGAGCTTGGTATTTTAGTTAGCGGCAATTCGTAAAATTCTTGCTATTAATTCAGTCGATTAATAAGATTTAAGCGACAGTTAGTGAGATTTTCATATTTTTATCATAGCAACGATTTTATTCATTTAAAATTTCCGTCACCGTCCTTCATTTTGATCCTAGGCGCATTGTGTTTATATTATAGTTATTGAGTGCCCACTGGACTACTCGATGTTTGAATTTTAGCCGTATGTGAGAAATAATTTAGGTCGATTTTATGGGAAATGAGTGACGACGGAACAGCCAAAAGACTATTCCCCCTTCACCCTTTTCCACTATACGGAATCATATTGACGTTTCAGCTCCTGCGTTCTCACACGGAGCCTTCAAGGGCACGAAATCATATGCGATAATACACGAACTTACACGATTTCGATTATATGTTCGATTTTATTGACTTGTGATATGTTTTGGCTGTGGGCCAGAAAATCTTTAAAGAAACATTGACGGAAAAAGTTTTGTTCATTTATAGAAATATATATTTTGCATTATAATACATCATGATGGTTCATATAATTCGCACATAGCATATCATAACTTCCTCTCCCCACGCCGAAATCCAAGCAGAGCTCATTCGAGGTTGCGAGGATACGATGTGGAGAGAGTATCGAACAATCTCTCCCTCACATCAAATTAGAGATCTTCATTGGTAATACTGATTCTGGTTAAAAACCGAGTAACTGGTTAGAACTGGTTTCAAGTTTTGTAAAAACTGATTAAAACTGCTTAAGTTATGTGAAAATGAATCGGTATATATACCTATTGTGCGACCCTAACCTTGCGTGTTCTTTTTGATTTAGTAAAACAAAATTTTATCTTGTGATTTTCTATAATATTCTATTCTTAATTTTTATTATTTTGAAATTTTATTTGACAATTTTTCTTTTGAATTTTTAATTGAATTATTTCTAATTCGAATTATTTGATTTTTATTTCATTTTCATAAAATTTCGCATTTTTTATTAAATTGTCAAATTTCGGTCAAATTGTTAGGTTTTCATGTTATGTTTATGTTTATTTCGTGCGGATCTTGTTGCACTTTGTTATTATTTTAATTTATTTTTGTGTTTTATAATTTTATATTTAATTGTTCCTTTTCTCGCATTTTAGTAGGGTTACTTGGTGTTTTAATAGGTTTGAGTTTGAATCTGCATGTTATGTTTGCATGTGTGTTACCGATTTATTTAAACATTTACAAGGCCGTCTGTGTTCTGGCCCAACAGGAGGTTCATTGGCGACGATTGACATACGAAGCACATTAAAATAAATGAGACGATGGAGATTACCAACATGTGTCGTCGAGGGGAGATGAAAAAATCTGAAGAGTAATTATTCAAATGAGAAACGATAACAAAAAGAAAAAATTACTTTCATGTAACATCAAGCAATAACAACAACTCCCCTTTAAGTAAAAATACTCATCCCCGAGACTAGAGGTTCCAGTGAACATTAATATTGATTGACTACTACCTAAATGAATTGCTAAAAATAGATAAATAACCGAGAAAATTATCTGAGATTGTAGGTTGCAAAAATCTAATTCAATGATAACGAAAATTAAATTAAGTAACTAATTTGTTCCATTCAGTTGACATTTCTGAAAATCAATTCAGCCAAAATACACCGTTTGATTAGTAGGCAACGGTACATGACCTTTAAAAATTGCAGTAAGTACACCAATTAAAAATCGAAATTTACCTGCGCTTTCCACACCATTCCACCAAAATCTAATCAGTGTGCACCCATACCACCCGAAAATCGGCAAATTATGTGCTTCCATAAGTATAAATACAACGGGTCAAATGAATAACGCCATTTACTCTTTCACTACCCATATGAATTCTAATACTAATCAACTTAGAGAAATTAGTCAACTCGAGATCCAAGTAGACGATATAATTATGGAGTCAACAAGGAGCTCCAGAGATGGTAAGCCTCAGTGTTTTTTTTTATTAATCAAACTAACCTGAATATGAGTCATAGTTACCCCGACGTGGAGAATCAACCCCAACGCCAATTGTTCCGAATTTCAGAATTGAATTGTTATGACTTCTATGAATAAATTTATATTAACCAAAGTTTCTTCCTTATGAAAGTTTGTCGATCTAAGAAGGAGAACCTCCGTTAAGCCATAGGTTTTCCAAACCACTCAGCTTGAAGATGAAATGTTACTAGAGACGGCCACCCATTTGATAACGATGTCGATACTTATGATGTGCATGAACCCTCAGATTATGGTAGATTAAACGAGGAAGCATAAGCATCCCCTTGACTAGCTTGTGATGGAGTGACGATCCGAGAAATAACATGAGCAAACGAAAACGAATACAATTAAATACCAAACCCTAACCTGCTGAATGGGGAGATAGTTACCCTGTAAATGATGCTTCACTGTCCCAGGAAAAGTCAAATTCAGGTTATCTATCAATTAATAAAATTGTGGAGTTATGGTCTTTGACAACCTTGACCTCAGATGAAAGTTAACTTCCTTATTCCCAGCGGTTACCCGTTGCTAGGCAACGTTGGTAATGTAACCATGGGTTTTGAGGTCGCCAAAGGTGAACGCCACGCGGGAACTGCTCTGGCCCGACCTCAAACTGGGTCCAACGCACTACCGTTAGAAGGTCTATGTGCGATTTGTCATTTTTGTCCCCTCCCGATGATAGGTAATTGTAACCGTGATTACGACTGGCTGACTGAGTGACTTCCTTGCCTAACTATATAATTTCAAATCGTCAACACTTAGAAACCTTTATTATTCAAATACGACATGCACAAACTTTTACTCAATAGGTAAAAAACATTTAACACAAAATTCACGTCTTTGAGTCTTTTACTCGGGCGGCTCGTCTTTTGGCCCGTTCAGCTCTACCCGGGCGGTGTTTAGTTGGCTTGTCTGCAGACATCGTAGTGGAATTAGAATCACAATAAGCTAATTGGGCCGGGCAAAAACCAGGGGGTAGGTCACTGCTGCCCCTTCTTGACACGCAGACAGCGCCACCTCTAGACCCTTGATTTGTGTCTTCAAGCTTTGGTTGAGCTGTCTCTCATCAGCCCAACCCTTTTGCATGGATGTTAGTTTCTAAATATATATTAATAATTTATCTATTTGTTTTTATAGTCCTATTTATATAAACGGAGATAAAGCATTAGTTGAAATATGATTAAAAGTTAGTTATTTAAAGTATTAATTGAAACCTGATTACTAGCTAATTATCTAAAAATATTTTACTTGAAACATGAGCAAAATTAGTTATTTAAAATATTAATTGAAACATGATTATGAGTTAGTTATCTAAAATGTTCGTAGAAACCTGATTAAAGTTCCTTATTTAAAATGTCAGCTAAAACCCGGTTTAAATTTATTTATTTAAAGTATAAACTAAAAACTGATTAAAAGTTATTTATCTAAAGTATAAACTAAGATATTTATCCGTCGAAATTTACTTGGGATTAACCAACCTTGGGTAACTTTATTCCGACTAACCTATTTACCCTTATTATTAATTTACTAAACTTTTAGCTTTGGGGAAACAATCTGACATCGGTATTTCGCAGGTAAACGGCTGTGTCTCTCGGAGTGTAGTTTACTTATAACTAGCAATGATATAGTAGATTAAGTGTTATGCTGACTGTCATATTTCTAAGTAGATATCTTAGTACTGCGTTATAGGTTGTCGACGTCTTTTTATAATCAGCTACAGTCATTAACTTCACGATTTTGGGCGACTATGTTCATTGTTATACTAGGGTTAGTAACCCAGTTTATCTATTGTTCCAGTCAACTTGGTGTTAACGGCTATCAGTTGATACTGGTATCATTAAATTTACATTTATGCGACTACATGAATCATTATACAAAATTTTATTTATTTATTAAAGCTAATAAATCCACAAAATATTAATGACTAAACATTTATCATTTGTTGCCGGCTCCGTAAAGTCGTTACGATATAACAGTAATTACTTTCGTCGTCTTCCCTCTTCCTCGTCGAACCTCAAAAAAGGGGAAAGATTACTCATCGAATCCCAAGCCCAGATCATTACGCTTTAGTTTTACTGAGGATCCACTCGAAAAGGAACAAAAATTCTCAACCTTTATCAATGAAATGCATGTTTTCTTTAGCGTGTTCCTTAAAGGCAAAATTTGGGCATGGTTGGCATTTAATGACTGGTTGATTGGCGGATTTGCGATGTATTTCGTTTCTCGTATTGGTAGTTTGTTTAGGTATACGATGCATAAACGAAACTTAAAAGTTTTAGTAGTATTTATTAAGTTGATCGGAATTCGTCGCCGTATTTTAACGAAGCCAATAGTGTCTTCATCTATGAAGACTCCTTTGTTGGGTCGTATGTATACTAGGACTCGGAAAGGTGTTATCAATAATCAACTAAAGCTAGAATAATTACCCATTCGTGATTGTCGGTTGGTTCCTGCGACGCCGGACTCCTCGTGGTCTCGACGGCTGCGGTCGATTTGCTCAGGTTTTCGGGACATCTTGAAGTTTAGTTTAAAGATGAATCGTTGGCCAACGCAATGCTATTTAGAAGGCTGGTGTGTTCCTTTGGTTCGTGCACACATTCTAGATCACCTATTGGCCTGCACACCGACTGTATTATTAAGCTTGTCGTCAACGTTCTAATGTGGGTGATATTTATGAAAATCACATTTAGGTGATTTTCTCGTAGATTTATTTTAAGGTCACATTTAATTGAAGTCGACATTTATCTCGACAGTTTCAAGACGGTTATTTATCTCGGTGGAAATTTTTCATAAGCGATTTTCGGTGAATCGACTTCAGATGCTTTGGGTTTACTATCAGAAATAGTCTTACAGTGGAATGGCAAGTTTTATTTATGGCATTATATCATGACCTAATTATCCTTACCCAGAGCGGATTCAATCCACGCCAAATGCTACAATTTGGAGGTACCTCAAGATAGTTCGACATCTACTCGGAGTTCATTTGTTTGGCATGGTATCGGTTATGTTTGTGGAAGGCTACCTATTCTCCTCTATGCTCATTGGTGACGCAACTCCCAGGCGGAATTACCAATTTAGTCGTATATTGATTGATTATGCAATTGGTACATGTTTATGGATATCTATTTGTGTCGTTGGAATTTTGCTTTATTAATTAAATTGTCTTGTGCGTGCATCTTCATTGTCATTTGATTCGGGTGGCCGATTTTTATTGTGGAATTTAGTATGAAAAGAAGTCCTAGTTGACCCCCACTCGGTTTATATGTTGCTGGCAATATAACTCATGAGTTACTCTATTTTATTAGATGATTGTTGATTTTTTGGGGTAAATTAGGTTTAATAAATCTGTACTGGTTAATTGGATTGACCTAACTTTTTATTCGCTTGTTATACTAACTGGTTAATTTGGGTATCAGTTGTGAAATTTTGGTACCTTTATGCCTATGGTTTCTTCAAGAGCTCTATGATTTTTTGATTAAATATTCACATGCGGCATGTCGGATGGATTTTTAGGCAACTCGTTACAAATTTAGGGACAAGCAAACCGCCTATTCTAATTATAATATTAGTTTGGTGGACAATTTCCCAAATAACTTCTTCAGATCTGCTAAATACTTTAGTAGTAGTCTCTTTGATTTATAATCGTTTCCTAAGCTTACGATGATCTAGCGTAGTTCTTTAGGTCGATAACCGATAGAAAATTCGTTATAGCGCTTTAATTCAATGGTGGTTAAACGGATTTCGTATTGCATTTCAGTTGATAACTATCAGCGAAAAATTTTAATAATACTTCTAGTTTATTTAACTAATTCTTGAATGGCCTTTAAAAGGAATTTCTTTATATTCTTGCCTAATATTTTAGTTTCATTAGTAAATTCCATCTTACTTTTAATAGAAAATAGTTTAGAACTTAGCATAGCAACGATTTTATCATTAAGAATCCCGTCACCTTTCCTAAATTGATCCTAGGCGCATCTGTGTTTATATTATAGTTAGTGAGTGCCCACTGGACTACTCGATGTCTGAAATTTTGAGCCGTGTGTGAGAAATGATTTTGGTCGAGTTTATAGGAAACGAGTGCCGACGAAACAGCCAAAAGACTATTCCCCCTTCACCCTTTTCCCCTATACGGAATAATATTGATGTTTCAGCTCCTGCGTTCATCACGCCGGAGCATTCACGGGCACGAAATCATTGGCGATAATACACGCACTTACACGATTTACGATAGTGTGTTCGATTTTAATAACTTGCAGTATGTATCGGCTGTGGGCCGGAAAAATTTTAAAGAAGCATTGACGGAAAAATTGTGTATTCATTTTTTAAAACTATATTTGCATTATAATACAGCATAAGGGTTCATAAATTTCGTACACATCATATCATAACATTCCTCTTCCCCACGCCGAAATCCAAGCAGAGCTCATTCGAGGTTACGAGGATACGACGTGGAGAGAGTACATCGAACAATCTCCCACTCACATCAATTTAGAGATCTTCACTAGTAAACTGGTTAGACGATGATTCAAAACTGCTTTCAAGTTTATGAAAAGCTGATTCTGGTTAAAAACCGATTTAAAATGTGTAAAAAAGAATCGGTATATATGCCTATTGTACGACCCTAACCTTGCGTGTTCTTTTTGATTTAGTAAAACAAAATTTTATCTTGTGATTTTCTATAATATTCTATTCTTAATTTTTATTATTTTGAAATTTTATTTGACAATTTTTCTTTTGAATTTTTAATTGGATTATTTCTAATTCGAATTATTTGATTTTTATTTCATTTTCATAAAATTTCGTATTTTTTGTTAAATTGTCAAATTTCGGTCAAATTGTTAGGTTTTCATGTTATGTTTATGTTTATTTCGTGCGGATCTTGTTGCACTTTGTTATTATTTTTAATTTATTTTTGTGTTTTATAATTTTATATTTAATTGTTCTCTTTCTCGCATTTTGGTAGGGTTACTTGGTGTTTTAATAGTTTCAATTTTAAATCTGCATGTTATATTTGCATGTGTGTTACCGATTCATTTAAACATTTACAAGGTCGTTTGTGTTCTGGCCAAACAAAATTAAATGAACCATATTATTCTAATATTATTTAGTAATTAACGAATTAATATTAGTAAAATTAAATGAGAGCATTATTTCATTTTACGTAGTAATTGGTGACTTAACAGTAGAAAAAGTAAATTAAAACCATTAGTTTATTTTGTAATTAACTTAATATTAGAACAATTTAATAAAATCATCATTTACCTCACGTAGCAACCAATAACTCAACGATCATGAATTTTAACAAAATCTTCATGTTAATACCGAGTATTAGTTTAATAACGTAACGTTAATGAATCCAAATAATTTTATCTTTCTTATATCAAGTATCTGGTTAACTCAGGGTTAATGGAGCTAAATAAAAATTATCAGTTTAATGTTAAGTATTAATTTGATAACTTAATGTTGATAAAGTTAAATGAAGGCTATCAATTACTATTATATGCTAATTAATCAAAATTTGGTAACTCAAGTGCTATTGTAACATTAACGGTACCCAACTCACTGATTGGGAAACCCTAGATAAAATCTTTTTCCAATGCTGTAAATTGGATAGTATATTAAATTTGATAGTTTAAGTAGAATTACCAGTGAAAACATATGAGGTAAAGGAAACGGACAAGGAATATCATTAGCGTCATCGGCTTAGAAAATTGCCGATCATAGTAATTAAAATAAATTTTTGTTAAGGAAGTATGATATATAAGAAAACAAGTAATCTAGAGTTTGGGAAAAATAATAAGCTAAGTCTTGTAATTGTTAAACGAATTATTAAATCTCGGATTTCACCTCCATTACAGCTGGGTCGGACAAGTCGAAATCACCCTAGTACCATATTGCCGCCGAACACCCCGATGTTTCTATATTCGTTAACGAGAAGCTACTACAGAACTACCCCTATTAGTATTTCCAATAGCTTTCCACCCTTCATCCGTAACGATAATAATACTCATTACTCATTGCAACGAATGCCAGTAAAAATAGGGAATTAGGCGGAATAACCAACGACAATTAACCCAGGAGTTGTCTGACTTACTTTTATGATCGCGTCTGATAATTATGGAAGGAAATGATGTTGAAATCTGTTTTATTTATTTTGGTTTAGACGATTCATGGATCGACTCATCCCTGATCACGGTGCGCTTCCCCGCACACGCGGCAAATCGGTGTCGCCAGGCCCTGTGGGATGCGGGATTCACCGTATCCCAGGCCAAGGAGTCAAGGTTAGGACAACAACGACCATCGAGAGAGATCGAACTCCCGAACGCAACCCAGCGCGAGAAATCCGGGGTCACGCTGAATTCCTCCTCGCCCGTCTTGAGGAACATCAGTGCAGACCGATGCCCAGGTGGAAAGTGCCAGACGGTACTTAGCCAACATTAATGACGATACCGCAAAGGGAAGAATTCTAAGCACGGACGCTCCGTCATACAATAAATCGTTCAACCTCTATGATCGCAGACTGAACACGAATTCCAAGGCCATCAATGTAGTTGTCTCACGGAGGATCCTTCCCCGAAATATGAGGACGGAGAAAGAACAAATTGACGAACACCGTGAGCATCCGTATGCTCGAATAAATCCACGGCGAGACAACTATAAAAGCCATCATGGACCATAATGATCACAATAAATTAGCTTAGTTTGGGTTGAGTTTTTTTTATTACTGTGGGGCTCATGGTGTGGATGACCTTCACCCCAAACATACAAAATAGTTTTGCTCCCGCCAATGGTTACCCGTTGCTAGGCAACGTTGGTACTGTAACCACTGGTCACAGGACGTCCAAATGTGAGTTCCGATATCAGAACTGCTAAGGGTTAGTCCTATGTTGGGTTCAGCGGACTGCCGTTAGAAGGCCTATGTCCGTCTTCTATTTCCGGTCCCTTTATGGCTTTCTCTTTATTATATCTCTTTCCTATATTTCTTACAAATATTAACATAATAAGCTAAACAATTTTCAGCAGTCATGGGCTTGTTATTTCATTTGGCCACTCCTTGGGCGCGTCTTCGCAACCGTTCGGTTCGACCTGGTCGAGCGTGTGATCGGGGTTTCTTGTCAGTTGATGGGGCTTTTTCGTGGTCGCGATAGGCCAGTTGTGCCGGAGCGAATACCAGAGGGTAAGTCACTACACTTCCCTCCTGGCACGACGACAGGGCGACCTCCAGTCCTTTGATTTGAGTTCGCTGCGCCTGGTTCAACACTCTTTCCTCTTTCCAGCTCTTTTGTGCGGCAGTGAGGCGCTGGTACAACGCTTTCATCTTTGCGGGTTCGGCCCAAGTGGCTTTTAACCGTTGCATCTCTTGACTCTGTTGTAGGAGTTGTCGGTGTAGGTGCTGATTTTCTCGTCGAAGTTCTTTTAACTCTTGATGTATTATTTTCGTGGCCTCCATTTCTAAAATTACAATGTTTAACTGATTGATCATCTGCAACGTTAATTTAATCCTATCGATCCTCTCTCTTAATTATTTTTACGATGTATTAGCGGCTGCGTCTCATGCTACTCAGTTAGTTTGTGTTGACTCTCTGGTTGATCAAGGTTTAAATAAAAAAAACGTTCTACTTTTTTATATCATTTATTGTCTATAAAATATTTAGAAATTTATTGCAAAGGGGTCAGAAAGTTTATATCCTTTAGTTATACTAGTATCAAAGTAGTCAATTTAGAAAACTAAAAATTGAACAACCCGTGAAACATAAACATTTATTGTTATTAAAAACTAATCAACATATCGGTTCGATTCATTTATGGTCATGGAAACGTTCGTTTCTTCGATCTTTGTTATTGGAGTTCCACTAGGGATGTCTGTTCGCATACGTGTGATCGCCCGTTTGGCGGGATCCGAGTTGATTTCGGAGTATTGACTGAACGAGTTTTTCCGGTAACACCAATTTAGTCAGTGCCGTCATCTGCATCAACTTCGGGTCGTCTAACTCGAAGGAAACTCCATATTCTGGCGGGAATCCATCGGTGCTCGGGATAGCTCCACTTGCTATGTCCCTGTTCACTTGAGCTAGCCGTTGTCTGGCTAACACCGCTTTCCGGTGATATTTTCTTTCTAACTCCTCCATCTTCATGGCTGTGAATTCGGCTCGCTGGCGGGCTTCTCGTGCTGGATTTTTGCCCGGCTCGCGCTTGATCGCGATACTCGGTAGTTCGATCTCCTCGGCTTGGTGTTCAGCTCTTCGCGGCCAGCTTGAGTCTCCATAAATGGATAACAGATATCAGTTATCCCACAGCACTTGGCGGTATCGAGCGGCGGAAGCGCTCGGAATCTGGAGAGTCACTCGGGAGTTGTCATTCCAACTACCATATGGGTCTCTGCGATCTAAATGCATAAAAGATTTAATTACAAATCATTTTTTCGACGTGCCTGTGCATGCAAATTATGGATGTTAATAATTTATTCTACTTCAATAGAGTATTGGTATGGGTGAATTTTAGTTAAAATGAAAATTGTAGCGTGCGAACATACCTGATTGTCTCTCTCCACTAGGCATTCGAGCATCGTTTCTCGAGATTCGACCTTGTAAAGGGTCTCGGGTTCAAACGCGTCCATGATCGTTACTAGTTGATTGATGATTCATCGAAGTTTATGCGGTATGAGATGTGAGTTTCTATTATTTCCTTTGTATTCATAAGTTTATTTGCGAGGGCGTGGTGGAGCGAGTGAACTGACATTTAATTTATTCTTTCTCGCGGTTGAATGTTATTATAATTTTTATAAGTTACTTGCAAATTTATTATTGATGTCGACTATTATTTATTATTCGTTCAGGTTGGCGGTGAAAGTCCTTTGTCACTGATGACCTTATCGCCTTTGTCGTTACGATCTTGTGTGGTTAACGTCATTGACCTGTCATTCGCGTCGGATTGTAGTTGGTTTATTCTGCTGTAAACTCAGACTATGACCTGTCTGTAGTTTATTTAGTATAATTACGATCGGATTGTTTTTGATTGATTCTATGGATTAGTACGTGGCTAATCTCGTTGCTAACTCGCTAAATGGATTTTTAGGGCGTTTTCTATCTGAATTGTTGCTCTTATTCGACGTCGGTAAATTAAAGAAGGCACTTGATTGCAATTTACTCCGGAATACTGCTGTTTCTGAAAAATGTTCAACTCTACGTGCTCGTCATGGAGAAAACTGCTGGGTGGAATATTCGATGAAGAGGATACCGAGGTTGGGGAAGAATCTAAATCTCTACTCTGATGTTTGGTTGGGTCGTGATGTTGAACTATATGGTTTGCTAATTTGGTCGGAACTTCTGATTTTATTACTTCCATCAATTTCAGGGTGTCTCTTAGATTTTATTCGGATCTAAAGGTTTAATACTATTCGTGGGAAATTTATCGCATTCGAATTATCACGGATTCTCTCATGAAAGCTGAGCTCTTTTATTTTTAATTATGAACTATATTGTGATTTTTCATTGTTATTATCATTCTCATTAATTTATTTATTCATGTCATGTGCGTGTAATATGATTATTTTTGTCGCCTTTTATCTGTTATTGGTAGTATAATTTTATTATTTAACTCATTGAATTATCCTTGGATCCATTAATTTCATCTTTATCTTTCAATTGGTCAGAGGGGTTTAAATCTAATCATGATCTTGGTTTACGATTCATCAATGCCTAATGCTTTAATTACTACTACTTTTACGAAATGTTAGCGGATCTATATCCTGTCGTAACTTTTCTCGGAATCAGTTATTTCTACTCTATCGTTTGCAGTTTCGTCCCTTTACTCCATTTTCTCTAGCTGCATACTCATAATTTTGTTAGTTTAGATTAAATCCGAGGATAATTCAAATCATTAAACACTTGTGAAACTTTACTTGATTTTCATTACATGAGTAGTTTAATTATGGATCATTTTATTTGATTAATTACTATCCTTCGATTACGTGACAAAAGTATTCTCGTTATAGTATGTTCTGGTCACAAATTTAGTTATAATTCCATCATTTTATGTAGATTAATTTATTTACGTCGAGTTTTAAGTCATAGATTCAATTACTTTAAATCAAATTAATCACCATTTAGTTATTAAATTTATCTGCATCGCATCGGTTTCAAGTCCCCACTACCCGAGCCTTTTCGAGTGCCCACTGGACTACTCGGTGTTAACATTTTTGCCGATTTGTAATTAGGTATTTTAGGTCGATTTTACGGGAGATGGGTGAAAGAGAGCCAGCCAAAAGACTAGTTCTAAATCTTCCCACCGCCCCTATAATGGATAGAATATTTACGTTCGAGATCCGTCGTTACGCACGACAGAGCTCTCATGGGCACACACTATCGGCGGAGAAAGCGCATTTACACAGTGTGACTAGTTGTGTTATGATTTTACTTTCTTGTGTGATGTGTGGCTGTGGGCCAGAAAAATTTCGACATAAAACTGAAGATTCGTTTTTCATAATACATATATTTGTTGGAACAATTTCATCGTAGTTCGTTCATAGTTCGGTTCATACATATCAGCATACGACAAGAGGTCCCATACATACGAGCAAGTAGAGCTTACATTAAGTCACTTGGTTTCGCAGTGTGAAAACGATTATCGAGAGTTGCTTCCTTGAATAAAATTGCTCTGGTAAAAAGTAATTTATTCACTGAGTGAAAAAGCCTTAAAACTTTGTGAAAATGGATTGGTATTTATACCTGTTCTGTGACCCTAACCTTGCGTGTTATTTTTTATGCGTTAAAACAAAATTTGACCTTGTCATTATGTATCTAATTTATTTCTAATTTATTATTATTTTTCGATTTCTTTTACAATTTACTCATTTGTTTTTAATTTCAATCATTTCTGATTAAAATTATTTTATTTTTGTTCGCTTTATTCATGAACTCTTTTAATTTTTCGTAAATTGTCACTTTTTCGGTCAAATCTTTTGTTATCGTGTTATTTCTATATCAATTCGTGCATATCTTGGTGCGTTTGTTAATATTTTAATTTTATGTTTTCTATTTTATATGTTAAATTATGTGTTTTCTCGCATTTTTAGGTGTTTATTAGATGTTTATGGGTCTGATTTTTAAAACGTGCGTGTTATGTTTGAGTGCTGTTTCCAATCCATTTAAACAAAAGCTTGTACTGGCCCAACATTACCAATAAAATCATGTAAATAGAAACATCTATAAAATTCTACGGCTTTAAGATTATATCGAATAATAAAATGTAGAAGTGTGTGATCTAATAATCGTTTTTTGTTATATACATGAAATCCAGCCAAATCCTGCAGCGCAAATTGGATAACGCGCACAAGGTAAACAAGGAGTTACACAAACAGATCCTACAACTCACCAGGGAAATCCTCTACCAGAAAATTAGCACGGCACAGAAGGTTTATGCCGACGAGAAACAAATGAACCAGAATCTAAGAACCCAGATAAAAGGCCTAGAAGTAGCAGTAGCGGCCGGTCAGGAAAGTGTAGCGGTGACGTACCCCTCTCGTTTTCGCTCCTGCCCAAATAGTTTACCGGGATGCGGTGGCTACTCCAAAGGCCGCCCCAAGACCAAACAGACGTCGTCCTGGAAAAAAATGAGCGCTTCAAGCGTCGGACCGCTCTACACCACGAATAATGAATGTCACCAATCATTTTCAAATAAATGTGCATAAAAGGGCATAAAAACCATAAACCCCACAGGTTGCAGTCCAACGTTGCCTAGCAACGGGTAACCATTGGCAGGCGCAAAAGCTTGTATGAAAAAGGGGTTAAGGTCAGAACCCACTAACCACACAAAACAATGATTGGCAAAAGGGGTCCCATTTTTTTGGCACAGCCGCACATTGCCCATAAAAGTTTAATTCGGCACTGATCAGTAACAAAAAGTAAGACATAATTAAAAAGTCAAAATTCTTTAAAAAATAAAAAATTTTACCACTTTAACAAATTTTTATAGCTTGGTTTGTTTAACTTTACTAATTATCAGTTAATTCTTTTGTAAGTTTTTAAAAATAAATGTTTTTGGTAATTTAAAAAGTCACTATTGATTTTTTAGATGTCATCTAACAACAGACAAAATCATTTAATTCACGATAATATTGTCAATAAGCTAAATTCTGAGATAACTAATCTTTATAAATTAAAGCGTTCTTTGGAAGGAATTCGAAATACTCTGGAAGCAGAAAAATCCGGATTGGAATATATTGTGTCAAATGTCAAAATTGATACCCCTACTGAAGTACGATTAGTTGATAAATATTATCTTTGTATATGAGTTTAGGATGTATTTGATGATGGTGCAATTAAGAGCGACATTGACATGAGGAATATTGAAATTATCGATGAAGGTGAACTTGACGACATTTTGCACATGCTCGCTGAGAATGAAGAGATTTAATAAATTTTCAACTTTAGTTTTATTTTATTTGCAGTTCGAATTATATAAAATGGAGTTTTCTATCCAAATTAATCGATATAAAATTAATTAATCAATACAAAAATCATATTTATAAAGTAAATTAACAAATTTCTTAATAATCTAATTCAATGTTTTCTGAGAAAAACAAAATATGAATTTTTATTTCTTTAAATACATGATAAAATCCGCGCTAGAGTGATTTGTTCAGGGCCGCTTGAGAATGGATTTGAGCTGGTGCTGCTTGACGGTGCCAAGGCTGACGTTGACTGAGGTGGTCGTCTTGGTGAATTCTGAATATATTTAATTATCTTCATCATTCCGGCATCAGCTGCTTACTTTTTGTGTACTTCTTGCCGAATGTCACTCGCTTCTCGTCGTTCTCGCTGCTGGCATTCTTTGGTTTGGTTTTTACAGGCTTTTTGCTCTTTTTCTTGCTGACGATTTCAGGCAATTTCGCCGGCTCCTCCTCTGGTTGCGTTGGCTCAGTTTGCGGTGGCGTTTCTGTCGATTCCTCCTCCGGCTCAGCAGCTGGCTCTGTCATCAGCACCTCAGCAGGAACATCAGCGGTTGCCATTTCAACCGTCGTATCGACTGCTGGCTCCTCACTCGCTACCGCCTCATCCGTGTCCATTGGCTCCTCGTTCTCCACGTTTGATTTGATCGATTTCAGCCTGCAATTTATCAATAATTTCCCTCGGTTCCGATAATGTTTTCCGCTCACCTTTGTGCCAGTTTGTAGAGCAATTTGCGCATTTTGCCCTTCATTGGCAGGTTGCCATTGGCAGCGGCTTGCCATAAGGTTTCCCCGACAGCGTTAAGGTCGATCTGCAAACGCTCCATGCTAACCAATCGATCGATTACTCGCTTGTTCATCTTGCTCACGTAAATGTGCTGCCTAATAATCAACATTTAATGATTTATCGATCAGTCCGATTTCCTTACTGATTCACGCTGCTCATTGATAGGATCATTTCAATCGTCAGTTTCGTCACCGCGTCCGATCTGACGCCCGCCTTGACCAGCTCGTCCAATATTATGTCAACGAAATGCAACTTCATTCCGATTCCTTTTGCTTCAGAGGGCGTTAAAACCGTTTCTTTCAGAATCGCACACCATTCAGTGAGATGCGCCCAATTTTTTGCTTCCAGCCACTTGAGACACGCATTTAATACCTCTCTCACCATCTGCAATAAAATGGCAATTATAGATATTCTTGTACATCATCTGAAATTCACCATGTAATATTTATCCAAGCGATAAATATCGATTTTACACCACTCGCGAATCATTGTGAGAAAAAATGCTTTCATGAATTGTAATGCAGTTGTTTCTGAAACTATTGTAGGGAAAAGATTGGCAATTTTTTCTACAATCTCTTCGTGATAAATCGGCTTGTCCTGCATATATAGCCATACATATAAACCCTTCCACATGGCGATTATATCATTTTCAGACAGTTGTTCTAATAAACATTTCAATGATTAAGCAATTATTAATATCTAACTTTTTTCTGTTCCAAATTCTGATTTAAGTAAAAATTTTATTGTTTTATAAGCTTTATTACGAATTTTGTATTCACTCGATGCAAAGAGTTTCACAAATTTTACTTTCTGAAATTTATTTGACATGAGTATTTGGTAAAATCAAAAGTTTTTAGTGCAATATTAAAACAAATTTGATTTATATCAATTATTTCATTTTAAAATGTGTAAAAAGGTTTTTTACTAATTACTCAGCAATATGATAATTGTTTTGAAAATAATTATCTTATATGAATTTTAATGTTAAAAACTAGGCATGTTTTAAAATAAACACTTGTAAAATTATATATTTGATAAATATAAAATTTTGAAAAAATAATATTTTTAAAAAATAATCATAAAACATTTTATACAAATTGCTAAAAAATCATAATCATCAAAAAGGATATTATCAAACATTGTTAGATCCCAAGTTCCATCCGAATATAAATGAATGGGGCAGAACAAAAACATTTAAAGTATAAATTATACAATTATATTTGATTCATATGCATTAAGGTTATATATGTCCTCGATATTACCAGATGAGAGATTAAGTAGTTTGTAATTTCTGATGAAACTATTTTAAATTATCATGAATTATCTTGTAATAGTAAAAACAAGAATAATCGGGATAATAATATAAAATAGCGTCTCTAGCTATGATATTAAATAAAAAACCAATCCGATCAATAATTTTGGGCAAAAACTGACGCGAGCCCTTAATTTGTTTGACCAGCACGATAATGTCTATGTAATTTTAAGCGACAAAACTAAATATCAAATTAAGAATGAAAAACGGAAAATTTTAAAAAAAATAATTAAAAAATTAAATCAAATTTTGACACATAAAACTTGAAAAATTATTAATAAAATCAAAAATATTAGAAAATTATATTTTAAATATATAAATTAAAATTCCTTGTTTTGCCGCATCAAAATACACACACTGAAAATCGTGGTATTGTGGGGTTATAGGTGATTGATATGACCTTGACCCCAATCATACAATTGTTGGGCCAAAACGTAAACGGCCTTGAAGAATGTTTAAATGGATCAGAAACACACACGCAAATACAACATGCAATTCAAATAAACCCTAAAACACCAATTAAACCATATAAAATACGAGAAAATAGGAGAATTAAATATAAATTAATAAACATAAAAATAAATTAAAATAATAACAAAATGCACCAAGATTCGCACGATACCTACACAAATATAACAAGAAAACACAACAAATTCGACGAAATTGAAAAAAATCAATTAAAGTTCATTAAAGTGAAATTTAAATTGAAAAATTTGAATTAGCAATAATTCAATAAAAATTCTAAATAAAAAATTATAAAAATAAATCAAAAAATATTAAAATCAAAGAATAGAATTTACTAGAAAATAACAAGGTCGAATTTTGTTTTACTACATCAAATTTTACACACCAAAAATTTAGGTATATATACTGATCCATTTTCACATTAAATTTAACCATTTTTCGAAACAAAACCATTTTTGAAAATTGTCAAAAGTTTCTGAAAATCTTAAACGTTTTTTTTGAACTATCTTCGAAGTTACAGTTATTTCCAATTATTATTTAGGTGAGAAATATTGATGGTGGAACCCTCTTTCCACGTCACGTTCATTGCATCTCAGTAGAGCTCTGCTCGGCGTCGACGTGGGGAGAGCGGTATTTGTTTTTGGTTTATTTTATGGTATATGAATTATGATTTTATGGAATGGCAAGGAATGGTAACCTGTTATTTTTGTTTTATAATTAATAAACATTATTATGCAAAAATTGTTTCATATATATATTTTTTTTTTATAAATCTGTCGAAATTTTTCCGGCCCACAGCCGAAACATAATGCAAGTAAATAAAATCTACACACAACTCAGATTCGTGTAAGCGCGTGGAATATCGCCAATGATCTGTGCCCGTGAAGGCCCGGCGTGCGGAACGCAGGGTTGGAACGTCAATACTATCCCTATAGCTGAAGCGAGAAATAAGGAAGAAGTCTCTGGCTACTTCCTCGTTTCTCAATTCTGTAAAATCTACTTAACTCATACTACACATGGCTCAAAATCATCACACCGAGTAGTCCAGTGGGCACTCAGTAAATATAATGTAAACACAATATGCGGTTAAGGCCTATTAAAGGGGAATGGAACTGGGATTAAATTAAATGGAAATCGTTGTTATAATTCAAATCAATATTTCAAACAAAAATTAAATTTACGAGTCCAATAAATCGATAGAGATCATTGAATAAATCAATCATTGATTCTCATTGCTTAATGTAAAGAAATTTAACTCCTTAAAGTATTATACCGTAAATTAAGTATCCATTTAATAAATAATTCATCGATTTTAATTGATTAACGTAAAGAAATTTAACTCATTAAAGTATTATACCGTAAATTAAGTATTCATTTGATAAATAATTCATTGATTTTAATTTAATTATTGCTTAGAGTAACGAAATTTAAGCATTCATTTGATAAATAATTCATTGATTTTAATTTAATTATTGCTTAAAGTAACGAAATTTAAGCATTCATTTGATAAATAATTCATTGATTTTAATTTAATTATTGCTTAAAGTAAAGAAGTTTTACTCGTTAATGTATTCATTTAATAAATAATTCATTGATTTTAATTTAATTATTGCTTGAAGTAAAGTAATTTAACTCATTAAATTATTATATCGTAAAGATAAGTATTTGAATAAAATAGGTAGCTTACAATTTATGAATTACCATTAAAATAATTATCGAGTGACAATAATTTATTTAAATAAAATAGTTACTAAATCGAATCGATGGAATTTCTTGATCAACAAACAAAGTCCTCCTTGATGTAACTTCAGAACAAAAATCAATCAATGTGAATTCGCGATTATCGTAAGTTCGTGGAGTGACATACAGAGAATTATGAGTGGAACCAAGTAATCCCTCGATGAACATCCGATTCTCTTGAATAATAGAAAAGATCATATTTCAATAAATCCAACAAATCCACGAAGTGAAAAGAAGGACTTTGACTTGTTGATCATGGAATAGAGACATGGATCGAATAAAATGGGTGACCAAAATTATCAAAACAAAAATTCATATCATTTGCTTAGTTAGACAAGCCATTGACAAAAATTACCCCGATTAACCACTTCGAAACAAAATAATCAAAGAAATTTATTAACAAAATTGATAAAAATAAAAATCGGCAAATGAAAACCCTTCACGTAACGTCTATAATTCCTCACGTAAAACATTAAAATCATTGTCGAAGAGTTGAACAAAGCGATTATAAGGACTGTGTCGAATCCAGCGTTAACAGAGTGACATTTAGAAATCTCCCAATAAATGTGTGTCAATAAAACCGAACCCTAAAAAATAAGACAATTAATAACTAGCTATGCAGAACTTAACAATGAGAAATACTTACCACTGATTTTGTTTTGACCAGGGTGACAAGATGACCTGTTTTCCCCAATGAACATTGAGAGAGCTCCCAGAATATAGTGCTCATAACACAAAGATTCTTAAACAACAAAATTCGTTAATAATCAAACATGATAAAATATTTCACCTACTTGAAAAGTTCATGATCATACAAGAATTCAGATAATGACCACAATAGATGTGAACTGACCGGATAAACAAATTTATCCGTTTAAAATAAACATACTAGATAATGAACGGCATGACGAAATTAAACAAATCATTGGTACATCCGGCAATTCACCATGATAGTTGAACCGAAATTGACATCTAGTTCCTGTCGCCTGACTATAATTCGTCAAATCACCGTCGATAATCGAATCACTTCGTTTTCAATTTCGCAATTTGCCAACCATAAATTCCGCAAACAGTTGCGACGAGAAGCTAAAGCCCAAATATAATAATTACTTAGGAAATATTTCGATAAATAGTTCATTTTATTTTCGTTTTCATTAGAAATACGTTAGGTTGACGTTATAGAATTATTGTACCTATTGAATTAACTGATACATATATAATTTTATGCGGTTAATAGACCGGCACATATAAGGCAGACACAATCATAAATGTAATACAACATTGTTTCACCGAGCCGCAAAACAATTTTGGCCTAACGCACCCTTACGACACAAGATTATCAGCATACTAACTGTCGTACTCACAAAATACCCCAACACCTAATGCATGTAGATTTAAGCTAGTGAGTTCTCCTTTACAAGACGTGAGAGACTGCGTTTTGCAGTGAACCCTCAAATATTTTAATGCAGGCCCAAGAGCTCCTGGAAGGCCTTCTACAGCATCAGCGACAAGTCGAGGCTGATGTAGCATGGGCCACAACCTACCTAGCCAATGTCAAAGATGACCTGGCGGCAGGACGACTGGCTGACAACTACCCGCCTTCTCCAAGACCGATCAGAAACCTCAAGCGACCGGTACTCGTGATCCCGGGATACGCTCCGGAAGAGGGGATCAAACGATTCTTCGCGGAGGAGTAAACTCTGTTGATTTGAACATTTATTATTGCTATAGTGACATTGTGATCGATTCTAAAAACAAAGTTTTTCTGTCTCGTCTTTTGATCATTATTATAACTCTCACTTTCTAAATATGTTTAAGTAAAATTGCTCATCTTTATATTAGTCGTCATCAATTTCACCCTTACTAATTTAGATGGATCCCGTAAAGTTGTTACAAAATGAGTTAACCCGAGCACGACAAACAAACAAGGATCTTCACGATCAACTCGTACATATGGTCCGGGAAATGCAACAACTCAAGGCGACGTGGGTAAACCCCACGAAAATCAAGCCATTATATCAAAAATTAGCTACGGCCCAGAAAGGGTGGGCCGAAGAGAGACAAATAGTGAAAAGCCTGAAGACTCAAATCAGGGGGCTAGAGGTAGCGTTGTCCGCCAGTCAAGAGGGGGCAGCGGTAACCTACCCTCTAGTTTTCGCCCCGGCTCAATTAGCATACCGCGAAGCGAATCCGACCCCATCCGCAATACCAACCCCTGTCGAAACCCCTACTCCAACAATTCCATCAACATCTAGTCGACGACCTGGTCGCAAGGAGCGAGCTAAGCGCCGAGCCGCTCGATTTTCTAATCAATGTGTTTCATAGATAAATAAACCATTGTCTAGTTATATTGTAGTTCCGTACTTTTCTCATTACATTTACGTCCTCGTAAGTTTTTTTTTTAAATTAACATTGTGAAGGATTAAATAAAACCACCACTTATTCTCGTCTTCTCAAACTAACGCCAATAAAACAGCTGGATAGGCGATAAAAATTTAAACGCAAGGGGACCAAATAATTAAAAGCGAGCACAGGTCTTCTATCGACCGCTCGTGAACCCGAGGATTGTCCGAGCAATTATAGTATTAGCGATAACACTCACTTTTTGCGGGCAATCCACCACTTGAACACATTACCAACGTTGCCTAGCAACGGGTGCCAAGTGGCGGTTAGCATCTTTTGTATGGCGTTACGGGGCAACCACGGAACAATTTAAACAAATAACGAAACCCTGTAACCCACCATACAAATTTGGGGGCTCAGCCGGGATTTAGAATGATTGTTTTTACGAAAAACCAAAGGAAATATCAGCAAATGTCTAAAGTTTAAATAGAAAATGTCGAGACGACATTTCATCGAACCGCGGAGAGACGTGATAACAATGAAAAACGACCCAACCGACTACAATTAAAAACCATCAAACCGACTACACACAGTCACGAGAATACATAAAGAGATAAACAATGATTAGTTTGCAAAACCCAAGCAAACAAACTGATATGAAATTATGTTAAATAGATATCAACGCCAAAGCATTCAACATCCATTAATACTTGATGACACAACACCCTTGTAAGATACCAACAACACGACAAGACGCATAAGCAAACAACATATAATTAAAAGGGCAAAATGCGGGATAAAATGAAATGGGGTAAGTAAGGGGAATAACGACAAACGAGGAAAAACAATAGAACGATAATAAAATAAATTACAACGGGTAATTATAGTAACTAAAGTAGCAGTTTATTAAAACAAAACATTAAACTAAGAGTTGAATGAATAACATACAATTTAGTTAATTAATATTTAAATAAATTTAATGGGTAATTAAAAGAGATTTAATAATTTTAGAGATGGAACCAACAAAAATAATAGAAAAACTAAAGGGCATCCTAAACATCGAAAATGATAATCTTGAGGAACTAATTAATAAACAAAAGTTAATTAAACGAGCTAAAGAGGATATATCAACGATTTCCAACCTGTACTCCGACAAACATTGCATATTAATAAAATTAAGCGATATTGACAAAGATGTAACAACCGAAAGAATCTACGAAATTCTGTCCATGAGATTGGAAATAACCAAATTCGGAAAAAGCTGGCACAAATTAATGGAAAAAGTCAAAAATATTGAAGACGAGATTGCAACAACAATGAAAGAGCAAACCAAGGCTTATTTGGAATGTTATGCGTGCAAAACAGAGGAGGCACGAGTAATGGTGATACCTTGCGGACACCTGAGTTATTGTTATGGATGCGCACAAGAGTCGCACTGTATGTTATGCCAGCGAAAGATAAAGGAAAGACTAACTGTTTACTTTCCGTGAATTGTCATGATGAAATGAAATAAATGTGTATTATGTATTACTTGAATTATTATGCAATGTTTGTAAATAATAAAACCACCCGACAACGATAAATAAAGGTAATAGACCGAATACATGAAAGCCGAAGTAAGGAAATAATTAAAACACAGGCACAAAGATACAAATATTGGACGGAAAAATTTCGACAACCGAACTTCCTAGTGTATAATTCTTTTTTGTTTTATTGATATTATTGTTTATTGATATTATACTGAGATAGGACGAGGAAAAATGGTTAACCTGAGCTATCAAATGATAGTACGCTCACCCAAGGGAAACCCTGATCAACCCTACTGAGAAAGGAACTGGTAGGCCAAGTCGCGTATGTCAGCAAGTAACCGGCGAGAGATTGATCACCTCTTTTGGGGAGCTCGCTGATGCGATTACCACAAATTTTGAAGGGGGAAGTGAAGAGATAGACCGAGAGGTGAGAGAAAGAGTGTACACGGAACAGAATTAATAGTTTGAATAAAAGGTACCTAGAGATGACTTCTTTTTTTTCCCTAGCTGGTGGTGAGGCACCAGAGGACAGCTACGGACTGTCGTGTTCAGGTTGTTATCAGCCAAGGGACTGATGGCGCTGAGCCGTTCGATACAAAAACCCGGATCACACACCGAGTATCGAACGATTCTTTTCTTTTTCGCTGGGAGGAACTCGATACAACAACCCGGATCCCACACCGAGTATCGGGACCAAACGGTAGGTGAGATGTGAACTAACCGGTAAATGGTTCATACTCAAAATGTCTTACTAAGGTCGGATAAGGGCGGCCGAATTGAGCCGGGAAATCCGACGGTCAGATAAGGGCGGCCGAATTGAGCCGGGAAATCTGATTGCAGAGGCGGGCAGAGATTAGAAAACTTTCCGCGCCTATATTTAATCGCTTCCTTTTCTTTTCACTATTCGAGAAATCAAGTAAACCGCTTTTGGAACTTGATCGAACGTCTAGGCATTTCCATACTTTTATATTCTCCGAGGTACACAACCCGGATCCCACACCGAGTACCAGGGAATGTTTTTTTTTATTGCCCAGCGAGGAGTTTGGTACAACAACCCGGATCCCACACCGAGTACCAAATATCCAAATGGCGGTGAGTAAAGCGTAACCGGAAGAATGCGCGGCCAAAAGACGCCATGGCTTGAGAGTCAGTGTGAGGCCTCAAACATACCCAAAAGTCACTGATGAGCTCAAGTCCGGTGAAACAATGAGAGATAATACGAATAAGATGAATATGAATATGAGTAAAGATGAAATCGATAGAATATGATTATGATTAGATTAAACAGTACAGATGAGATATAATTATGATTAGATATTAGAGGCCATAGAGTGCCAGATGAGATATAATTATGATTAGATATTAGAGGCCACAAAGTGCCAGATGAGATATAATTATGATTAGATATTAGAGGCCATAGAGCGCCAGATAAGATATGATATCAGTAAAGATAAAATATGATTATGGATAGATATTAAGGTCACAGATGACCAGTAAAAGAGTTAAAGCCGAAGGCCGAAGAGCCAACGGAAATTATAGAGGGCATAGAGCGTCAGCGATTGAGGATTAAGTAAATGAATTTTTTGGGAGACATAGGAAAAATAATTAATGGATTGACTGAGAGTATGAATATGATGATTTTATATTATTGATATTATGATATAGATAATTGATACGACTATATAGATAATTGATAAGACTATATAGATAATTGATACGAGATTAATAGATAATTATTACGAGGTATAGATAATTAAAAATAGACTTAAAATGAGGGGGGTGAGTCGGATAAAGAAGACCACCACGATAAATGCGAACAAGGGATGATAACGTATATAGTATGGTAAACGAAGGAGAAATTAGTATAGAGTATAGAATATTGGAGTGTCATTTATTTTTAGGAATCAATAGTCAAACAAAGCAATCCAAGTCAAGTGCAAAGCAAAGCCAAGGAGAAAATATTTCAGAGCAAACGACAAAGCAAAGTGATAATAGAGAAACTCGAATAAACGAGTAGAAAAGAATTTGGAATAAACGTCAGAGTAGCTACGAGCAATAAGCAACCAGAATTCCAAAGCAGCCAAAGCAAGAAAAGAAAAACGAGAAAACCAGTCAAGCAGACGAATAACCGTAAACATTGATAACATCAGCAACCACACGAGAAGCAAAAGCCAAGAGAATAGAGAAAAAAGTTTATTAAAAGCGGAAGAAAAGAAAAAAGTTCGCAACGGTAGAAGTGTCAAAACCGGAGTATCAATTACAGCAGCGACAGGAACCGGCACAGATAGTGGATTAACCGACGTTGAATTCAACAGTAGCGAAGAAAACGAAATAAACGATATAGAAAACCGGTTACCAATAATAGAATCAGAGAACGAGGAAGAGAGATAAAAAAACTTAAACATTAACTCAAACATGGCGAATTCCATAAATCCCAACACGACTTCGACTCCGGATCCAAACCTGATGATAAATAGCAATAATACAACAGTAGGAGAATTCAGAGAAAAGTTTAGAGGAGAACCGTTTGACGGTAGTCTCAACAAATTAGATACATTCATAAAGGAATTTGAAGTTTATAAAAATATCTGCCACTGGACAGATCAAAAAGTAAAAGAGCGACTACCCTTATATTTAAAAGGAAGCGCACAAGATGTATTCGTGGAAGAAGCAAGAGATGTAACGAAATTGACAACGTGGACAGAGATTAAAGAGTTCTTGGTAAAAATATTCGGAATAGAGAAAAAGGGAAATAGGAAGATATTGGACTTCCTACATCGAAAACAAAGACGAGACGAATCAAATGCAGTATACGCATGTGAACTAAAGAAATTGTGTAAAGAAGCATTCGGAGAATCAGATTTGCCCGAAGACAAAATGGTAGACGTCTTCATAAGAGGAATCAAAAGAGAAGACATACGAGCCAACCTTGGATGCTTGGCACCAGAGACATTAGATAAAGCAGTAGCAATCGCAAACAGATGTGAAGCCCATCTGGGACTGGGATATCAAGTGGCAGTCTTGGCCACAGAACCAACAACATCAACAGTCAATGCCAACAATCAAAACAACAATATCAATCCAGCTATGAATCAATTCATTCCAAGAGCACAGCAGATGTTCAAGCCACCAACAACGAGAAACCCGGAAGATAAAGGTAATAACCAAGTAAGTTATAATAATAATTTCAGGAACAAGCCAAACGCAAACGAACAATGCTCCACATGTCAAAAAATGGGACATCGATCAGAGAATTGTTTCCGAAATTACAATTGTCAAAAATGTGGTAGACGAGGGCATACTGAGAGAATATGTAGACAACTAGATAACAAAGCTTGCTATAATTGTGGTCAACAAGGGCACATCGCAAGGCGATGCAACATAAGAGGAGAGGCAAACCAACCAAGACCAAATAATAATCCTATGAGAAATCCACAAATCAACGTAATGCAAGAAATAGATATGTTACGGGAAACTCTACAACGAATGCCCATGGAATTAAAAGAGATGATGCAACAGATACCCACCAATATACAACAACAACGAATCAATGTAATGAGAAGCAATGAGGAGATTCAAGAGCTGAGAACTAGAGAATATCAAGAGCAACAACAAGCCGAATGGCAAAGACTACAAACAGAGGAAGCCCAAGAAATCCAGCAAAGATGGGAAAATCGAAAACAAACCCCGAAGAGAATTAATATGATGAGGATGGAAATTCCAGATGAAATTCACACTGCGGAGCAGTGTGTTGAGAACGAAGGGGGAGGAAATACGATAACCGATAATGAGAAAACAATTGAATTAAATACGATGGAAAAAATAGAGGCCATCAAAGAATTTACAGAGGAGGAAAAACAGAGACGTCGACAACTAAAAGAAATGAAAACTGAGAAATCAGACAAACCAGAAACCCAAGAGAGTAATCGAGCAGAGATGATGATAACAGAAGATCAAAACGAGGAAACACTAATGTACGAAATGGACGAACTCGAAAATGAAATTATGACACAAACAATAGAGAGTACACTCGAGAAAATAAAGCAAGAGGAAGCTCTAGAACAAGAGGAGGATCAATTAAAAGAAAAAGAAGCAATCCTAAAACAAGAGAAAGAGCAACTGAGAAAGAAGGCACTAATATTAAAAATAGATGGAGCGTTGAAACATTTAGAACAAGAACAAGCACTAGATCAAAAAATAGAAGTGATGGCAAAGAAAGTGCTATCGCAAGAAATGAAAGAGCCAGAATTAAAACTGCAACAAGATGAGCAGGAAGCATCAACGTCACAAGAAAAAGAAAAGATATCGGAACCAATAATAACAAAAAATCGAATCCAGAGGATATTGCTACAAAAAATAGAAACAAGAATCAGAAAAGAAAAGCCCACGTGGAGTGAAACTCAAATTGAGAACAGAATAAAAGAGATATGGTTCCAAACAAAAGGACCAATAAAGATAATGAAAGAGGAGGAACAACCACATATTAATATGTTGAGACGAATACCAGACGATCAAACAGACGAAGATGAAAGTGAAATAAGCAGTCTGGGTGGAGAAATATTTCAATCATGCGAGGAAAATAAACCATACAAAGATGAATCAAAATCCGAATTAGAGGAAATGGAAACGAACGTACCAAGAGAAGATGAAACCGAGATATTAAAAGAAATTAATGAAATTGTAGAAGAAGTAGATCGAAACCAAATGTTCTTAAACCTCAGAGATACAACCGCATACAGCAGAATAATGAAACTGATTGCGAAAGGACACCAACAAGATAATGGTACATTTACGGCATCATGGAAAGATATGATAAAAAAGTACCAAGAGAATTTGAAAGAATATCGAGAAATCGAGAAATTATCCAACCAATAATAGAAAGCAGTGACGACGGTATGGTGGAAGACGTGGCAATAATGTATCACAAACGACAAATAAGTCCGCGAGAACGAACCCCGATATACGAATTAGGTATATGGGAAGACGAACAAACCATTAATATCATAGCCATGGATGAACCAGAGAGGAAAAATACAACAAAAAGGGAACAACAGATCCAAGAATTTCAAGAGGAAATGAAAAGAAAGATGGATCAAATACTAACCATCTACCAACTATGGAGACAAGATGCGAAATTAAGCACAAAATTGCAACCTATAGACGACTCGAGATGCCGATCAACACCATGGAAAAAGGTGTATGATGAAAAGACGAAGGAGTGGAACTGGAAAATGGAGAGAACCGAACCAAAATGGAAAAAATATATACCAGGAGAAGCGCCAGAAGATGCAGTTAACGAGACAACCTTAGAGTTATATGAAGATGAGCCATACGAAAATCTACCAGAGGAAATGCTAAACGAAATGGAGTGGCAGCCAGAGGAAGACGAGGAAATAAACGATAGAGCTCGACTAGCCCCATACACATGGAAAATAGGTGGATGGGCTGAGAAAGTAAAATCGGCTGAAGAAGAGAAAATCATCGGTATTACAAGCCATCAATTTTATACAGAAATCGGAGGATACCGAATGAAATTGAGAGTATACCCAAACGGAGACGGGGTTGGTAAAGGAAAATATTTATCAGTGTATTTTCTATTAGCAAGAGGCAGATATGACGGGAAATTAGAGTGGCCATTTAATCGAAAGGTCACAATTTCAATCGCTAAACCTGGAAAATGGGAAGAGCGACACAGCGAAAAATTAGGAGTAGATCCAAGATCTATGATAAGTCAAAAGCCAAAATCCACTGAAAATGTCGCAGGAGGAGTACCACAATTTCTGTTGAAAAAATATGTAACACCTCAATTCGTAAAAGATGATACGATATATATTACAATTGAAGTAGAAACAGAACGAGAAATGAAAATACGAATTCAACAAGAACAAGCGAGACCACGAATCAGTGTACTCGAAAAACGAATTCCAGGAATAAAATACTTGCCCACAGATATAGACGACCCCGTGGAGGAAGGATTAACAAGATTAACGGAAACGCAAAAATGCAGAGAGTTAGCAGCGATATTGAGAACCGGAGCAAAGAATCAAAGACGAGCTGTAACGGATTTAGCAAAATGGATAATCGATTCTTGTAGCAGAATAGAAAACTTGCGAAATATCGTAAAGGAAATAGAGGAATATCGGAGAATGTATGCATGGTATCCAGAGCAATTCAGAGAAATTATCCGAAAATGGAAACACACTGAATGGGCAGCCGAAACGATAGAGAAGTACAGTTTAAAAATTATGATGCCAGATTTCGAACCAATCGAAAGGGAATTTTATATCACTGCCAAAGTAAGGGAGGTGAAAAAGAGAATACCATATGAACCGCCATTTCATTTACAATACGAAGGACGGTCATTAGATGACGATCTTGAAATTGGAGTTACGCAAATGCAATTGGGATTAATAAATATATTAACAGTAGCAAAGATTGCGGGTAGAGAACTCAACAAAAGAGAGATTAAAACGAAAACGCCAATAGGGCGACAAGAAAGTCTAAACACACCAGAAGTTCCACCTGCAGCAGATGAAGTAATCGTTATCACAACAGGAGATGAAGAGATACTAAATGATCTAAATGATATCGTAGATGAGGAAATAACCCGGAGAATACCGGAATCAAGAGATTTATTTATGACAGAAAACGAAGATGATCCGATAACAGATGAACTAGACGAGCTAGTATGTGGTCAAAGACAACCAGTCGAAATTATAGAGCCTGATACCGAGGAGGAAAACAAAAAGAAAGAAAGGAGACGCCGAAACTCCACAGGAGACGAATGGGATAACTGGATAAATGAACGAGGAGCTACAACATCCAGAGAAACGGCAGATGAGAAACCCAAACGAAAAGAAACAGGTACGGCAATGGAAAAGAGATCCAGAGGACGACCAAAAATTGATAAACCAGCTCCAGAAAGGAAAACTAAAGAACAGATGCAGATGGATCAATTAACAACGAAATTAAACAAGCTCAGTCAAGTAACAAAACAATTACAGGGAAAAATGAAAGGCCAAGAACAAGGAGCAAAGTGGATCAACAGATTAATAACCGATATGCTGGGATTAGCAAATCCAGAAATAAAGAGAAATTTGAAACTTAATAATATCGGAGCGGAAGCGCAACAGCTTTGGGCAGCAATAAAGCCAATAATAAATAAAATCATGGACAATAAAGTACGAACCACAACTAAAGATCCAGAGGAATTACTGTTGATAATAAATCACTTAACAAAACGATCTGAGGACCCAAACAGATATTTAGTGGGAATGGCCTACCTAATGTACAATACGATAGTGATATACAGAAAGCGAACTCCAAGATACAACCCAAATGGATATGAATTTGCGATAACAGACATTATCAGAAAGATAATCGACCCATTCATCTTAACTCAAGGTGGATGGCAAGCTTTTATAAATCTGGTAAGTAAAGACGATCAAACCGAAATAATGCAGACAAAGTTGAAAGAGTTATTAACAGAATTCGAGACAACAATTAATGCAAGTGATCCAAAAACAGCCAGAAAAGGAATGAATGCGATAATCACCACAATACTCATATGGATGATGTGCGTAAAAGGAGTAGAACCGTTCGTAGTATACGATTGTGATAACATAAAGATTGGCGATAAATACTCCCTAAAAGAAACGGAAGAATGCAAAGCTGCAAACCCCGGTAAATTGCAGACGACGGCAACAGCAGTATCATATAATGTATATCAAGAAGTAGATTTCATAAAAACAGAAATCAAAGAATGCTCAGTAACAAGGAAAATCGTAGCATTTCATTGCGGACATCACTCGCATTCAACAATTATAGAAGCCGGAACGGAAACAACAGTAGTATCAGTAACGCGGAACGAATGTGAAGAGGGATTCACGACAGGACGCATCTCAATAGCTGGACGAGTGAATGTGGCAGCCGAGGAAGGAAAGATAAAAACTACCCGAGTATACGCTGCGGGGAAGGATAACGGCTGGAGACGGAACGTGTCAAGGAGGAGAGTACACCTTATTGAATCAACTAGTCAAGGGAGTAGTAGTAATCGAAAGCTACCAAGTAAAATTAGAGAAATACCAAGGATATTTCGATCCAGACACGCAAGCAATGAAAAAAGTACCCTCAATGTCTAGCAACAGATAGATCATGTAATACGGGAATGTCAACGATCGTATATCACGCCGATACCAGAACTTGTAGACTCACCTTACTGAAAAGCGCAATATTTGATGAAGTACAAGGACGAGTGCACAGTGAAACAGAAACCAACACACAAAAAAGCGCACTAGATGAATTACGGAGAACCGGAAGAATCGGAAAACCAACGATCACCACGACTATCGGATCAGAGGTCACGCCAACAGTAGTAATATCAACAGATACAACAATTGGAATGAGATTCATAAAGGGGCGAATGGTGAGTAAATGTGACGAAATGGTAGCTAGTACAAATTATAAAGGAATATTCTTATCACGAACAGCAATACCGAACGCAAAAGCGCAAATAGATCCAAAGATGTGAAATTATATCTCTATATAAATAACAAGATGGACTTCTTATATCACAAAGGATTGGCATCAACAGAAAAAATATACTACGATTTAGTTAAAAATGACTGTATCTTGAACAGAGAAATATTAAAAACAAAATTGGCAATGGGAATCACGAATCCAGATAACGCAATCCCACTACTACCACTCCAAGAGGGATATTTTGGGAGAATTGTTGGAGAAGTTATGTATACATACAAATGTGAAAAGACAATTGCAAAATTGCCAGAGAATTCAACAATCCCAAGAGACAAATGCATAAATGAATTAGAGATAATGCATAAAGGAAAAATCAGATTCGCTCAACCAGTAACAAGGATGATAAATCCAGAAAAATTTGTACCTAATATGTTCAGTTGTAGCAACGTATATGGACCATTATTCGAAATAAGAGACGGAAGTTGGTTACAGTTTCCAACTCGAGTAATAGTAGCACCGCCAAAAATATTCGGATTAACAGAATTGGCCAGCGAAGCAGAATTCAAACCAGTTGATATATCACAGAGTGGAATATACCAAACAAAAGATCTGGAACGAGCCAGAGAACATCTATTATTTCCAGCACAAAGGCAAGCAATACTATCCAACATTGTAACTATAACGGGAGGTAATAACTATGGGGAAAAACCCAACTACGAATTGTTACTATCACCAGACCATTTTCAACATGCAACAGCAAATATGATGAAAGCCATGTGGGGAAGATTCTTAATCTTCGGACAAATGATGGCAGGAATCTTAGGAATAATTCTTATTATTCAAATCGTAAGAGTGATCTTAACACAAATGTTAGCATGTTTCGATATCTACAAAAGAGAAAGGAAAATCAACTGGAAAATGGCAATTGGATTCTTACCGTTTTTAGCAAAAACAATGGTATTACATGGACACTCAAAAGATATCCACAAGATAAAAAGGTTAGTAGGAATTCTGACTAAAATGAATGGTACCGATGAAGAAGTCGGACGAAAATTTAAAGCAATAATGAGATTAGAAGCCGAGAAAACCAGAATGAAGCGACAAAGGACGAGTAACTGGAGACGATGGATGAACTTCAAGGATGACAGCAGCGATAACAGCGACAATGACGAAAACCAAGGAGGAACGCAGATGCTAACTCAAGAACAACTCAAACAATGGGAAAATCGAAAGACAAGACATAGTGGACATTATAATCATCCACCACCAGTATATGAATGTTTAAGGAAAGCAGCATCATCAGTAGAGAGAAACATGCCAGTAGAAAGACAAGTACCAATACCAAGATCAACAACATTAAGAAACATTTATCCAGTACCATACGAACCGAATTGGGCAGATTTAGTACCAAGAAACAGCCAAAGATCGAGAAGTGTGGATCAGGACCCAGAAACTCGAACTATAGCTATGTTGCAAACATTAGCTGGACCAACATTAACGGTACCCATAGAAATAAATGGGGTAGAAATAAAAGCAATGATTGATACGGGAGCAAACATCTCAGCAATAAAAATGGATAAAATACCCGGAAGATTGTGGCCATGTATAGAAGAAGCTAACATGGATGTAATAACTTGCAGCAAAGAATCAGTAGCAGTCATTGGGAAAATCTGGTCGATAATCGAATATAAAAATGTAAAAATCAATACGTATTTAGCAGTTATCAGGAGATTAAGCGCAGATTGTATAATTGGAACAGATCTCATGCCAGAATTACTAAAAGAAATAATAATCGATCTAGGATCGATGGAGCTGAGAGATAAAACCGGACGAATATGTATGCTGAAATCAGAAGTAAGATGCTCAGAGAAAATAGTAGTGCCAGGACGCACACAAATGATTTGTTACGTAAAAGTGAATGAAGAAACTAGAGGTGAAATGATTTTCGAACCTAATCACAAATTTGAGAAAAAGAAGGAACTACCATTAGCCAGAGAGATAGTGTACGTAAACGATAACAGTGAAATTCCAATCAACATTACAAATTTTGACGAGGAAGACAAAGTCATTTACGAAAACGAAAGATTGGGAAAGCTAACACCGATGATGGACATCGAACTTCCAACAGCAAAAACCGAAGGAACTGAGGAAGAATTATGGACAATCGACAGTCAGCTACTAAACGAAACCGAAAAAGAGCAATTACAAAAACTGCTAATGGAATTCAAAGATATATTCGCAGCATCTGACTTAGATCTCGGTACAAGTGATGTGACGCAACACACGATACCATTAACGGATGATACCCCAATAACATTACGGCCATATCGGTTGGCAGAAGCTCAAAAATCTGTAGCAGAAAAAGAAGTTCAAAAGATGTTAGACGCAGGAGTGATCGAACCAAGTTGCTCGCCATGGCAATTCCCAGTGGTCATGGTAAAGAAAAAAGACGGAACACAACGGTTCTGTATAGATTATCGACGACTCAACGCGGTAACAAAACGAGATACATACCCGTTACCGGATATAAATGAAATGTTACAAATGTTGGACGGAGCAGCTTATTTTACATCGCTAGATTTAAAAAGTGGTTATTGGCAAATAAAAGTCAAAGAGGAGGACAGAGAAAAAACTGCTTTTACTATCGGAAAAGATTTATACCAATTCAAGAAAATGCCTTTTGGACTAACCAACGCACCAGCTTCATTCCAGAGATGTATGAATTTTGTAACTCACGGCATTAAACAATGTATGGTATATATTGATGACTTATTAATTTATTCTAGCACCTTCGAGCAACATTTAAAAGATATCCGTAATGTATTCGTTCGATTAAGACAATGGAAGTTAAAACTGAAACCATCAAAATGCGATTGGGCAAAGGAAAAAGTCACCTTCTTAGGACATATTGTGTCGGCAAAAGGCAAAGAACCAGATCCAAGAAACATCGAAAAGATAAAGAATTGCCCAGCACCAAAGACAGTCACGCAAGTGCAAGAATTCTTAGGCCTATGTGGATATTACCGAAAGTTCATCAAGAATTACGCAACTATTGCGAAACCAATACAAGAATTAACCAAAAAAGATACCCCGTTTATATGGGAAGAGGAACAACAAATAGCCTTTGAAACACTCAGAGATAAACTGATATCAGCACCAATACTCGTACACCCAGATTTTAAGAAACCGTTTTTGTTAGCAACAGACGCAAGTGGATATGCATCTGGAGCAGTCCTAGGACAATGGGATGACGAGAAAAGAGAACGAGTAATTGGATATTATAGTCGAACATTCAAGAAACATGAAAAAGAATTACTCTGTAACTGAAAGAGAAGCATTAGCAATAATCCAAGCTATTAAACATTTCAAATATTTATTATGGGGTCACGAGATATATATCACTACAGACCATCAACCATTGGTATGGTTGGGACAACACAAAGAAGCCTCTAGCAGATTAATGAGATGGGCAATGCAGTTGCAAGAATACTCACCGTATATAAAGTTCAAATCAGGAAAAGCCAACGCTAACGCAGATTGCATGTCAAGATTTGTATTCGAAGAACTAATGGATCATGATGTAAGTCGAATATGCATGATCATCGCAGAAGATATCGATTTTACAAAACTGAGAAATGAGCAGAAGGAAGACGAGGAGTTAAAAACCATAATCGAATTTATAGAAACTAAATGATATGAAAATCTTCGACAACAACAGTAAATTAAAAGAGCATATGGAAAAACACAGACATCGATATACCCTAGAGAAGGGATGGCTATTGTTAATGGATGGTGAGAAACGACTTATGTGTTTACCGGAGAGTAGACGAAAAGAGGTGCTAATGCAATATCACGACGGAAAACTCGGAGGACACATGTCAGCTAAAAAGACGGAAGCAAGACTGCGTCAAAAATATTATTGGCCAAATATCGGAGAGGACGTAAAAGGATGGATAAAGAATTGTCTGATATGTGCAACCAGAAAAAGCACAGGAAGTAAATTGAAAGCACCGCTAAAACCAATGCCAATCCCACCAGAACCAATGACGATGATTGCAATGGATGTAGTAGGACCATTACCAGAAACCAACGATGGAAATATCTATATATTAGTAGTGACGGATTATTTGTCAAAATTCCCGGAAGCATTCGCAATACCAGATCAAAAAGCTAGAACAATAGCGAGAATCCTAGTAGAGGAAATATGCTGTAGATACGGAACACCCAAACAGATCCTAACTGATCAAGGAACCAACTTTATGAGCGAAATAATAGAGGAAGTTACAAATTACTTCAGAATTGCAAAATTGAGAACATCACCGTACCATCCGCAAACAAACGGTCAAACCGAACGATTTAACGGCATATTAATTGAAATGATGTCAAATTATGTAAGCAGACACCAAAAGGATTGGGATAGATATATAAATCTATGCCTTATGGCTTATAGAATGTCAATACACTCAGCAACAAAAATGAGTCCATTCAAACTAATGTACGGCAGAGAATGTAACATGCCGATAGACTTAGAATATCAACCACCAATATCACCGTATATGGAAATTGATGATTATGTAACAGGATTCAAAGAGCGAATGCAAGAGATCTGGAAAACAGCAGGTATGAATATTAGATTTAATCAAAGAGAGCTATAAAGAATTGCACGATAAAAAGCGGGATGTGCGTGAGCATAACTTTCAGGTTGGAGACTGGGTAATAATTGCGACGCCAGAAATTATCCCAGGAGTAGCCAGAAAACTACAAAGAAGTGGTAAAGGACCATATGAGATAATGTATGTAAACGAGAACAATGCTCGAGTTAAATTGGTCAACAACCCACTTACTAGACCTATTTACGTAAACGTAAGCAGATGTAAAGCGATACCTAGAACAATAACAAGAGAACCAGAAAATCGAGGTATGCAAACTAGATCACAAACCCAACAACTGAGTATAAACGGACTAACGATGAGTCGAAAAATAGAAGCAACATCAAATAACACCGTAGAGGAACCAAAACCGGATGAACCAAAAATAACTCTAAACGCGACCCAAGATAATGTAGACAAGATGGATATAATAGTAAAAGCTATCAGAGAAATAATGCCAGAATGGGTCGAAGGAAAAGGATGGATGAGAATAGTAAACAAAGCGGGAAAAATCGCAATTGATTATGCTAAAGGAGCTAGAAGCCCACCAGAAATGGATCGTATCAAAGAAAGTATACCCATGATCTTCACTATGGGCAGATGTAGAAGGAAACGTACCTTTACATATTGCAGTATAACACAGAAACACTCAAAGGACAATGGATATAATTCAACTTATGCAGAAATGCGGACACGCCTCAAATATACCAAACGAAGAGGGACAAACACCATTAATGTTCGCAGTTGCAGCAGATGCTTCTACAACAGTCCTGAGAGAACTACTAAAAACAGGATCATCGTTCAAAGAAAAAGACAATGGAGAAAACAATGTACTACATTATGTGCTGAAATCCAGACAGGCAAGTGCAATAAAATTTATAACCAGTAATGCGACAATTAGAGAAAAAGAAATGATGGGCAAAACAATCCAAACATTATGGGAAGCTATCGACGTCAAACAAGACGAGCAACAGCCAACCTGATGAAATGGACCTACGAAGGATCATCACTTAAAGTATTCGATCTGAACTATATGGTAAGAAACAGAAACGTCCTATTAAAAGAAACAATATACGCCCACTACCCATTCCCAAAAACGATAAAAGCAATGTTGAAGTGGGAAGGACTGAAATTCACCAATCATCCAAAAGAAGCAATACGAATCGGAGATAGAAAGGAACAACTATTGATGATAATACACAGATGGCATCGAAAGCAAATAAGATTTCAAGCGAGTAAACAAGAAATAAAAGAAATGGACGATATAAAAGCAAGAATAATAAAAGTATACGAGGAAACAATTGAAATAATAAAATGTCGAGGACGACATTTCAAAGGAAACCCCGGATGGAGGTAATAATGGAGAAGGAGGAAGGGATGACAACAACAAAAACCAAGAGGATCAAAATGCTAGAGACGAAAATAAATCCGCACAACAAGAGAAAAAGGAATCATCTAACGAGGAACGTCAAGAAACGAACAACAGCAATAACGAGGGAAAGCGAAACAAAGGGATGATGTTACTACAACAAAGGAAAAATCAAAACCGACCGACCCTGCTACAAAAAATAATGATATTAATCACGTCCATCAAGTTAACGGAAGCTGACGAAAACATCACAAAGGAGATAAAATCGTTCAGAATACGAACAATAAATGAGAAAGGAAGCGCAAGCAAAGGAATATGCTTACAATTGACAATGAATACAAGCATAAGTTGCCAATTCGACTCCATAGGAAAACCAGGAAAGATGGAAATACGATCCGAAAACTCATCATCATGTCAAACCACCAAAGATGTATGTAGAGATGCTACAGAAGATAGAAACGTAAAAATCCAAGTAAAGCCAGGAATAGGCAAATTGCGAATAATAAACAGAGGAATAGAAACGATTGAACAAGTATGTATACAAAACAAAATTATCGATTGTTGGAAAATGAATATGAAAGCAGGAAAGAAATGTGAATGGGATAGCCTAGAAGGCAATGCAGAATATATAATATGTGCCAACAATGACATTATAATAACGTGCACACTAGCCAAAACCCTGGGAGAAAAATTCACAACACCAAAAGAAGAGCCTTATCAACGTCGAGCACGAGAAAATAAAGAAATAATAATAAAAGTAGAATCAGACCCAAAGAGCGGAGAAGAGATAATAGTTGAAAATATGGGCAAAGAACCCATCACAAAAGTCTGTGTATTCGAAACTAAAAAGAACGGAACGATAAATGAAAGAATCAAATGTCAATCAAATGAAGATATCAAAAATCAAAAATACCGCATCCCAACTAAAAGAAAGCGTGGAAAGTATATAGTACACGTTCAGAAAGGAAGAGATGATTACTGGAAATAAATAACCAGAAAGTTACTAGAAGCAATTACGACAAAACGCCCAGTAAAGGAAACAAGAGAAGAACCGTATCAACGACAGATCAGAGAAAGTAAAGCAGTAATAATAAACATAGAGTCAAATGCAGCAAATGAAGAAGAAATAGTAATTGAGAACACAGGTGAAAAACCTATCACAAAAATCTGCGTATACGAACCTAAAAGAAACGAACCAGTAAACAAAAGAATACAATGTGAAACAAGCAAAACGATAACGAATCGAAAGTATCGCATACCGACGAAAAGAAAACTCGGAAAAATATGTAATAAACATCCAAAAGGGAACTCATGAGCATTGGAGAACGATAACAAGGAAAACCACTCAAGTCAAATGCGACAGATCAACCTATAATAAAACCACTTGAAGGAAAAAACGAAACATGGAAAAAAGGAATGATCATGGACGACAGCCACCTTTCAATTCACGAAGCACTACAGCTCCAGAAAGCACTCAAAAACGTACAACCAAAAGAAAGAATAATGGAGACAACCAATGCAAGAGAAACCACAACCATGCAGCCTAACGAAAAGAATTACATGATTAAAATGATTTGGATAACAACAGCGGTAATAAGCAGCGTAGTAATGCTGATAATAATTCAACTAGTAAGAACCACCAAATGCAGAAAGAAACCAGCGAAGAGAAGATTATGGCCAGCAGTAGAAAAATTCAACTATGACATCGAATTAGGACAAGACGATGTAGAAAGAACCGAAGAATATGAAATCATAGGAAACTCTAGTACAAGCGGACTCTGGTTAAAAGAACCGCCCATTATCGAAGCACAACAATGGTCCAATGAATTTGATGTATACCAGATAATGAATGAGAAATACGGGGATATACGAACATTGCGTATAGAGTCCCCGGAGACGATGGTGTAAAACGAGAAAGAGACGTTGTATATAGTGTAAAATATTATGTAGTATAATAGTAGTAATAGTATGCACGTATATATAAATATTGTACAAAATGTGTCAGAAATAGTAAGCAAACAGAATTGAATGCGATGAATTAATGATGTATTATAACCAACAGATGAATCCGAATAATGCAAATCAACAAAACCAAGTTAGAATACCACCGTTCACAGAAGGAATTCAACAACCAGCAGCTGCCAATATACCCATAGAGATTGTGGAATTAAATCAAGGAATATACCAAGATCAAGGAATCGAGGCAACGTGGAGACGACAATGTGAATTAATGACATTAATAACAAACAATGCGCAAACTCAGTGGACAAATACTCATCTAGTATTAACGGAAAGTGTGAACAGAGGTCTACAACAAGCTATAAGACTAGAAGAGCAACAGAGAACAATACTGCAATTACAAAGAATGAATGAACAATTAGCAGATCAAGTTAGATGGCAAGCTGACGAAATTAGAAGACTACGTAGTAATCAACAACACGTAGATCCAGCAAGTTGGGTGGAATGGATAGCATCGATGCCAGAGTTCACCCCAGAACCGGATTCAACAGTAGAGTAAAAATAAAGCGTACCATGTAAATATGTAAAAATAAAACGACAGAAACGAAGCAACGTCAAGTAATTGAAAATTTTTGTAGATATGCAGACGATCATCGAGAAAATTAGAGGAAGCGAGAATCCATCCGAAGCTACAAGACGAATAATGAAGGAAAAAATCAAAGTGGTGAACGATATAAAGGAAAGACAAAAATGTTGCAAATGCAAAGAATTACTTATTGGAGCAAGACAGACGAAATGTGGATGCAGAATATGCACAGATTGCACGATAGAAGTGATAGAAACAAAAACAATAAAATGCCCTGGATGTGACGAAATATTCGAAAGAGACGAAGACCCTACAACAATGGATAAAGCCACCAACAAAGAAATCAATAAGCTATTAGTCCAATGCCGAGTAACAGAATGCGAATGGAAAGGACTTATGAAGGAAGCTGAAAGTCACACAAACGAATGCGAATATAACGAGATATTATGCGGAAAATGTCAAACGATCGCAACAAAAAAGACGATGAAAGAACATCACAAAGTGTGCACTAAGAGAGAGGAAAAATGCGAATTCTGTGGAGTCATCGACGAATGGATGAAAATAGAAATGGAACATCGGAACCCAAAAGAGGAACAAATATGTGATCTATACGAAGGGATATGCACAAACAACTGCGACAAGAAAGATAAAGTCAAACTAAAAGAACATTGGAACGAATGTAGCGGCAAACCAGTCAAATGTCCGTTAGAACTATTCAATTGTCGAGCGCAACTACCAATTGCGGAGATGCAAAAGCACATGATAGAAAATAGTATCGAGCACACCGAAATCATGATGAAAACGATAGGAATGTTGGCATGGGAAGTAATAAGCCTACGAACAGAAAATGATGCACAAAAGGCACTAATAAGAGAAATATTAGAATCCAGAAAGAATTTCGAGAAAAGCCAAGGAAATACACTCAAGAAAATAGTCGAAATAGAAAAGAAAATGCAACAGATGACGAACAGCTCTGTAGCCGGAAAACATCTTACAGCACCATTCATATGGAAAATAACCGAATTTGCAGAAAAGCTCCAGAGAGCAAAAGATGGAACACAGAGAATTCTAGATAGTCCACCAATATACAGTTGGGAAAACGGATATAAATTAGGTATTAGACTGTATCCAAATGGAGATGGAAACGCAACAGGCACCCATATCAGTGTCTTCGTCAGAGTAGGAAAAGGAGATTACGATGAATTATTAACATGGCCTTTTAAACAAAATATGATACTTACAATGAAAGGACAAGAGGATTACCGCAACCCAATCAGAACAGGAAACGAACCACAGATGGGAAGACCAACAACTGACTGGAATACAGCAATCGGTACACCACGATTTTATCCACAACAACGATTGAGAGGAGAGGGATTCTTGCGAGAAGATAATCTGTATATAAAATTAGAAGTAGAGAAGCCAGATAAGACGTTGTAAAGAGAGAAAGAAAGTGTAAAATTAAATGTAAATAAAACAATAAAATCAAATAAAAAAAATCAAAAAATTTACAATAATCAGAAATTCAGAAAAACAAAAACCATCAAAAATAATGACAATATTTAGATGGCAAGCGGAATCAGCGAAGAGACAACGGTACAGATGAGAGAAGGACCAGATTCGATATGGACGAGATTATGGAAAAAACCAGAAGAAGAAGAGAAAGTTAATACACTGGCAGCAGCAATAATATACTATAGATATTGACGGAACAAGACGACCAACGCGAATCATTAAAAAGCGATATACTCACAAAGGAGGTGAGAGACGCAGGAGCTGAAAAAGAGGAAAAAGATATTCTAACGTTTTAAAGTCAATTAAAGTTTTTCCAAACCAGCAAAGCAATAAATGTCCGCACCAAGGATTTTATTTTACGGGAAAACGCCGCCGAACTCCAGATGAAGTTACCCGTTATTTATCTGTCAAGGGAAGACTCTCGCATGGAAAAAGGGAAACAGCAAAACGAGACAAACCTGAGGAAATTTTCAACCTGCCCATTTCGAATTAACATTTGATGTCAGAAACAAGCGCCAATGAACCAGGTTTAGAAGATTCGACAATCAGATTAGACAAAGACGAAAGGGGTGAGAAAAAGATTACGATTAAAGGAGTTTCGGAGATCCAGCAGAATTAATATGGGAAAAGGACTATAAATAGAACATCGAAGAGAGATTAAAACTTTCAAAGAATCCAAGAGCAGCAGAATCTTGCCGAGTCAGGATATTTGCCAAACAGCTAAGAGGTATTAATGTTGCGAGGATGCAAAAAATCAACAGCCCAATACCAGCCAGAATGTCAAAAAAACTTAAAGCACAAGAGAAAATGCATGTATAAACAAGAAAAAGAGTCAAAGAATATCGAAATATACATTATCAACCAGCAAATAGAGAAAGATATCTTGATCGACAAAAACGGAACCATAATGTTATTTCAGGGAGTACGATACTCAAAGATTGAGGAAAATAATCAAAGAAAGGTTTAGCTAATAATTTAGAATGGTATGGACTCCGACACAAGCAATAATCCGAGCAATTCAAGCGATATCAAGAGAAACAAAAGGAGAAATCGAGACAATCAATAATAGAGATTCTATTTTGGAGCAGTATCAATGTTGTAACATTGTTGGCAGAAACATGTTAGACAATTAATTATATGCCTTGTGGACATATGGTTACATCTGTTGAAGCGTGCGGGATAAAGTCATATATGTCCGTATGTAGAAAAGCCGTATCAACGGCGGATCAAAGGATTCCGTTTCGCTGATCCAGTAGATAGGAAAACGAACAACAATGTTGTGTAAAAAGTGTAAATAAAAATAAACGTTAAAACAAAAATTATAAAAACTCAAAAACCACAAAAATCGAGACGATGTAAATTATGATAAAAATTTTGAAATGATTGAAAAGCAGAGGAATTAATCGGTTATTAATTTTCAGAAAACAATTAATTGATCTAAACGAGACAAAGAGTTGTGAAAGAGGGGCTGGAGAATCAAAACCAGCAGTCAAAGATCAATCCTCAGAATCAATAAAGTATAACAAGTGGGAGGAAGTAGGGAAATTATGGCAGACAAAAGAACGTTACAATTAAGAGATGCTATTAATCGTAGAAGGAAGAATTAGTGCAAGAAACTCTTAAAAACGGAAATGATGAAAGAGACAGTGGGAAAACAACTAGAACCAAAAATAACTTACCCAGAAGGAAAAGAGAAAACGTAGCCAAGAGAGAGAAGAGAAATGATGAAGCGAGTTCTATGCAGAACCAAACCAGAATCAAAAACCAAGGAAAAGAGTACCAAACCCTAGAGCAGAGAGCAGGATCAAACCAAAGTGAATAGAAAGATTGCCGAAGTGATAAAAGATAAAGAAGCAGAACTACTGAGAGGAAGGAGAGGAATAAACTATCAAAATTATACAACAAATGCGAGAGGAAATTGGGGCAAATTAGCCCCATATCGAATAGAGAAGACAAAGAGAACCATATGGAACAGCCAAAGAGTGGTCAAAAAGACAAGCACTGTCACTGGGAAAACTACTGGTACGGAGGAGAAGGAGGCGTGCAAGGAATGATTGGGAAAGCATCGTAATCAGACTTATATCTCAGCAATAGCCGAGAGGAGAGACCGAACAAGAGCTTTATAAACCAAATGGGAAAATGCGAAATAGAGGAAGTCAACAAGCTGAGAATCAAGGGCCAAAACCATCAAAGAAAAATTAGAGAGCCCCAGAGACGATTACAGGGAAAGAATTGGTGATCCAAACAATCAGGATAAGCGAGAAGTGGAGGCAGTATAGATTTGTCGAAAATCGAGAATGCGATGCATGGGAAACATATACAAAAACAAGATCACGAAATAGTATGGACAAAACGGAGAATGAAGGAGATTGCTATCTTAGAACAAGAAAAGACTCTTAAAACAGAGAACAAATACAACAAATAAAACGGGAAGCAAAGAAAAAGTGGATCAAATCAGAGCAAGAAGATGGAAGAAAGAACCAGTTACAAGAATCAGAAAGAGATAAGGACTGTTACCAAAGATATTGATATTGGAAGATTGGGAACTATGGGAACAAGTGTGAAGCGCAGAAAGAACAATTGAGAACTGAACGAGGAAATCCAAAACAATGGAATACCCATGAACGAGCCAGACAAAATACAATAAAGAAGGCTCAGGGAAAACCGACAAGGATCAGAAAATGGATTGATCAGCTAAAATCAAAGATACGGAAACCCTACACGAAAACAACGGTGAAAGACGGCAAATCAAACCAATTTTTAAACAAAAGATAACAGAACTCAGCAGGAGGGTGAACGGCACGAGGGAGTTGCCAGTATTAAAGAAATCCAGTGAGACATCACGTCGAGGTCAATGACAGTGAAAGAAAAAGTGGGAAGCGAGATAAAGCGATAACAGCAGGTACGAGGAAAATGAGCAGAAACCTGAGGAAGGAAATTGAAAAGTTAAAAGCGTTGGAAAACACGCATCGATAGGAAACGCAAGTGGAAGAGTTAACAGAAATGCGAATATCTGCCTAGCTCTTAGACAGAAAGATACAATATCAAAACGCTTTACGAGAAAGAGGTAATACCTTGCAGGCGACACCAATCCTGCTTATGGCCTTATATCCGACGAAATACCAACTCACCAGTACCGCCGAACCCGATGAAGGATTCGGGAGACGGACGAACGATAGTGTAAATTTAGAGGAAAATTATTGTAAAGTGTAAAAAGATAAAAAAATAATTGAAAAATGATTAAAACAAAATTGTAAATCCGATGATATTTTTAGCATGAATCCAAATGAATTAGAAATCGAATGAATCTAGAGACGGGGAACGTTTACCCAAGCCCAATTCAATTAGAGAAACCATCGAGCAAGACCCATGAGATTTCTACAGTAAAGAGTGGAGAGCCGAAAGAGAAAGGAATTCAAGAGCTAAGTGGAAGAGCAAGATTTCAGAAATCGCCCGGAGTAATCAACAACTAATACATTCCAAAACGCTAGTCAATATGGTTAAAACGAAAAACTAACATCCAGCATGGAGAGAACGAAATCAAAAGAGATGAAAATGAACGATGAGGCGAGAATAGCAGAAATAACAAACCCGTGTAATCTGGAAGATTATTGGAAAAAACCGAAGCAGAACGAATGCGAGACAGCAAAAAAGCGAGCAAGATATGTAATAAACTAGAGACAGTTGTAAAGAAGGCCAGAGAGATAAAAGAGAACCATCAACAAGCTCAAGATGAGATATTAAAACTTACGAAACAGCTCCAGAAAGCGAGACGAAAGCTGGAAAAGCAAACAGTAACACGATAAATTATAAACGTCAACTTTAAAAGAAAGCAAGCGAAAGAAAGAAATCTCCAACGAAAATCTACAATCAACAGAGGGTAATCAAAGAAAAACAAGAACGACTAAAAGAATCCAAAAATAACCGAGCGATATATAAAGCCCAAGTCCTAATAATGAGATTTTCAGAAAAACAAAACTAAAGAGGAGTGCGAGATACACTCAACCCCAGAAAAAGAGAAAGAATAAAGGGCTAAAACTCCCTGTAATAACGAAATAACTTGTAATAAATATTAAAATTAATTACGTATTCAAAAATAGAAGTTATGAACCCAAATCTGTGGATAATGATAATTAAGATAATTATGTAGAGAGTGACACTTGAAAAACCCGTTGGGAAAAGAAATGCGAGAAATCCAACCCTTCACGAAAAGAAGACAGCACCTGTGCCGATTTCAGAATTTGTAGTATCCAAATAATGAGAATGTTTCAACAAATAAACCTCCAAATGTATGCACATGCCCCAACAAAAGGAAAACAAGAGCGAATTTAAAACAGAATATCGAGAGACCCAAGCAATGGTACAAACCCTATTAAAAATATGAGAGGATGCTAATATAAAAAAACGAAAACCGAGAGATAAAGAAAACCCCTAGGGAACCCTCATCAGACAAATTCAAGAAAAGCCAAAGGCAACCCCATATAAACCATTCCAAGAAATCGCCCTATTCAATCCAAAGGGCAACAGGAAACAAATTAAAAATGAACCCAGTACAAACAAGTCTATCAATCGAATGATTACTACCGATTAGTATAACCTCTAACATTGATACTCTATATGCTGTCTCATCCTCGCATAACAAAAAAACAAGCAACCAAAGGCAAAATACCCCAATTCGAAACTCAGAGAATGTTTCAACCCATCAAAATCAATTCAAGTTGCAAAACTTCAAGACTCTCGCCAGATTTCCATCAATCACGCCTTCAGGAGATCAACCAGCTCGAAAAGCGAAACTCAAAGCCTGTCAGCGATTTCATTCGAAGCCAAATGTAACGATTTACATTTATGATTAACTCAGCTGATTCTATTAGTTTGATTTGAACTGATCTTATGAACTTGCATTGATATAAACTGAATACCAATTTTGATTATGTATTGTAGGCTCGGACTTAAGTCCATCTTGCCTTGATGATTTTAACTTTACCGTAGAATTTTTATGAATGTTGAATAGTTTGAAAATGGAAATGTAATGTATCATTTCTGAAATCATATTGAAATTGCGGGTCGCAATTTTACGGACCCCGAGTGTTTTATGTTGGGCCACAACGTAAACGGCCTTAGACAGATGTTTAAATGGCATCAGAAACACACACGCAATTACAACATGCAATTTTAAATAAACCTACTGAACACCATTAAAACCATGAAAATCTGAGAAAATAAAAGAATTAAATATAAATAAGTTAAACTATAAAAATAAAACAAATGCACCAAGATTCGACACGTACCTATACAATATTAACAAGAAAACACACAAATTCGACGAAATTGAAATAAAATCATTAAAAGTTCATTTAAAATGAAATTTTAAATCGAAAATTTGATTAGTAATTAATTCAATAAAAATTCGAAATAAAAATTATAAATAAATTCAAAAATAATAAAATAATAATGAGAATTTGCTGAAAATAACAAGGTCGAAATTTTGTTTTTATGCATCAAATTTTACACGTTCATAAATTTAGGTATAAATACTATCCATTTTCACATAACTTAACCATTTTTCCACAACCTTTTGAAATTTAACATTTTTGAAACATCGTTAAAAACCGTTTCGAAGTTTAATATTTTTTTAGCACGTATTTTGAAAATTGTTTTGAAATTCTTAACTGTTTGAATATGTGAATGAATGCCGATTTTTAGGTGAGAAATATTTTGGTTGGAAGCCCTCTTTCCACGTCACGTTCATAGCATCATCTGTAGGAGCTCTGCTTTTCTGACGGTGACGTGGGGGAGGAGGGCATTTATGCTTTCTGTTATGTATTTTATGCTATTGATTTGAAAATATTTGGAATGGTTATGAAGGGTTAATTCTGTTATTTTGTCCTAATAATAATATTATATATACATGAATGTTTGATATATATTTTCTAACTTAATTGAAATGCGAATTTTCCCGGCCCACAAGCCGACAACATCACGCAGATAGTAAATCACTAGTTGCAGAGTGCATGTAAGAGCGTGGAAAATCTGCCAATGATATCGGCACACGTGAAGACTCGGCGTGAGAAACGCATAGGGTGTAACGTTCATATTATCCCTAGCTGGAAAGCGAGAAATAAGGGAGAAGTCTCCGACTTCCTTCCTCGTTTCTCACTTTCTGTAAAATCGACTAAATTTATATTACACCGGCTCTCAAATCAAGTTCACCATCGAGTGTCCCAGTGTGGCACTAGTAAATATAATATAAACACAAATGCGCAGGTCTATTAAAGGGAAAGGTACGGGATAATTAAATTGAAATTTCGTTGATATAACTGATTCCGTGTAATGTTTTGAAATCATTAAAACTTAATATAAAGAAAATTAAATTCTTATAAATTAGGAAACCTTTACTAACGTAAATATAATTTATTTGAATTAAATTGAAGTAACTTATTGCCCGAGTAATTAACTAATAATTTTGGAATAAATTAGCTAAATTTATTGCTAAAGGTAAATTAAATGGTCCTGAATTATAACGTTAAATTGTTTTAATTATTAATCATATTTAAGTAAATTAAACAATCTCATTTCTAAAAGTGAATTAAGTAGTTCTCTAAAAGTAATTAATGAATGAAACTTATTTCTAAAGGTAATTAGATCAATCAACGTTTTCATTTAACAGTAAACTGATATGAATTAAATTCTTGTATCTACAAGTAAATTTAACTGATAAATCTTTTCCTAAATGTTAAATTGAATGATAAATTAATACTAGAAGTAACTTAACTATGTTTGAGATAGATTAGGTGAAACGCATTACTAAGTAAGTCAATGAATATTTGTGAATACGACGTTAAGTAAAAACTCATCACTAAAAAGTAAATTTAAATACGTTAGATGAATTAAATTAGTCGAACAAATTACCGAGGTGAATCTGATCGAATCATTGAGTAAAGTAGCATGGGTTAAAATAAAACTAATCCTCTGAATTAGCATAAGGTAATTCAATTTCTAAGGTTAAGTGCCACTATAGATAAAAAACTAAAGCAAGGTCATTGATTCAATTTAATGTAAGAGAATTGATAACCGCAAAATAATGTATTAGAATTAAGAATCTATTAATTTGAAATAAAAACTCAACCCACGGATAGTTATGAGTGAAAGTGAACTAATGAAAGATTAGGATAGTAGAATGACATTAATTATTGAATCGACCCATTCATTCAAAGGTGAAACCAAAATTAAATAAAATTGCTGAGAAGGGATTTAATGTAGCTATAACCGATCAACACGAATTCATAAGAGTCGTTGACGCTAAGAGAAAAGCTAAGCAGTATAATACTATTCAAAAAATTGTTAAGAACCTGATCATAATAATGTCTCACACCCGTAAAAGTTTCACCAAAACCTGCATCACTCAATACTTATGTAAATTCCCAAACACAATTCACATTAAATTCGTAGGGCGGAAAAATGACGTAAACAAATATAATAAAAGCCCAATGGCGAATTCGAAGCGAAACGTTAATAGGCGTAAGATGAGAATCCCACAGATAGTCTTCTTCGAAACGGATCAAATTAATTTCAGAACACCATAAGGGAAATTCAAGACACTGGTTTTTCTTAAAATTAAACAATTAATATTTAATATGATTAACAGATGTATCTGAAATATTTCCAAATTTGCCTCATCGCCACGCACGACCATAGTAGATGCACGATATAATATCAGCAGTAGTTAATTAAGAACCAAAGTTATCCAAATTAGTAAAACAAGTCGACCGGAAAAATTTGTAAGTCCAATCTTAGTAAGTTTATGCCGCGAGAATTAGAATTTCGTCACAATAAACGTACGGATAAAAGAGCGAAGGTCATTCACTAACGCATTAGGATAACGGATGTAGACGCCCACGCTAGTGAAATAACCTGGGCGAAGGCCGTTAGGTATTGTTAGTACAATTCGAACAACAACGGATGTTAGAACGGGGAAACCAAGCTAAGGTAAATCTTCCAAAGGTCGTGATGTCGATGTCATTCGACTAGTAAATCAAATCGGATTAACATCACTACGATAATAGACCCGTTTAAAGTCACAGTAACCCTTACCCATATCGTTGATTATCGCGTGCACGTCAACTCGTAGTAACGTAAACAACCTTAACTGTGATATTATTTGCATTTAGTAGTTTGAACCCACCCGTAAAATGGTAAGCCTTGCTCTATAAAATTTAGATCAATTTGATATGAGAATGTTATTCAATATTAGGTATTCCGTGAATTTCTAAATGAATTTTAATTAAATGCACCACCATACGCCGGCAAACCTCTGGTTTGATCGAACATTAATACGGTAGATTTGTGAGGTACAGACTCCCTCATTACTATAGCAGTAGAGATTTCTCTACGCCTCACATTAGGGCAACCACTAAATAGAAGATGCCGTGATGAGGACGTGGTAGATTACATAGCTTCAGAGGACGCACCACCCATTAAATCACGAAAGATGATTACGGATAGTTAGCAGTCAATAGTTTCCTGGTGATAGACCCATGATAATAACAACCTGGCGATAGTGAGTTTAGTATGCATTAAAGTGAAATGTTCAAATGAATTGTTTTTCATTCCCATATGCCAATAAACTGATTTTGGTGTGTTTTTCAGAATATGGCGCTCGAATGGACCAACAACCGAATGCCCGACGAACAATGCCGGAAAGGACTCACACAAACCCCAGAAGTGTTCAATAAGATTCGACATCGGTGGCCGTACCCCACTATCTGTGGAGGATACTGGGCCTAAACAGCGACCATGCGGACTCGCGGACAACAATACTCGGCAGCGACGTACATGAATGGCGCTTAGAATTCCTCACCCCAATTGGGATACGGCGTGCAGAACAAGTGGACCTACAGTGTGGTCAGGCGAGGATGTTATCTCGCCAATCGTAGAAGATGACATCCTCGCCGGGAATCGCCAGAAGGATACCCACCTCGCCCAGTCCGAGATACTTCGACGCCATACCGGTGGTTCCTTCCGAGCGAAGAGCCGAGGGAAGTCTTCCGAAAAAATTAGAACTCCAGACGACCCTAAATTAATTATGAACTGTTTGATGTTTGTTATTAGTGAAATAGAAATGTTCTTTACCTGTCTTTGCTTGATCATTTTTTAAGAATATTCGTTTCAATCGATGTTTGCTAAATGATTAAAAATAACTATATCAATTTTAACGTTAAATTTAACGAACTATCCTTATAGTTATGGCGTGCTAACCAAATATTACAAGCGGATTAGATCGCGGCGGAGACAAATTGCGGATCTCCCCATCAAAATACTCCATATGACAAGAGAGGCCAACAATCAAAGCCGACTTGGGCGGACCCCGAAAGAGTCAAAATGATCTATTACCACCGGAATATCTGCAGCACAGGAAAGGTTGGCCGAAGAGCGACAGCTCAATCAGCCTGCGCATCCAGATACGGAGGATTAGAAGTGGCCCTGCTGTTGCGGGAGGGGAAGCGGTCACGCTACCCGCTATATTCGCCCGGACCCAGGAGGGTGCAGAAGATCCGCCACACCAGTCTAGGCAAGGGCGTCCAACTCAACCAATAAATCGTCGGGCCGGACGCAAAGAACGTGCTCGGACGACCGAGGTGTTCAGCAATCAAAACCGTCTCGTTAACTGTTGATAATTCACACCTCTGCTTGTTTTAAATAAAATAGTTGTGCTTACGGTTACTACTCTAAAAGGTGTTACGCGTAGATGTTATCATGAGTACCCATCGCAATATTAAGTCATCTCTCCACATTCAGATCGCGAATATACTTCCACAGGGACAGAGCATAAGCGAAGCACAGGTCTTCTATCGACAGCTCGTGAACCGAGGTTGTCCGAGCAACGTTATAGTACTAGCACGATGGTTACCAATTTTTGTGCGGGCATCCACCAACTTTGGAACCATCATTCCAACGTTGCTAGCAACGGGTTGCGCAGTGGCGACTCAGTATTCATTTTGTATGGCTACCAGGGTCAACCATGAGATAGCAGATTTGGAATCCTGTAACCACGCCAAGTGGACAAAAAGAAGATGTTTATTTATCATGCATTATGAAGGATTGGTGTGTCGGAATACTGGTCGTGGCTCTTCAGAGTAACTGTGAATTTTACTTTTCTGTTATTAAAAATTTT
>CM039681.1:85000-413437 GCA_022537955.1 Schmidtea mediterranea | reverse complement strand
GTAATCTCTATCACAACAGAGATGAAGAGATACTAAAGATCTAAATGATATCGTAGATGAGATAAATAACCCGGAGAAAACCGAATCATGAGATGTATTGATGACAGAAACGAAGTATGATCCGATAACAGATAACTCAGACGAGCTCAGTATTGAGTCAAAGACAACCAGGTCGAATATAGAGCCTGATACGAGGAGGAAACAAAAAAAGAAGAGACCCGAATCAAGGAGACGAATGGCGAAATGAGATAAATGAACGAGGAGCTACACATCCAGAAAAGCAGATGAGAAACCACAACGAAAAGAAACAGGTACGGCAAGGAAAAGAGATCCCACGAGCACCAAAAATTGATAAACCAGCTCCAGAAGAAAACTAAACAAAGAACAGATGCAGATTGTATCCAATTACAACGAAATTAACAAGCTCAGTCACAGTACAAACAATTACAGGAAAATAAGCCAAGAACAAGGAGCAAAGTGGAATCAAATTAATAACGATATGCTGGGATTAGCAAATCCAGAAAATAAGAGAAATTTGAAACTGTATAATATTCGGAGGGAAGCGCAACAGCTTGAGCAGCAATAAACAATAATAAATAAAATCATGACAATAAAAGTACGAACCAAACTAAAATCCAGAGAATACTGTTGATAATAAATCACTTAACAAAACGATCTGAGGACCCAAACAGATATTTGATGGGATGGCCTATCTAATGTACAATACGATAGTGATATACAGAAAGCGAACCCAGATACAACCCAAATGATAGAATTGCGATAACAGACATTATCAGAAAATAATCGACCCATTCATCTTAATCCAAGGTGATGGCAAGCTATTATAATTGGTAAGTAAAGTTATCATAACTGTAATGATGGCAGCGAAGTTAAAAGAGTTTTACGGGAATTCGAAACAACGGATTAATGCAAGCGATCCAAAAACAGCCAGAAGAGATGATTCGAATTAATCACCACATACTCATATGAATATAATGTGCGTAAAAGGAGTAGAACCGTTTGTAGTATACGATTGTGATAACATAAAGATTGGTGATAAATACTCACTAAAAGAAACGGAAGAATGCAAAGCTGCAAACCCCGGTAAATTGCAGACAACAGCAACAGCAGTATCATATAATGTATAGTCAAAAGTAGATTTCATAAAACGAATCAAAAGACCATGCTCAGCAGTAACAAGGAAATGCGTAGCATCTTCATTGGCGGACTCACTCGCCTTCAAACAATTAAGAAGCCGGAACAGAACACAGCTAGTATCAGAACGCGGACCGATGTGAAGAGGTGTCCACGACAGACGCATCTCAATAGCTGGACGAGTGAATGTGGCAGCTGAGAAAGGAAAGAAAAAACTACCCGAGTATACGCTGACGGGAAAGGATAAACGGCTAGACGGAACGTGATGTCAAGGAGTAGAGTAACCTATTGAATCACCTATCAAGGCAATTAGTATATCGAAAGTACCAAGTAAATTAGAGAAATACCAAGGTATTGCGATCCAGGACACGAAGCAATGAATAAATACCTCAATCTAGCAACGATCAGATCATGTACATAAGGGAATTCAATCGTATATCACCGCCAATACCCGAACTTGTAGATCACCCTTACTGAAAGCGCAATATTTGATGAAGTTCGAAGGGACGAGTTGCACAGTTGAAACAGAAAACCAAACACACAAAAAGTGCACTAGTTGAATTACGAGAACCGGAAGATCGGGAAACCACACGATCACCACGACTATCGGCATCGAGGTACGCCAAACAGTGAGTAATAGCAACAGATAACAAACAATTGAATGAGGAATTTCATTAAAGGCGAATGTGTAGGAAAGTGAGAAGTGGTAGCTAGTACAATTATAAAGAGAATATTCGGTTACCGAAAACGATACCGAACGCAAAAAAGAGCAAAATAATCCCAAAGATGTGAAATTATATCTCTATTAAATAACACAGATGGACTTCTAGATATCACAAAGATGGCACATCAACAGAAATTACTACGATTAGTTAAAATGACTGTATCTTGAAACAGAGAATATTAAAAACAAATTGCAATGGAATCACGAATCCACGATAACGCAATTCCATACTACACTCCAACGAGATACTTTTGGAGAATGTTCAGAAGTTATGTATTCATACAAAATGTGAAAAAACAATTGCAAAATTGCAGAGAATTCAAACTAATCCAAGAGAAAATGCATTAAATGAATTAGAGATAATGCATAAGAAAATCAGATTCGTAATCCAACCCAGTAACAAGGTATTAATCCAGAAAAATTCTTACCTAATTTTCAGTTGTAGCAACTATATGGACCTATTCGAAATAAGAACGGAATTGGTTACAGTTTCCAAACTCGAAGTAAATTAGAGACCGCCAAAAATATGTCGGATTAACAGAAATTGGCCAGCGAAGCAGAATTCAAACCAGCTGATAATTCACAAGTGGCATTACCAAACAAAAAGATCTGGAACGAGCCAGAGGAAACACTTATATATTCCAGCACAAAGGCAACGCAATACTATCCAACATTTACACTCAACGGAGTGATAACTATGGGGAAAACCAATACCGAATTGTAACTATCACAGACCATTATTCAACAGTTTGCAACAGCAATTGAGGGCAAAGCCATGTGGGAAGATTCTTAATTCTTTCGGGCAATGATGCAGGTTCTAGGACTAATTCTGATTATTAATCGTAAGATAATCTCTAACACAAATGTTAGCATGTTTCCATAATCACAAAGAAAGGAAAATCAAACTGGAAAATGGCAATGGATTCTTACCCGTTTTTAGCAAAAACAATGGTATCACATGGACAGCTCAAAAGATATCCACAAAAAAAAAGGTTAGTAGGAATTTGAACTAAAATGAATGGTCCATGAAGAAGTCGGACGATATTTTAAAGCAATTAATGAGATAGAAGCAGAGGAAACCAGATGAGCGACAAGGACGAGTAACCTGGAGGACGATGGTATGATTCAAGCCGATGACAGCAGCGATAACAGCGACAGCACAGAAAACCAAGGGGACGCAGATGGCTAACTCCAAAGAACACTCAACAATGGGAAATGAAAGACAAACATTGTGGAATTATAATCATCCACCACCAGAATGAATGTTTAAGGAAAGCAGCATATCAGTAGGAGAAACATGCCAGTAAGGAAAGACCAAACGTACCGAATTACCAAGCTCAACCCAACATAAGAAAATTTATCCCATACCATACAACCGAATTGGCAACTTTCAGTACCACAGAAACAAGCCAAGATCGAGACGTGTGGATCAGCACCAAGAACTCGAACTATAGCTATGTTGCAAACATCTAGCTGACAACATTACGTAACCAGTAAAATTAAATGTGGTAGATAAAAGCATGATTGATCACGGGCAAACATCTCAGCAATAAAAATCGGATAAATACCCGGAAAGATTGTGGCCAATGTATAGAGAAGTAACATGGATGTAATAGACTTGCAGCACAGAATCGTAGCAGTCATTGCGAGAAATCTGGGCGATAATCGAAATAAAAATGTAAAAATCAATACGTATTTAGCATTATTCAGGACATTAGCGCAGATTGATATAAGTTGAACAGATCTCATGCCACAATTACTAAAAAAATAATCGATTCTAGGATCGATGAGCTGAGAATAAAACCGACGATATGTATGCTGAAATCAGAAGTAGATGCTTCAAAAAATAGTGTGCAACGACACAACATTGATTTGTACGTAGAAAGTAATGAAAAACTAGAGGTGAAATGATTTTCGAACTAATCACAAAATTTGAGAAAAAGACAGATACTACCTTAGCAGAGAGACTAGGTACGAAGAATAACAGTGAAATTCCAATCAACATTACAAATTTTGACGAGAAGACAAATCATTTTACGAAAACGAAGATGGGAAAGCTAACACCGATGAATGGACATCGAAATTCCAACAGCAAAAACCCGAAGAAACTGAGGAAGAATTATTGGACCATTCGACAGTCAGCTACTAAACGAAACCAAACAAGAGCCAATTACAAAAACTGTAATGAATTCAAAGATATAATTCGCAGCATCTGACCTGGATCTCTTACAAGTGATGTGACGCAACAACGAGATACCAATTAACGGATGATACCCCAATAAATACGGCCATATGGGTTGCAGAAGCTCAAAATCTGTAGCAGAAAAAGAAAGTCAAAAGACTGTTGACGAGGAGTGATTCGAACAAGTTGCTCGCCTGCATTCATGTCATGGTAAAGAAAAAAAACGAACAACACGGTTCTGTATAGATATCGACGACTCAACGCATCGGGTACAAAACGAGAATACTACCGTTACCGCATATAAATCGAAATGTTACAAAATGTGAACGGAGCAGCTTATTTACATCGCTAGATTTAACAAACGTGTTATTGGCAAATAAAAGTCAAGAGGAGGAAGAGAAATAAAACTGCTTACATCAGAAAAGATTATACAATTCAAGGAAAATGCCTTTTGGGCAACAAAGCACACAGCTTCATTCCAGATGTATGAATTTTGTAACTCCAGCCATTAACACAATGTATGGATAATATTTGATGATTATATAATTATTCTAGCACATTTCGAGCCACATTTAAAAAGGATATCCGTAATGTCTTCGTTCGATTAAGGGACAATGGAAGTTAACTGAACCATCAAAATGCGATGGGGAAAGGACAAGGTCACCTTCTTAACATATGTCGTCGGCAAAGGCAAAGAACCAGATCAAGAAACAGTTCGAAAAGATAAAGAATTGCCCAGCACCAAAGACAGTCCGAAGTGCAAGAATTCTAGGCCTTATGTGTATTTACCGAAAGTTCATCAGAATTACGAAACTATTGCAACCAATACAGAATTAACCAAAAAGATACCCCGTTTATATGGAAGAGGAGACAACAAATAGCCTTTGAAACACTCAGAGATAAACTGAATTCAGCACCATACTCGTACACCCAGATTTAAGAAACCGGTTTTGTTAGCAACATGACGCAAGTGATGATGGCATCTGGAGCAGTTCCATAGACAATGGGAGGACGAAATAAAGCAAACGATAATTGTCGATATATAGGTCGAACATTCAAGAAACCATCGAAGAATTACCTCTGAACTGAAGAGAAAGCATTAGCAATTAATCCAAGCTATTAAACATTCTCAAATATATTTATGTTCACGAGATATATATCACTACAGACCATCAACCATTGGTATGGTGGACAACACAAAGAAGCCTCTACAGATTAATGAGATGCGGCAATGCAGATTGCAAAATCACTCACCGTATATACGTTCAAATCATGGAAAATCCAACCTAAACGCAGAGCATGTCAGATTTGTATTCCGAGAACTAATAGATCAGATGTAAGTCGAATATGCATGATCATTCGCAGAAGATATCGATTTTACAACTGAGAAATGACAGAGCGAAGACGAGGATTGTTAAAACCATATAATCGAGATTTATCGAAGACTAATGATATAAAATCTTCACAACAAAGTAATAAAAGAGCATAATGGAAAACACAGCATCGATTACCCTAGAGAAGGAGATGGCTATTGTTAGGAATGGTGAGAAACGACTTATGTGTTTACCGAAGTAGACGAAAAGAGGTGCTAATGCAATCACGACGGAAGAACTCGGCAGACAATGTCAGTAAAAAGCACGGAAAGCAAGACTGCGCAAAGAATTTTTCGGCCAAATATCGGAGAGGACGTAAAAAGGATGATAAAGAATTGTCGTAGTGTCGAACAGAGAAAAGCACAGGAATTAAATTGAAGCACCCGCTAAACAATGCCAATTCCACCAGAACCCATGACGATGATCGCAATGGATGTAGTAGGACCCTTACCAGAAACCAACATGGACATATCTAATATATTAGATAGGGGACGTTATTTCGTCAAAATTCCCGAAGAATTCGCATACCAGATCAAAAGCGCAGAACAATAGCGGGAATCCTAGTAGAGAAATATGGTGTAGATACGACACCCCAACAGATCCTAACTGGATCAAGAACCAACTTATGAGCGAAATAATAGAGGAAGTTACAAAATCTTCAGGATTGCAAAATTGAGAACATACGTACCCATTCGCAAAAACGGTCAACGAACGACTTTACGGCATGATTTAATTGAAAGATGTCAAATTATGTAAGCAGACACCAAAAGGATTGGGATAGATATATAAATCTATGCCTTATGGCTTATAGAATGTCAATACACTCAGCAACAAAAATGAGTCCATTCAAACTAATGTACGCAGAGAAGTAACACCTGCCGATAGATCGAAATATCAACCACCAATACTCACCGTTATATGGACATATGAGATTAGAATGTAACAGGATTCAAAGAGGCGAATGCAAGAGATCTGGAAAACAGCAGGTAGAATATTAGATTTAATCAGAGAGCTACAAAGAGTTACATGCTAAAAAGCGAGACGTACAGTTGAGCCATTTAACTTTTCAGGTTGGAGACTGGGTAATAATCGCAACGCCAGAAATTATTCCAGGAGTTAGCCAGAAACTACAAAAGGGAAAAGGACCATATGAGATAATGATATGTAACGAGAACAATGCTTCGAGTTAAATGGTCAACAACCACTTACTAGACTATTTACGTAAACTAAGCAAGCAGATGTAAAGCGATCCTAGAACAATAACAAGAGAACCAGGAAAATCGAGATGCAAACTATCCACAAACCCACCAACTGATTATAAAACGGCACCTAACGATGAGTCTCGAAAATAGAGGAACATCACAATAACACCGTAGAGGAACCAAACGATGAACCAAAAATAACTCTAAACGCACCAGATAAATGTAGACAAGATGATATAATAGTAAGCTATCATGAAGAAATAATGCCAGATGGGTCGAGGAAACAGGGATGGATGGAGAATAGTAACAACGGGAAAAAATCGCAATTAGATTATGCTATAGGAGCTAGAAGCCCAACCAGAAAGGATCGTAGTCAAAGAAGATATCACCCATGATTTCACTATAGGCAGATGTTAGAAGAACTACCTTTACATTATTGCAGTATAACAAGGAAACATCCATAGGACAATGGCTATAATTCAAACTTATGCGAAATGCGGACATCGCTCAAAATCCAAAGAAGAGGACAAACACCATTAGAATGAATTCGCAGTTGCAGCAGATGCTTCTACACCAGTCCTGACAACTACCTAAAAACCAGGATCATCGTTCAAAGAAAAGACAATGAGAAACAATTACTACATATGTGCTGAAAATCCAGACAGGCAAGATGCAATAAAATTTATAACCAGTAATGCGACATTAGAGAAAAAGAAATGATGGCAAAAACAATCCAACATTATGGAAGCTATCGACGTCAAACAAGGCGACAGCAAAGCCAACCTGATGAAAGGACTACGAAGGATCATCACTTCAAGTATTCGATCTGACTATATCGGTAAGAACACAGAAAGTCCTAATTTTAAAGAAACAATATACGCCACTACCCATTCCCAACACGCGATAAAGCAATGTGTGAATGGGAAGACTGAAAATCACCAAATTCAAAAGAAAGCAATGACGAATCGGAGATAGACGAAAAGGAACAAAAACTATTGATGATTAATACACAGACTGGCATCGATAAGCAAATAAGATTTCAGCGAGTAAAACAGCAATAAAAAGAAAGGATATATTAAAGCAAGAATAATAAAAGTATAACGAGGCAAACATTGACAATAATAAATGTCGAGGACGAACATTTCACAGGAAAAACCCCGGATGGAGGTAATAATGGAGAAGGAGGAAGAGATGACAACAAACAAAAACCAAAGAGGATCAAATCTAGAGAATGAAAACAAATCCAAACAACAGAGAAAAAGAAATCATCTAACAAGGAACGTCAGGAAAGCGAATAGTAACTATAACGGGGAAAACGAAATAAAGGGATGATATCACCACAACAAAGGAAAAATCAAAACGACCGACCCTGCTACAAAAAATATGATGATTGATTACGTCCCATCAAGTTAACGAGCTGACAAACATCACAGAAGAGATAAAATCAGCTTCAGGAATACGAACAAATAAATGAGAAAGGAGCCAAGCAGGAATATGCTTACAATTGACAAAATGAATACAAGCATAATTGCCAATTCGACTCCATAGGAAACCAGGAAAGATGGATCAATACGATCCGAAAACTCTCATCATGTCAAACCACCAAGAATGTATGTGAGATGCTAACAGAGGATGGAAACGTAAATCCAAGTTAAAGCCAGGAATAGGCAAAATTGCGGAATAAATAAACCAGAGGAATAGAAAACGAGTTGACAATATGTATACAAACAAAATTATCGATTTGGAAAAATGAATATGAAAGCAGAGGAAGAAATGTGAATGGATAGCCTAGAACGGCAACTGCAAGAATATATAATATTGCAACAATGACATTATAATAACCGTGCACACTAGCCACAACCCTGGAGAAAAATTAACAACACAAAGAAGAAAGCCTTATCAACGTCGAGCCGAAAAATAAAGAAATAAAAAAGTAGAATCAGACCCAAAGACGGAGAGAGGCATAATAGTTGAAAATATGGCCAACAGAACCATTCACAAAAGTCTGTTATTCGAAACTAAAAGAACGGAACGATAAATAAAGAATAATGTCAATCAAATGAAGATATCAAAAATCAAAATACCGCACTCCCAGACTAAAAAGAAAGCGTGAAGTATATAGACACGTTCAGAAAGGAGACGGATGATTACTGAAATAAATAACCAGAAACATTACTAGAAGCAATTACGACAACCCCAGTAAATGCGAAACAGAGCAAGAAACCGTTATCAACGGACAGATCAGAGAAAGTAACAGAATAATAACATAGATCAATGCAGCAAAATGAAGAAGAAATAAGTAATTGAGAAACACGGTGAAAACCTATCACAAAATCTTGCGTTACGAACTAAAAGAAAACGAACCCAGTAACAAAAGATACAATGTGAAACAAGCAAACGATAACGAATCCTAAAAGATATCTACGACGAAAAGAAAACTCCGGAAAATATTGTAATAAAACATCCAAACGGGAACTCGATGAGCATTGCGAGACGATTAAAAGGAACAGCAATGTCAATTGCGACGATCACCTATAATAAAAGCCACTTGAAGGAAAAGAAACATAGAAAAAAGGAATGATCATGGACGACAGCCACTTTCAATCACGAAGCACTTTACGCTCCAGAAAGCACTCAAAAACGTACAACAAAAGAAAGAATAATGGAGACAACAATGCAATAGAACACAACCATTGCAGGCCTACACGAAAAGAATACATGATAAAATGATTTGATACGCAGCGGTAATAAGCAGCGGTAGTAATGCTGACTCATAAATTCAACTAGTTAAGACCAAAATGCAACAAGAAACCAGCGAGAGAAAGATTATGGACAGCAGTAAGAAACAATTCAACTATGAATCGAATTAGGACAAGACGGAATGTAGAAAGAACAAGAATATGAAATATAGGAACTCTAGTACAGCGGACTCTGGTTAAAAGAACCGCCATTTCGAAGCACAACAATGTTCCAATGAATCTTGATTTATACCAGATAATGAATGAAAAATACGGGGATTACGAACATTGGCGTATAGATCCCGAGACGATGGTGTTAAACGAGAAAAGAGACGTTTATTATAGTGTAAAAATATATAGTATGAATAGAGTAATAGTATGACGTATATATAAATGTTGTACAAAATGTGGTCAGAAATATAAGCAAACAGAATGAATGCGATGATTAATGAGGTATTATAACAACAGATGAATCCGCAATAATGCCCAAAATCAACAAAACCAAGTTAGAATACCACTTCACAGAAGGAATTCAACAACCAGTACCTGCAATTCATACCATAGAGATTGGTGAATTAAATCAAGAATATACAAGATCAAGGATCGAATCGAGGCACAACGTGGAGACGACATGTGAATTAATGACATTAATAACACAACATGCGCAAAACTCAGTGGACAAATACTCATATTCTAGTTATTAACGGAAGTGTGAACAGAGGTTACCACACAGCCTATAAGACTAGAAGGCACAGAGAACAATACGTGCAATTACAAAATGAGATGAACAAATTAGGATCACGTTAGATGGCAAGCTGACGAATTAGAAAGACTACGTAGTAACAACAACACGTAGATCCGCAAGTTGGGTGAAGGCGATGCAATCGATGCCAGAGTTCACCCAGAACAGGATTCAAACAGTAGATAAAATAAAGGACGTACCATGTAATAGTAAAATAAAACGACAGGAACGAAGCAACTAATAATTTGAAATTTTTAGATATGCAGCCCGATCATCGAGAAAATGTAGAGGAAGCGAGAATCCATCCGAAGCTACAAGAACGTAATAATCAGGAAAAAATCAAAGTGCGGTGAAGATATAAATGAAAGAAAAATGTTGCCAAATTGCAAAGAATTACTTATTGGAGCAGAACGACGAATGTGATGAATATGCACAGATTGCACGATAGATGATAGAAACCAAAAACAATAAAACTGCCCTGCGATGTGACCGAATTTCGAAAGAGAAGAAGACCCCAACAATGGATAAAGCACCAACCAAAGAATTCAATAAGCTATTAGTCCAAGCCGAATTAACAGAAGGCGAATGGAAGATTATGAAGGAAGCTGAAAGCACACAACGACATGCGAATATAACGAGATATTATGCGGGAAATGTCAAACATCGCAACAAAAAAAGACGATGGGAAAAACATCACAAGTGTTGCATAAGAGAGAGGGAAAGATGCGAATTCCTGTGAGTCATCGACGAAATGGATGAAAATGAAATGACATCGGACCCAAAAAAGGACACAAATATGTATCTATACGAAGGGTATGCACAAACAACTGCGACAAGAAAAGATAAAGTCAAACTTCAACAAGAACGTTGGAACAATGTAGCGGCAAACCATCAAATGTCGTTTAGAATTATTACACATGTCGAGAGCGAAATACCAATTGCTGGATATGGGCAAACACATGATAAAAATAGTAACGCAGCACACCGAATTCATGATGAACGATAGGAATGTGGGCAGCATGGAGAAGTAATAGCCTGGAACAGAAACAATGATGCCAAAACACTAATAAGAGAAATATTAGATCCAGAAAGAATTTCGAAAAAGCCAAGAAATACACTCAAGAATGGTCGAAATGGAAAAGAAAATGCAACAGATGGACCAAACAGATAAAGGGAACTAGAAACCAACAGTTCTATAGCCAAAAACATCCTACAGCACCATTTATATGGAAAATAACCGAATTCGCAGAAAACTCAGAGAGGCAAAGAGTGAACACGAGAATTCTAGATAGTCCACCAATATACAGTTGGGAAAACGGATATAAATTAAGGTACTTAGGACTGTACTCCAAGATGGATGATGGCAAAAGCAAACAGCACCATATCAGTGTTTCATCAGAGTCAGGAAAAGGAGAATTACGATGAATTCATTACAATGGCCTTTTACACCAAATATAGATCTTACAATGAACAGGACAGAGAATTACCGCAACCAATCAGACCAGGAACGAACCACAATGGGAAGACCAAACTGACTGGATCAGCATTGGTTACACCACGTTTTTATCCACAACAACGCTTGAGAGGAGAGGGATTCTTGCGAGAAGATAATCTGTATATAAAATTAGAAGTAGAGAAGCCAGATAAGACGTTGTAAAGAGAGAAAGAAAGTGTAAATAAATGTAAATAAAACAATAAAAATCAAATAAAAAATCAAAAAATTTACAAATAATCAGAAAATCAGAAAAACAAAAATTCAAAAATAATGACAATATTTAGATGGCAAGCGGAATCAGCGAAGAGACAACGGTACAGATGAGAGAAGGACCAGATTCGATATGGACGAGATTATGGAAAAAACCAGAAGAAGAAGAGAAAGTTAATACACTGGCAGCAGCAATAATATACTATAAAGACTATGACGGAACAAGACGACCAACGCGAATCATAAAAGCGATATACTCACAAAGGAGAGTGAGAGACGAGGAGCTGAGAAAAGAGGAACAAAGATATTTAACGTTTAAAGATAATAAAGTATTTACCAACCAGCAAAGCAAAGAAATGGCCGCACAAGGATTTTATTTTACGGGAACGCCCGAACTACCAGATGAAGTTACCTGTATTTATTGTCAAGGAAGACTCTCGCATTGGGAAAAAGGAGAAACAGCAAAACGAGAACACCTGAGGAAATTTTCAACCTGCCCATTTAGAATTAACATTGATGTCAGAAACCAAGCGATGAACAGGTTAGAAAGACTTCGACAATCAGAATTAGACAAAGACGAAAAGGGAGGTGAGAAAAAGATAACGATAATAAAGAGTTTCGAAGATCCAGCAGAATTAATATGGGAAAAAGAGACTATAAATAGAACATTCGAAGAGAGAATTAAAACTTTCAAAGGAAATCCAAGAGCAGCAGAATTTGCGAGTCAAGGATATTGCCAAACAGCAAGAGGTATAATGTGCGAAGGATGCAAAAATCAACAGCCAATACCAGACCAGAATGTCAAAAAACTAAAGCACAAGAGAAAATGCATGTATAAACAAGAAAAAGAGTCAAAGAATATCGAAATAATAATTATCAACCAGCAAATAGAAGATATCTTAGATCGACCAAAAACGAGAACCATAATGTTATTATCAGGAGTAGATACTCAAAAGATGAGGAAAATAATCAAAGAAAGGTTAGCTAATAATTTAGAATGGTATGACTCGACACAAGCAATAATCCGAGCAATCAAGCGATATCAAGAGAAACCAAAAGAGAATCGAGACAAATCAATAATAAGAGAAGCTATTTTGGAGCAGTATCAATGTGTAACATGTTGGCAGAAACATGTAGAAATAATTTATATGCCTTGTGGACATATGGTCACATGTGAAGCGTGCGGGATAAAAGTCAATATATGTCCAGTATGTAGAAAGCCGATCAACGGGCGGATCAAAGGATTCCGTTTCGCTGATCAGTAGATAGAAAACGAAAACAATGTGTAAAAAGTGTAAATAAAGATAAACGTAAAAACAAAAAATTATAAAAACTCAAAAACCACAAAAATACGAGACGATGTAAATTATGATAAAATTTTGAAATGATTGAAAAGAGAGAATAATCGGTTATTAATATTTAGAAAACAATTATGAATCTAAACGAGACAAAAGAAGTTGTGAAAGAGGCTGAAGAATCAAAACCAGCAGTCAAAGATCAATCAGAATCAATAAAAGTAACAAGTGAGGAAGTAGAATTATGGAGACAAAGAACGTTACAATTAAAAGAGATGCTATTAATCGTAGAAGAAGAATTAGTGCAAGAAACTCTAAAAACGAAAATGATGAAAGAGAAGTGGGAAAAACAACTAGAACAAAAAATAACTTACCCAGAAGGAAAAGAGAAAACGTACCAAGAGAGAGAAGAGGAAATGATGAAGGAGTTTATGCAGAACCAAACCAGAATCAAAAACCAAAGGAAAGAGATACAAACCCTAGAGCAAGAGAAGCAGGATCAACAAAGTGAAATAGAAAGATTGCGAGAAGTGATAAAAGATAAAGAAGCAGAAATACGAGAGGAAGGAGAGGAAACTATCAAAATTATACAACAAATGCAGGAGGAAATTGGGCAAATTAGCACCCAATATCGAATAGAGAAGACAAAGAGAACCCATATGGAACAAGCCAAAGAGTGGGCAAAAAGACAAGCACTTCACTGGAAAACGAAGTGGTACGGAGAGAAGGAGCGTGCAAGGAATGATTGGGAAGCACGGATCAGACATTATATTCAGCAAATAGCCGAAGAGGAGGACCGAACAAGAGCTTATAAAACCAAATGGGAAAATGCGAAAGAGGAAGTCAACAAGCTGAGAAATCAAGGCCAAAACCATCAAAGAAAATTAGAGAGCCCAGAGACGATAGACAGGAAAGAATGGTGATCCAAACAACAGGAGAAGCGAGAAAGTGGAAGGACAAGTATAGATTGTCGAAAATCGAGAATGCGATGCAATGGGAACATATACAAAAACAAGATCACGAAATAGTATGGCAACAAACGAGAATGAAGGAGATGCTACTAGAACAAGAAAAGACTCTTAAACAGAGACAAATACAACAAATAAAAACGGAAGACAAAGAAAAGTGGATCAAATCAGAAGCAAGAAGATGGAAGAACCAGTACCAAGAAGCCAAGAAAGAGATAAGACTGTTACCCAAAAAGATATTGAATATGGAAGATTGGGAACTATGGGAACAAGTTGAAGCGCAGAAAGAAACAATTGAGGAACTGAACGAGGAAATCCAAACAATGGAATACCATGAACGAGCCAGACAAAATACAATAAGAAGGCTCAGGAAAACCGACAAGGACCTCAGAAAATGGATTGATCAGCTAAATCAAAAGATAACGGAAACCCTACACGAACAAACGGATGAAAGACGGCAAAATCAACAATTAAACGAAAAGATAACAGAACTCCAGCAGGAGGTGAACGGACACCGAGGAGTTGCAGTATTTAAAGAAATCCAGTTGAGACATCAACGTGAGGTCAATGAACAGTTGAAAGAACAAGTGGAAGCAGAGATAAAAGCGATAAAGCAAGGATACGAGGAAAATGAGCAGAACCTGAGGAAGGAAATTGAAAAGTTAAAAGCGTTGGAAAACACGCATCGATTGGAAACGCAAGTGGAAGAGTTAACAGAAAATGCAGAATATCTTGCCTATCTCTTAGACGAAGAGATACAAATATCAAACGCTTTACGAGAAGAGGTAACTACCTTGCAGAGCCGACCACCAATCCTGCTTATGCCGTTATATCCGACGGAAATACCAACTCAAGTACCCGCCGAACCCGATGAAGGATTCGGGGAGACGGACGAAACGATAGTGTAAATTTAAAGAGGAAAAATTGTAAAAAGTGTAAAAAGATAATAAAAATAATGAAAAATGATAAAAACAAAAATTGTAATCGATGTATATTTAGCATGAATCCAAATGAAATAGAAATCCGAATGAATCTAGAAGACGGGGAACGTTTACCAAGCCCAATTCAATTAGTAGAACCAATCGAGCAAGACCCACTGAGATACTACAGTAAAAGATGGAGAGCCGAAAGAAAGGAATGGCAAGAGCTAGTGGAGGAGCAAGATTCAGAAATCGCCCGGATAAATCAACAACTAATACAGTCAAAACAGCTAGTCAATATGATAAAACGAAAACTAACATCCAGCATGGGAGAGAACGGAAATCAAAAGAGAGAAAATGAACGATTGAGGCGAGAATTAGCAGAAATAAAAACCCGTGTAATCTTGGAAGATTATTGGAAAACCGAAGCAGAACGAATGCGAGACAGCAGAAAAAGCGAGCAAAGATATGTAATACAACTAGAAGACAGTTGTAAAGAAGCCAGAGAGATAAAAGAGAACCATCAACAAGCTCAAGATGAGATTAAAACATTAACAGAACAGCTCCAGGAAGCGAGACGAAAGCTGGAAAAGCAAACAGCTAAACGAATAAATTATAAACGTCAACTTAAAAGAAAGCAAGCGAAAGAAAGAAATCTCCAAACGAAAATCTACAATCAACAGAGGGTAATCAAAGAAAACAAAGAACGACTAAAAGAACTCCCAAAAATAACCGAGCGATTAATAAAAGCCCAAGTCCTAATAATGAGATTTTCAGAAAACAAAACTAAAGAGGAGTGCGAGATACACTCAACCCCAGAAAAAGAGAAAGAATAAAAAGGGCTAAAACTCCACTGTAAATAAACGAAATAACCTTGTAAATAAATATAAAATTAATTACGTATCAAAAATAGAAGTTATGAACCCAAATCTGTGGATAATGATAATGATAATAATGAGAGAGTGTGACACTGAAAACCCGTTGGAAAAATGCGAGAAATCCCAACCCTTCAGAAAAGAAGACAGCACCTGTGCCGATTTCAAAGAAATTTGTAGTAATCCCAATAATGAGGAATGTCAACAAATAAACCTCCAATGTATGCAATGCCCCACAAAAGAAAACAAGGACGAATTAAAACAGAATATCGAGAGAACCCAAGCAATGGTACAAACCCTATTGAAAAATAATGAAGAGATAGCTAATATAAAAAACGAAAACCGAGAGATAAAGAAAACCCTAGAAACCCTCATCAGACAAATTCAAAGAAAAGCCAAAGCAAACCCCAATAATAAACCAATCCAAGAAATCGCCCTATCAATCAAAAGGCAACAAGGAAAACAAATTAAAAATGAACCCAGTACAACAAGTCTATCAATCGAACTGATACTACCGATTAGTATAACCTCTAACATGATACTCCTAATATGCTGTCTCATCCTCGGCCTAACAAAAAACAAGCAAAGGCAAAATACCCCAATTCAGAAACTCAGAAGAATGTTCAACCCAATCCAAAATACCAATCAAGTTAGCAAAACTTCAAGACTCTCGCAGATTTCCATCAATCACCCTTCAAGATCAACCCAGCTCGAAAGCGAAACTCAAGCCGTCAGCGATTCATTCGAAGCCAAATGTAACTGATTTACATTGATTGATTAACTCAGACTGATCTATAGTGATTTGAACTGATCTTATAAAACTTGCATTGATATAAAAACTGAACTATCCAATTTTGATTATGTATTGTAGCCGGACCTTAAGTCCATCTTTGCCTTGATGATTTAACTTTACCGTAGAAATTTTTATGAATGTGAATATTGAAAATGGAAATGTATGTATCATTTTGAAATCAATTGAAATTGCGGGTCGCAATTTTACGGACCCCCGAGTGTTTTATGTTGGGCCACAACGTAAACGGCCTTGAAGAATGTTTAAATGGATCAGAAACACACACGCAAATACAACATGCAATTTAAATAAACCTACTGAAACACCAATTAAACCATATAAAATCTGAGAAATAAAAGAATTAAATATAAAATAATAAACATAAAAATAAACAAAATGCACCAAGATTCGCACGATACCTATACAAATATAACAAGAAAACACAACAAATTCGACGAAATTGAAAAAATCAATTAAAGTTCATTAAAATGAAATTTAAATCGAAAATTTTGAATTAGTAATAATTCAATAAAAATTCGAAATAAAAAATTATAAAAATAAATCGAAAAATAATAAAAATAAATAATAGAATTTGCTAGAAAATAACAAGGTCGAATTTTGTTTTACTGCATCAAATTTTACACGTCATAAAATTAGGTATAAATACTGATCCATTTTCACATTTAACTTAACCATTTTTCAAACCATTTTGAAAATTTAACCATTTTTGAAAATCGTTAAAACCGTTTCGAAGTTTAACTATTTTTAGCACTATTTTGAAAATTGTTTTGAAAATCTAAACTGTTTGAAATTATTGTGAAAATCCGAATTTTTAGGTGAGAAATATTTTGGTTGGAGCCCTCTTTCCACGTCACGTTCATAGCATCTCTGTAGAGCTCTGCTTGACGGTGACGTGGGGAGAGAGGCATTTATGCTTTCTGTTATGATATTTTATGCTATTGTTTGAAAATATTTGGAATGGTTATGAAGGGTAATTCTGTTATTTTGTCCTAATTAATAAATATTATTAATATACATGAATTGTTTGATATATATTTTTCATAAACTAAATTGAAATGTCGAAATTTTTCCGGCCCACAGCCGACACATCACGCAAGATAGTAAAATCAACATAGTGCAGATGCATGTAAGAGCGTGGAAAATCGCCAATGATATGCACACGTGAAGACTCGGCGTTGAGAAACGCAGGGGTCGTAACGTCAATATTATCCCTATAGCTGAAGCGAGAAATAAGGGAGAAGTCTCCGACTCCTTCCTCGTTTCTCACTTCTGTAAAATCGACCTAAATTTATATTACACACGGCTCAAAATCATCACATCGAGTAGTCCAGTGGGCACTCAGTAAATATAATATAAACACAAAATGCGCCTAAGGTCTATTAAAGGGAAAGGGTACGGGGATAAATTAAATTGAAATTCGTTGATATAACTGATTCCGTGTTAATGTTTTGAAATCATTAAACTTATTACTAAAAGAAAATTAAATTCTTATAAATTAGACAAACCTATTACTAACGTAAATTAATTTTATAATTTGAATTAAATGAAGTAAAACTTATTGCCCGAAGTAAATTAACTAATAATTTGGAATAAATTAGCTAAAATTTATTGCTAAAGGTAAATTAAATGGTGTAATTATAAACGTATAAATTGTTTAAATTATTAAATCATATTTCTAAAGGTAAATTAAACAATCTCATTTCTAAAAGTGAATTAAAGTAGTTCTCTAAAAGTAAATTAATGAAACTTATTTCTAAAGGTAAATTAGATCAATCAAACGTTTCATTTAACAGTAAACTGAATGAATAAATCTTGTATCTACAAGTAAATTAAACTGATAAATCTTATTCCTAAATGTAAATTGAATTGATAAATTATATTACTAGAAGTAACTTAAACTTATGTTTGAGATAGATTAGGTGAAACGCATTACTAAAGTAAATCAATGAATATTGTGAAACGAGTTAAGTAAAACTCATCACTAAAAGTAAATTAAATACGTAGATGAATTAAATTAGTCGAAATTACCGGTGAATTGATCGAAATCATTGAGTAAAGTAGCCATGGGTTAAAATAAACTAATCCTCTGAATTAGCATAAGGTAATTCAATTTCTAAAGGTAAGGCAACTATAGATAAAAACTAAGCAAGTCATTGATTCAATTAATGTAAGAGAATTTGATAACCGCAAAATAAATTATAGAATAAGAATCTATTAATTTGAAATAAAACTCAACCCACGGATAAGTTATTGAGTGAAGCTGAACTAATGAAAAGTATAAGGATAGAATGACATAAATTATGAATCGACCCATCATTCAAAGGTAAACCAAATAAATAAATTGCTGAGAAGGGATTAATGTAGCTAAACCGATCAACACGAAATTCATAAGAGTCGTTGACGTAAGAGAAAGCTAGCAGTATAATACTATTCAAAAATTTGTTAAGAACCTGATCATAATAATGTCTCACACCCGTAAAGTTCACAAAACCTGCATCACTCAAATACTTATGTAAATTCCAAACACAATTCACATTAAATTCGTAGGCGAAAAATGACGTAACAATATAATAAAAGCCCAATGCGAATTCGAAGCGAAACGTTAATAGGCGTAAGATGAGAATCCCACAGATAAGTCTTCTTCGAAACGATCAAATAATTTCAGAACACCATAAGGAAATCAAAGACACTGGTTTTTTCTAAAATTAAACAATAAAATATTTAAATATGAATAACAGATGTATCTGAAATATTCCAAATTTGCCTCATCGCCACGCACGACCATAGTAGATGCCACGATATAATATCAGACAGTAGTTAATTAAGAACCAAAGTTATCCAAATTAGTAAACAAGTCGACCGGAAATTGTAAGTCCAAATCTTAGTAAGTTAATGCCAGCCGAGAATTAGAAATTTCCGTCGACAATAAACGTACCGGATAAACAGAGCGAAGGTCATTCACTAACGCATTAGATAACGGATGTAGACGCCCACGCTAGTGAAATAACCTAGGGCGAAGGCCAGTTAGGTATTGTAGTACAATTCGAAACACAACGGATGTAGAAACGGAAACCCAAGCTAAGGTAAATCTTACCAAAGGTCGTGATGTCGATGTCATTCGACTAGTAAATACAAATCGATAAACATCACTACGAAAATAGACCCGTTAAAGTCAAAGTAACCCTTACCCATATCGTGAATTATCGCGTGCAACGTCAACTCGTAGAACGTAAACAACCTTAACTGATATTATGCATTTAGTAGGTATTGAACCCACCCCGATAAATGGTAAGCCTTGCTCCTATTAAAATTTAGAATCAATTGATAATAAATGTTATTCAATATTAGGTATTCCGTGATTTCTAAATGAAATTTAAATAAATAGCACCACCATACGCGCGGCAAACTCTGGTTTGACGAACATTAATACCGGTAGATTTGTAGGTACAGACTCCCTCATTACTATAGCAGTAGAATTTTCTAACGCCTCACAATTAGGGCAACCACTAAAATAGAAGTGCCGTGATGAAGACGTGGTAGATTACATAGCTTCAGAGACGCACCACCCATTAAATCCACGAAAGATGATACGGATAGTTAGCAGTCAATAAGTTTACCTGGTGATAGACCCAATGATAATAACAACCTGGTCGATAGTGAGTTTAGTATGCAATCTAAGTGAAATGTTCAAATGAATTGTTTTTCATTCCCATATGCCAATAACTGATTTTGGTGTGTTTTCAGAATATGCCGCTCGAATGGACCAACACCCGAATGCCCGACGAACAATGCCGGAAGGACTCACACCCAACCCCAGAAGTGTTCAATAAGATTCGACAGCGGTGGCCGTACCCCACTATCTGGAGGGTACTGGGCCTAAACAGCGACCCATGCGGACTCGCCGGACAACAATACTCGGCAGCAGAGACGTACATGAATGCGCTAGAACTCCTCACCCAATGGGAACGGGTGCAGGAACAAGTGGACCTACAGGTGGTCAAGGCGAGGATGTATCTCGCCAACGTAGAAGATGACATCCTCGCCGGGCGAATCGCAGAAGCATACCCACCTCGCCCAGTCCGAGATACCCGACGCCCATACCCGGTGGTTCCTCCGAGAAAGAGCCGAAGGAAGTCCTTTCCGAAAAAATTAGAACTCCAGAGACCCTAAAAATTAATATGAACTAGTTTGATGTTTGTTATTAGTGAAATAGAAATGTTCTTTACCTTGTCTTTGCGTTTGATCATTTGTTTAAGAATATTCGTTTCAATCGATGTTTGCTATAATGATAAAAATAACTTATATCAATTATTAACGTTAAATTTAACGAACTCATCCATTATAGTTATGGCCTCTAACCAAATATTACAAGCGGAATTAGATCGCGCGCGGAGCACAAATGCGGATCTCCTCCATCAAATACTCCAACTGACAAGAGAGGTCCAACAAATCAAAGCGACTTGGGCGGACCCGAAAAGAGTCAAAATGTTATACCACCGAATATCTGCAGCACAGAAAGGTTGGGCCGAAGAGCGACAGCTCAATCAGAGCCTGCGCATCCAGATACGAGGATTAGAAGTGGCCCTAGCTGTTTGCCGGGAGGGGGAAGCGGTCACCTACCCGCTCATATTCGCCCCGACCCAGAGGGTGCAGAAGGACCCCCAACCAGTAGAGCAGGCCTCAACTCAACCAATAAATCGTCGGCCGGACGCAAAGAACGTGCTCGACGCCGAGCTGCTCAGCAATCAAAACCGTCTCGTTAACTGTTGATAATTCACACCTCTGTATGTTTAAATAAAATAGTTGTGCTTACGGTTACAGTACTTCTTAAAAGGTGCTTACGCGTAGATGTTATCATGAGTACCCGCATCGCAACTTTAAGTCATCTCTCCACATTCGATCGCGAATATACTTCCACAGGGACAGAGCTAAGCGAGCACAGGTCTTCTATCGACAGCTCGTGAACCCGAGGGTTGTCCGAGCAACTATAGTACTAGCACATGGTACTCAATTTTTGCGGGCAATCCACCACTTGAACACATTACCAACGTTGCCTAGCAACGGGTGCCAAGTGGCGATCAGTATCATTTTGTATGGCGTTACCAGGGTCACCATGAGGATAAGCAAGATTTGGAATCCTGTAACCCACCACAAGTGACAAAAAAGAAGATTTTATTTATCCATGCATTATGAAGGATTGGTGTCGGAATACTGGTCGTGGCCTCTTCAGAAGTAACTGTGAATTTTACTTTTCTGTATTAAAAATTTTCTAGAACACCGAGTGGCCGCTAATTGCTCATTCCAGTGTTTTGGCCGGTATAGTCATGATTCGTCTGGAAGTCATTGCAAATAACTACCTGAGCACTAATTTTAACTGATGACTATCTCGAGTTTTGATATATCAATTTAATCATTTGTCGCCGTTTGTTTTATTTCTTATTATTTGATTTAAGGGGTGGGCGATTTATCTGATGAGTAGATGATTAGTATGATTAATATCAAGAGGCCTAACTTCTGTTGTTGCTATTATTAATGATCGCCTATTCATCATCGTTGCCGGAAATGGTGCTCACGTATTCATGACTAATCGTGAGAAATTGGTCCGGGGAATAATCATTCATAGATGATTATCCTGGTGTCCCGTGTGATCGCAGGCAATTCTTTCTCGTATTAATTTATACACCAAAAACATATGCTTATAACGTCATGGGAGCTGCGGACTATTGAGCGTTGCAGGGACCTTAACCGTTGGCAGATACCAAACTATCTTATAGAAAATTTCCACAGTCATTCGCTGGTCATGATCTGGCTTGTTTAGGGCAAATTATTAATCGCGAATGTGAGTTTTTGTTGTAATTTGCTATTATCAATGATACGTAAGGTTATTAATTAAATTTTCCGTCCTAGTTTCCAAGGTTTTTGTTTAGATTTAATCTTATTTTACCAAAATTATTAATGATTCATACAGGTTTTAGTTTTAGTTCTAGTCTTATTTTATCAGATTAATGATTTTATAAAATTTTAGTTTAGTTCTGGTCTTATTATATCAAATTAATGATTTATAACATTTTCAGTTTAGTTCTGGTCTTATTTTATCAAACAACGGATTTATAACGCTGATTTATATTTTCCTAGATTATTACAATTTATAAGACCTTTTAGAAGCCCGATGCATCGATTTCTGCACGCTCCTTTTCCGTTAACCTCAAGTTGATCCTAGGGAATTTTTGTGTTGATGTTAGAGTTTAAGAGTGCCCACTGAACTACTCTGTGTTAGTATTTTAGCCGTTGAGTAATGATAGTTTAGGTCGATTTTTCGGGAGTAGGTAGAAAGGTAGTAAACCAAAAGATTGCCTCCCGATCTCCCTTCTACCCTTATGATGATGAATGAATTGACGTTCGAGTCCGTCGTTACCCACGGCGAGATCTCTCACGGGCACGAGCTGTTGGAGGACTTACACCGCACTTACACTGCTCGAGCTTTATGTAAGATTTTACTAACTTGTTAGTGTGTGGCTGTGGATCGGAAAAAATTCGACATAGAGAGTTAATGAATTCATTTAATATATATATTTTTAATCAATGTCAATTCCGTTTTCAATCCTCATTTGCATCTAGTTCATACAAATTAGCAAGTCATTCTTGCTTACTTTCAATCAATAAATTTGATCGATTCGGTAATAAAAATGATGTGAGTGTTCGTAATATCGTCGTCAAATTTCAACTGGTCAAAAACTAGTTAAAACTGTTGAACTGGTTCAAAAATGGTTGTTGTATAAAAAACTGGTAAAAATTCTGTGGAAATGAATCGGTATATATACCTATTTTGTGACCCTAACCTTGCGTGTTAAATTTGATGTAGTAAAACAATATTTGACCTTGGGAATTTCTTTGTATTTTCTAACTTTAATTTTCTTATTTTTTGATTTACTTTGACAATTTATTCTTTTAACAAATGATTGAATTGTTTCCAATTCAAATCATTTAATTTTAGTCCTAACTTGCATGAACTCTTGTTTCTTTTAGTAAATTGTCAATTTTCGGTCAAGTTTTCGTGTTTTCTTGTTATTTCTGTGTTTGTTTCGTGCGGATCTTGTTGCGTTCTGTTATTATTTTTATTTATTTTTATGTCTTTAATTTTATATTTTAATTATTTCTTTCTCATATTTTAGCATGGTTAATTGATGTTTTATGGGTCTGATTTTAAATCTGCGTGTTGTGTTTGCGTACTGTTACCGATTCATTTAAACAAAATTTTGTGTTAGCCCAACAATTTTCTCGATTTTATTTGACAATTTATTCATTAGCTTTTTATTTTAATTATTTCTGACTAGAATTATTTTATTTTTATTCAATTTATTAATTAAATCTTTTCCTTTACGTAAATTGTCAGTTTTCGGTCAAATCTTTTGTTATTATGTTATTTTTATGTCAATTCGTGTAGATCTTGGTGCATTTGTTGTTATTTTAATTTACTTTTATGTTTTTTAATTTTATATTTTTAATTGTGTGTTTCTCACATTTCAAGGTGGTTATTTGATGTTTATGAGTCCGATTTTAAATCTGCATGTTGTGTTTGTGTGCTATTTCCAATCCATTTAAACAAAACTTAGTACTAGTCCAACACAATGGTTCTGTGACCGTCAAAGGAGAGCATTGTTTTCAAAACTGCTAAGACTCGGTCTACAGCGGGTTCAGCGAGCTACTGATGGAAGGTCTGTGCTCGTCTTACTCATTTATGTCTTTTATTTGTATGCGATTGTCTGGGTAACAACCATATAGCTTCAAAATCTCAACACCCAGAAACCCACCAATGTAATGCAACAAAATAATGCTAATTCTGGTTTTTATCTTCATATTTCACACATTAATCACAAGAAGTAATAGAAACGAACACTTCTATAAATTAATATAATAATAATTTCAGTAAAGAGTAAAAGCTATGTCATTGAAGTTACTGTTGGGCCAGAACGTAAACGGCCTTGAAAAATGTTTAAATGGATCAGAAACACACACGCAAAAATAACACGCAATTTAAATAAACCCACTGAAACATCAATTAAACCATATAAAATCTGAGAAATAAGAGAATTAAATATAAAATAATAAACATAAAAATAAATTAAAATATTAACAAAATGCACCAAGATCCGCACGATACCTACACAAAAACAACAAGAAAACACAACAAATTCGACGAAATTGGAAAAATCAATTAAAGTTCATTAAAGTGAAATTTAAATTGGAAAATTTGAATTAGCAATAATTCAATAAAAATTCTAAATAAAAAATTATAAAAATAAATCAAGAAATAATAAAAATAAATAATAGAATTTACTAGAAAATAACAAGGTCGAATTTTGTTTTACTACATCAAATTTCACACACCAGAAAATTAGGTATATATACTGATCCATTTTCACATTTAACAAAACCATATTTTCAAATCTTGAAGCCAATTTTAAAACTGTTTTCAACTATTTTAAACTATTTTCAGATTATCTTGGAAATCTTAAATTTTTTTCTAGGTGAGAATTATTTATGGTGGAACCCTCTTTCCACGTCCCGTCCATAGCATCTCTGTAGAGCTCTGCTTGGCGACGACGTGGGGAGAGCGGCATTTTGTTTTATGTTATTTTGATACAATATGATGATATTTGTTATTTTGGTCAATGAAGGGTAATTTTGTTGAATTGTTGTATAATTAATAAATATTATTAATATACCTAAATTGTTTTACAAATATATTTGTTTTATAAATTAAAATGTCGAAATTTTTCCGGCCCACAGCCAACACATAACGCAAGATAGTAAAATCTACATAGTACAGATGCATGTGTACCCGTGAAGACTCAGCGTGCGCAACGCAGCGGTCGTAACGTCAATATTTATCCCTATAGCTGAATTGAGGAATAAGGAAGAAGTCTCTGGCTGCTTCCTCGTTTCTCAATTCTGTAAAATCGATCTAAAATTATATTACATACGGCTCAAAATCATCACACCGAGTAGTCCAGTGGGCACTCAGTAAATATAACATGAACATAAAAGGCGCCTAAGGCTTATTAAAGGGAAAGGGCACGGGAATAAAACAAATTAAATCGTTGATATAGCTAACTAAAATCGATCATGGGTAATAAGCGAATCATTAATATTATACTTGGAAAAATTTCATAGATAAATAACTCATTTACCCAGCTAAATTAGATTTTTAATTGTTGACTAAAGATAAATAACTAGTTGATCAAACTGAATTTGTTTCATTTTCATTAAACTTAAGAAATTTTACTTAAAAATACCTACTTTATTTGTTAAATTCACTCAATTAAGACGACTAAATCTAACGTAATTTATGGATTAAAAATAAAGTTTTATTGAAATAATTTGTTGATTAACTAATATAAAATTACTTGATAACTGAATTAAAAAACGATGTTGATCACACTAAGGTATTCAGCGATTATAACTAAAACAATGAGAACGAAAGGAAAGTAGTTTCATTAGTAGAGATCAAATAAACCTTGAATAAGAATAGAGTAGAATTAGATTCACGGATTTAATAGCATGATGTTAACATTACAGTAGTTTTATAGAGTCAAAATAAAAGGTCGATTAAAATAATTGAAGTGAATATATGAGAAAACCGAGTAGTGTAAATAACGACCGAAAATGTTACTAGAACTGTCCTTTAATCTAAACTAGCATGATCTATAGGTTTAAAACAAAGTCTTCTTAAAAATGAAACAAATTCAGAGGCTAAATTAAAACGATCCTAGACGAAACAAATGAATGATAGTTTAAATCAAATTAATAAAACGTTTAGAATGAGAAAAAAGTTTTATTTTAATATTACAAAGTAGTTAACTCACGAGAAAGTGTCGAATACATAAATTTCCTAAACGAAAACATTGCAATGGCATAAAAATTCCATCCACTTGAAGGCTTCAATTGAGGTACCTAGTTTTCCCTAAAAAATGGTGATAAGACATGTTCATATCAATCTACATAATAGCTTACCCAAATAAGTTCAGACTAATCTGTCAATCGATAATCCTGAAAATGAAATGTTATAAATCAGCGGATGTCAATAAACAGTCTCACTTCCTTTCAACCGTTTTAGCCACAAGATCCGCCGGAAGTTACGTGAAAACGCCAAATATACGTCGACGCTTCATCGATTCGACATCCGCTCTCGCCTTCAAACGATCACCTAATTATAGCATGACTAAATGAAATTAATGTCAATATTAGATTTAAAGCGTCAATAAACTTGTATTATAAGAAATAGTGATAAGAGTTGTTCGGTCGAACAACAGATTTTATATTAGAAAGCCCGAAGAATGGAAAATAAATAAGCGAACAAAATAGGATATAATACAGGGAAAAAATCCTTAAAATCCCCACTTGCATTCGACGCTATCTCCATCGATATAGTCGCTACCCTTAATATCAACTCGGCAATTTCTTAACATTATCCGACCTATTTAAATAAACAAGTTGATCAATAGACTTACCACCCGTGTATTATTAATTTCACCAGCATAAGCCGCCCGTTTCGAAAGAATCATGATCAAATAGAAAGCCACTAGAACTCGATGAAAATAAATCAGATGACACACTCAACAGTGACATAGGCCCTATTCATTTAACAATTTAACATGGTGAAGTTAACGGAGATAATAATAAAAACGTTTTAGATATGTCACCCGAACGAAGCATCAGTCGAAGCACAGGCAAACAGGGGCAGTCAATAGTTCAACCGACCACGAGAACATCCGATCCGATACATCAACAATGGCTGTATCCGACGGCCTGGAAGATATTAGGCTTAGAGAAGGAGCCCTGCGGTCTCTCAGAACAGCAATACCCAGCGGCGGAGACCTATACGAACGCGCAGAACCTCCTCACCCAATGGGAAAGGGTGCAGGAGCAAGTAGATTTGCAGGTGGTTAAGGCGAGGATGTACCTTGCAAACGTGGTGGAAGACATCCTCGCCGGGCGGATTGCAGTCGCCTATCCACCTCGCCCAGTCCGCGATACCCGAAGACCCTATACAGTGGAGGCTCTCAAACGAAGCCTGAAGCGATATTGTCCCGAAGAGTGACTTAATAATGATAGTTTTATGTAGTGATCGATTCAAAATATTAGAAATTTGTGTGTTATTTTCTTCTTACAATTAGAGTTATTTATGATTTGGTTTAATGGGATGAGTGACTATCTAACTTAATCAAGAATAAATTAAAATAATCCATTTAATTACAGCGATGTCGTCCCTACGAATCTTACAGACGGAATTGGACCACGCGAGACAAGCAAACGCGGAATTTCTCGCCCAGATTATTCAATTAACCCGCGAAATGCAACATATGAAAGCAACATGGACGGATCCCGCAAAGACAAAAACGATCTACCACCGACTCACAGCGGCCCAGAAAGGATGGGGAGAAGAGCGACAGCTCAACCAGAGCCTGCGCACGCAGATTCGGGGACTCGAAGTCGCCCTAGCGGTATGCCGGGAAGGTGAAGCGGTAACTTATTCGCTCATCTTCGCCCCAACCCAAATGCCACAGACATCCACCAAGCCAGCAGAACAACCCACCACTACAACCAATAATCGTCGACCGGGACGCAAGGAACGTGCCAGACGTCGCGCAACACAACTCCAAAACGTCCAGTAGTAGCTGTTATACATGTGTTGGAATCGAATAGAATAGTTTTAGCCTTAGTTGAATTGTTACTTTAACATAATCGTATGCCAACATTGTCATAAACATTTTCATTACCCCGCCAATTCGTTCCACAGTCTAATGAGAACCTAATCCTGAATAGTTACGAGGGACAGAACAAAGCGAGCATAGGTCTTCTATCGACAGCTCGTGAACCCGAGGGTTGTCCGAGCAACTATAGTACTAGCACATGGTACTCAATTTTTGCGGGCAATCCACCACTTGAACACATTACCAACGTTGCCTAGCAACGGGTGCCAAGTGGCGATCAGCATCATTTTGTATGGCGTTACTAGGGTCACCAGGAGGATAAGCAAGATATGAAACCCTGTAACCCACCATTACTCTATGCATCAAAAGCCATTCCAAAAATTTAGATTTATAATATAAATTTTAAAACTCGAAATATTTCGAATCATTTTCATAAATCCAATATCGACATATAATTAGAACTGTCATGCTAATATTTTAACGAGCACATGTCTATAAATCAAATTTTCATAGAGAAAATGAGAAATTATTGTTTAAAAACTATTGTTTGACCTTGGTGTATACAAATGGCAAATTTTAAATTTTTAATAAAATTATTTAATTCTTAATATATTTTTTGTATCTATTTTTCTATTATTTATTTTAGAGTTTTTGTGAAAAATCTAATATTTCCTCAGCTGAAGATTTAACTGGGAATACAGAAGGTAATTTGATTTAATTTCTTTAACTGGAATCATTTAAAATGATTATGTACAGATGATAACAGTGGATACACTGTTCATACCGGCATCGATTATAAGTATGATAAATTTAGCTTCATAATAAACCATTCAAATTGATAAATTTCTAATTTAATGTTAACATTTGAAGTGTTTGTGCTGATTGTTTAACGGCTTTTCCAGGAAACGTCTGATATGTTTGATGAGCATTTGATAGTTTTGCAAACTGGCTCAGTAGAATTTGGATAGTTTATGAGGCTTCTTCATTCGCAATTGATTTAGTCCCATTTCTGTCTGCCTTACTGCCAATTGGGTCACAATGATGATGCCGCTTGTGACTCTTAATGTTCTCTTACTTATTTGTTTGATTGATCCTCTTCTTTGTTATTCGATTGCATAATCGGGACAACAAACACTTTTCGCCTTTTTGGTTCCAGATTTTAACGTTTTAACGATTTTATCTGATTTCTGTGATTTCCATTGCAAGGATGACATGATTGATTTATGTCGGCATTTGGGATCGCCACGTGCATCTACTCCCCAATGCATCTCCATGGCCCCCCCGTCCGCCCCCTCCGGGTTATTACTGAGTTTACAGAGGGAAATCATGCTTACAAACAAACATCTAGCTCCCGGTCAGTCAACAATCCCTATCAATCAGTCATGGGGAGGCGCCAATATTATTGCTGAACATAACTAATTGATTATTGGGCAAAGATGCTGTGTAAAGGATTTTGTGTTGCTTGCAACAATTAATATTCAATTAGCAATATATTTATTGAGATTAATTCATAAATATTATTATTGACTCGTTATCGATTCAAATATTTAATATAGATTGGAATAGCAATTGATGGTGAGGATTATTTCCTTGCAATAAACTTCAATTTTTTTCAGTTTTTAATTCTCATTATTTATAATATTATTATTTATTATTATTTTCATTTTTATTATTATTATTATTATTATTTTTATTATTATTATTATTAATATTTATTTTTATTATTTTTATTATTATTATTTATTAATATTTATTTTTATTATTATTTATTAATATTTATTTTTATTATTATTATTAATATTTATTTTTATTATTATTATTATTTATTAATATTTATTTTTATTATTATTATTATTATTATTATTAATATTTATTTTTATTATTATTTATTATTATTATTATTATTATTATTTATTATTATTATTTTCATTATTTTTTATTTTTATTATTATTTTTATTATTATTTAATTTTATTATTATTTATTATTATTATTTTCATTATTTTTTATTTTTATTATTATTTTTATTATTATTTAATTTTATTATTATATTAAATTTGCTCAATATTTCACCACGTCAATTACAAATTGTCATTATTGATCGGAAGTTGTGTGGTGGTAAATGGTGGTGATTTGGTGCCATTTATCACCGCGGCCACATAAAATCCTCCCCATCAAAAGGGGTTCATAAGGGGTTACCGCGGTGCTCATTGGTGCGATTAATCATTCCATGTGTCTCGTATGTGATTGAATGGCACGAATTAATGACAGCCTGAATTGTGCTGCTTGATGGAATGCGTTGCGCTCCATGTGATATTATCGATCCGATACGATATATTTGATATCAAACCGTTCAATCCGCTGACTGAATATATATATATATATATATATATATACATATATCAGTGATCCAATAGTTATTGATATATAAATTCAATAAGTTGTGCAGATAATCAATCACTATTTACATTCGATCAATGCAATGATTTAAATCGACCTTTGAATGGATGAATTCAAATCCATTGATTATGCGGATGCGTAATGTATATTGTCATTGCATAATCAAGTTAGGGGGCGCTCAATTTGTCAATAGTTCCAGTTAGGGTTCCCGAGGGGGTCCCGGTGACATGGTGGTGCATTATCGGGATTGGAGCAGCTAGGTATCATGAATTAGTCCAATTTTTGTTCCTTTGACATGCGATAACTCCACTAATTTCGACGAAGCTTATGCCAATGTAACCCTTGCATCGCGCCTTCTGACTCTCAACCTCCTATAACTGATCATCACTGTTGTTTGCTGGTCGAATAATTAGTGAGGTTTCTACAAGTAAGTATGGGCATTCCAATGCACTCGATATGAGCTCTGATATAAATAATGATTGAGGAGCTGGGAGGAGACGGGAGGGGAGGGGAGGGGAGGAGCTGGGAGGAGATAGGAAGGGAGGGGGAGGGGAGGGGAGGGTTTGACTGCAATATCATTTGAATGGAAATTCTAATGGTGATTGTAACCTCCCATGAACGGTGTAAGGATGCGCCTCGGCCGTTAAGGATGTAATCGAGCACTGGATCATTGGGTAATTAATTCCCATAGCAACTAATGAATAACTCATTGAATGTGTCACCTGCACTCTCAATTGGCCTATCATATGTATATATATATCTCGTAATCACATTTGCATTCATTTGATTATCACCGCATTTTGTTTCCGTGATGAATAATAAGCAATCATATCGATACAATTAGGCTGTCAGTGGTACTGGGGAGGCGACAGAGCGATTAGGTCCAGAGATTTACAGGCTATTGGACAGTTGGCCCCATTGGACAGTTAAGGACACATCCTAATTATCAGCTCGTGCCCTTCATTAATTTGGTTTACATTAAAATATATGGTAAAAATTTTCATAAAAATTTTCGTAAGTTCTCAAGATATTCCCTAACATACACTGAGACTGTTTCTATGCGATTATTGGGAAACGCGCATAAATAACACACAAAAATAATCCGGAACTGCACTTGTAGCTATAAAATATTCTTATATAACTTTGACAATAATTTATGAAACAAGCTAACCAAGGAGGTAGAAATAATTGGCGGAACTCATAAAATTGAATGAAATCAACGGGGAGACAGAATAAAGACCGGTGCAATCGAAGGAGAATCTAAAACCAGACTTAGTCGTTAGAACGAAGGACATAATTACCATTATAGATACCAAATGTCCCTCTGATGACAAAGTAACAATAGAATCAGCGAGGAACAAGAATTGTGAGAAATACTCTCTCGGAACATGAGACAAAAGAAACAACTCCCTAGCGAAAAACCTCAAGAAATATGAAATATGAAGAATATAAAAACACGAAAGCAAAAATGATGTCATCATAGGTTCCATGAAGGCCAGGATATTTCACATAGTCGCGACAGGAACCAGGATGCCCTATTACCACACCAATGTGCCTGTTTGTGTTGGAAATTGTTTACGATGGATAGGATTCTAATTGTCAGATTAATACATTGTACCTCACCACAAAATTATTATAACAAAAAAAACCGCTACAAAACAAATGTTGAGTTCTTTAAATAATGAATTTTAATAAAATTTTTGCACATTAAAATTTTTTTGTATTTTTAGTTTAAAACTTGAAAATATTTTGCTTTTCAACAAGTAAAAACTGTTTTATAAATTTCCAAAATTTTTAACTTGTCAAAAAACAATTTTTTTATAAACCATTTTTGGTCGATATTTTTTCTGCGCACAATGGGTAATAATCTGAACTCTGACGTTTCTGAGGTAAGCCCACCCAGATAAATTATTAACATCTTGAGTAGGTAGTTAGGAGCCTTTCTGCGCCCACACACCGGTGCAATTATAAGCAGGGGGGGGGGTTATCACTGATTAAATTACGTAATTACGCAATTACTCACGGCATGTCTTGATTACATAATTATGTAATCAAGTTAATTAATTTTTGTGTGCGCGAATTTTTTTTGTTAAATTTTTTTCGAATTTTTGGCGCGATTTTTTAAAATTCAAATTTTGGCGAATTTTTTGAAATATTTTTTTGAATAAATTTTATTTCATCCACAAAATATTTTTTTCAATCACACTATAGTCAGGGGGTATTTTTGACTCTCGATAAGAAAGCCTTAGATAAATATTGGCTTGAATCGCTTAACGATAAAAAATTTAAAATTGACATTGGCTCAAATCGCCTAAGATGGTCACACTGTAGTCATGGATATTTTTAACTCGTAATAAAAAACAATGCAATATTTGGTCTCAATAGGTAAATATAGGCATAAAATAAAAATACCGATAAAAAATTGTCAGGGGTATTTCATAGGCTTGTTAAAAAAACACTTGAAATATTTGTTCACATAATTTTCATAGGCAAATTTAGGCTCTAGATAAAAATGGAAAGCGCATTACTACCTACTGCGCACACAAAAAATATATTAGAGGGCATCTTTGTAACAATCGAAAAATTTTTATTTATATTTACTAAAAATAATTCGGATATTTAATTAATGTCTTATGAAAATCCAAATAAATATTAAATTACATTTAAATAATTAACTAAAACTTTTTTAGAAGTAAATATTTAAAAATATTAAAGTAAAATGGCCAAATAACAAATAATTTCTTGTAATATAAATTTTTATTTTCCTTTATTAATCAAAAAATCAATTATAAATAACTATTATTAATTTTATAATTTTAATAATAGTTATTTAAAATTTAAAACTATTTTAAATCAATTATAATTATCTATTATTAATTTTATAATTTTAGTAATAGTTATTTAAAATTTAAAACTATTTTAAATCAAATGAAATTACAGTGTAAATTGACCTAATAAAATCCCTTAGACATACAAAAATTCAAACAAGTAAATAATAAAATAAGCTCATGCTGCGAAGTATGTAATAAATGTAGGAAAATTTTTTCGATTATGGAATAATCATTTTCAATTTCTTGGTATTTAGCTCTTTCATTTTTTGATCTTCATTCTTAATTCTTTTTCTGTTTTGTGGTCGGTTTAAGCTTTTTTTGAAATAAAATTACTTAAACTTTCAATGAATTTAAATTTATAAAATTTTCAATAATTTAAATTCAAAATTAATCAAATATAAATATAAAATTCAAAGTAAAAGAATGGAAAACCAGATGATAAATTTACTCGTTTAAAATATTAATTCGTGCTGCAAACAAGAGCTCACCGTTTTACACATATAAAATAAACACAAAATCGATTCTGAGTGTAGTGCAGTAATTCTCAACCAATTTGCCGCGGGCTTTAAATAAATGCAGATAATCTTTTACTGTTTTGCTATTCACGACTTCACAATGAAATGTTTGTCATGTAAAAATGCATTATTAAAGAGGTTGATGTAGTGTGTAATGAATAGGAGCGTAGAAAGACTTCTTTAGGCGGGCCTCTTATACGAGCATTAGGATTAATTTCCCATTTATTGATATGAAATTGAAGCAACAAGTAAATTGAAATCCTGCTTTTGTCCAATCCATAATATCACTGATCTTTATAGCATAGACTAGCCGGTGTTACCCGGCGTTGCCCTGGCCAATATTTAAAAGTAACCAAAGCAAGGCTCAAACATTATCCTGGAAGATGTGGGGCTCCCTTGGGACAGTTTAATGCTAATTAAAATTTGCTCTACCTTGACACTAAGATAGGGCGTTTGTGCAAGGTCGGGACCAGTTTTAAGGGTTTCCAACGTGTCCCAGTTATTTGAAAGGTGCTCTACAACTTTTGCCTTATAAAGTTTTCACTAAATTGCACGGTTGATGTTGCAGAGCTACCCTGGGCCCTATTTTGCCCACCCTGGACACTACGAACCTTATCACTTTCGAGGACTATTCCCATGCAAAATTTCATCGAGATCGGTACAATATTTGGGATTTCTATAGAGAAAAGACAAACAAACATTGGCTTTTATATATTAGATAATAATGATAGATAACCAAATTTCTACAATTTCCATTTCTCAATTCATGAAATATAAACCATACATATTCTTTTTGTTGTTATGTTAAAACGTTCCGTTCCTGTTTGCTTCCTTTTGCACTTAGTTCTGGTACTTATTGATCTCACAACATATTCATTTGTTTCGCCTTTTTTTGAATCACAAATCTTGTGCTTTCCCGTTATAACAAAATTCGCTTGCCCCACCTTCAAATAAACGGCTCATTCAAAGATTGTCATTGTGGATGTTTTGAGAAGTTTCACTTTATATATTTCACTGGTGCGCTTTGATCAGAACCTTTTGATTGTAATCGGTGACGTTGTTTAATTGGCTTTCAATCTATCCTTTATTACTAGAACCCCCTGGGAGCACATATGTAATAGGCAACCAAGCATCATGGGATACTGATTATTATTATCTTCTTGCATTGGTTTCTGTTAATTTTCCATTTGATTTTTGTTCTACTACCTTGTCGGATGTCTTCATGGTTATGCGTGTGGCCAACTGGTATTTGTTACGTATGAAATGATGTGGTGAAAAGGACGTCGCGCTGACCATCGCAATCCGTATGTATCTTACTGACATGTGATTTCTGACCTACATTAATCCAGATATATCTTACTGACATGTGATTATTGACCTACATTAATCCAGATATATCTTACTGACATGTGATTATTGACCTACATTAATCCGTATGTATCTTACTGACATGTGATTATTGACCTACATTAATCCAGATATATCTTACTGACATGTGATTATTGACCTACATTAATCCAGATATATCTTACTGACATGTGATTTGTGACCTACATTAATCCAGATATATCTTACTGACATGTGATTGGTGACCTACATTAATCCAGATATATCTTACTGACATGTGATTATTGACCTACATTAATCCGTATGTATCTTACTGACATGTGATTTGTGATCTACATTAATCCAGATATATCTTACTGACATGTGATTGGTGACCTACATTAATCCGTATGTATCTTACTGAAATGTGATTTGTGATCTACATTAATCCAGATATATCTTACTGACATGTGATTGGTGACCTACATTAATCCAGATATATCTTACTGACATGTGATTTGTGACCTACATTAATCCAGATATATTTGACCACAGCATTCTCACCCGCCAAATTCAACCAATAAGCAACTCCATAAAATACGAACTGATTAAACCGAACCATATCCGTATTATGAATCTAAACGTCGACAAGGACTTGAAGCCCTCTTATCTAATGGTAAAGAAGAACAGCTGGGTATACAGTGATGTGGCTCAGGAAAACCAGCGGCTGAGTAGTATAATGCACTATCTAATGTCTACCAAGGCAACGGGGCAGCAAGGTAATGCTGATGTTTCCCCGCAAGTTGAAAGATATTCAGAATCTCGACAAAAACGAGACAGATTTACATCATTGGGCAATCTAGTAAACTTGTCCGTTCCAAAAGCTTTAACCCGTTCAAAATCCCTTGGCAATATCAGTGCGTTAGAATCGCTTATAATGACCAGAACATTGAGCATTATTCTAGTACCGCCGACGCCGCCGCATTTCACTGATTGCTCGAGCTGCTCCGGCACGCATTTGCAATCCCCAGAGAGCCGTAGCCAACAGCAGAGATCATCGGAACTCCTGGAATCTAGCACCATGAGTCAAATCATGGAGAGCCTCGAATTTCAGGTGGTTTTATACTGCCAGATTTGTCGATTTCCGTTCTATTCGCTCCTTTGCAGGTGAGCCAGAGGAACGAGCGGTCGCATTTCATTCTCAGTGAGCTGTTGATTCAGGCCATTGAGTTTCTCTACTCAGATGAGTTGTTGCGGAGGTCTGGCGTCAATTTATGCGGGCCGATGAAGCCCTCTATTTTGGTTGGTTGCGCTCTTGATGATGATTATTATTATTATTATTTCATCTCAATTATCATCTTGTGTTTCTATAGAAGCCCTTCAACACGGCCGCCTGTCCAATCGTGCTCAATATGCTCAAGTATGTTGTCAAGGTTCCGTCGGGGTTACCGCTCATTGTCTCATTACCATTTCCAGCACATTCCATCCTGACCCTTCGTCACACCCGGAACAGTGTCACAGCCTCTCCAGTAAGGCGGACGCGGTGGCAGTGCTCATTGTTGATAACGTGTTACACGTCTGCGTCAGCCTGGGCATCCAGCACAAATTCAAACAGGTTTTCCCATCAAGCCTGCAAATCCTCCAACATCAGCTGGAACAGCAACGGGAGTCCAGCAGTTATGACCGGCCTGTTAGGTATGACGGGACAGTTGCTGTTTACTGGTGAAGGCTCCGGGAAACTATTGATTATTATCCTTATTGATTATTATTATTATTGATAATTATTAATTATCAGTATCGATTATTATTGATTAATAAATAATTGATAATCATTAGCAATTATTATAATTATTGATTATTATCACTATTGATTATTATCCTTATTGATTATTATTATTATTGATAATTATTAATTATCAGTATCGATTATTATTGATTAATAAATAATTGATAATCATTAGCAATTATTATAATTATTGATTATTATCACTATTGATTATTATCCTTATTGATTATTGGAATTATTGATTATTATCATTATCCATTATTATTGATTAATAAATAATTGATAAATATTAGAAATTATTATAATTATTGATTATTATCACTATTGATTATTTTTGATTATTAGAATTATTGATTATTACAATGATTGATAATCACTATCATTATTCATTGTTGTCATTATTGATTATTATCACTATCGATTATTATTATTGTTTTATTATTACTATCGATTGTTATTATTGATTATTACAATGATTGATAATTACTATCATTATTCATTGTTATCATTATTGATTATTATCACTATCGATTACAATTGTTATTGATTTATCCAATAATTGATAGTTATTATTATTGATTATTATTATTAGGTTCCAGAATTCCACTGCCGTTATATCCGAGGTTCACCAAGACAACCAAACTGACAGCCAATCAGAGACAGCCACTGAAAACCTGATACGGACAGCCGTAGAAGCTCAAAGCTTGCCCTTGAACATCCAAGTTGGGGAATATCCAGTGATGCAAGGGGATCAGTGCCTGCCGACGTATATTATCACCCGGATGCACAGCTCGCTCGGCAATTCCCAGGCAACGCTCAGAATCCAGTCCAACAAATGTCCCGGATGTTCCATGTCATTCTCACACGAGAAAGCTCACCGCCGCCGGCTCAGATTGTGCCATTACTATGGATACTACTTCTGCTCGGTGTGCCACAGCAACACGCTGATGGTGATTCCTGCCCGCATATTGACCGGCTGGGATTTCACCATGCATCCCGTCAGCTGTTTGGCCCGCGACTTGCTCAATGTCATTCATTCGGAACCTTTGTTCTCTGCTTCTCATTTCTCTGATGGATTGCGTTCTAGTTTGCGGGTGTTTGGTGCCGTTATGCGGTTGCGGCTCCAGGGCCGCCTGCTGCTGGGCTTCATTGGTTCCTGTCGTCAAGGTGATTGCTGTTGCTACTGTTATTGCTACTGTTATTGCTACTGTTGTTATTGCTAGTAGGAAATGATCTGATCAGGAAATCGATGCGGTTGCCTTGCCATTGGCTGTCGGATATTTGCCCGATGTTCTCGATTGCCGACCTGCAACTCATCGAATCCGGTACAATGGAACGGAACCTGAAATCATTTGTCATGGAAGCTGTGGAACACGTATCGATTTGCCCGCTCTGTCAGGCGCACGGATATTTGTGCGAGCTTTGTCATAATCAATCAGATGTCATATTCCCATTCGAACTTGACAAAGTCCACCAATGCAATCGCTGTTTCGGCTGTTCTCACATCAAGTAGGCCACTGCTGCTCCGCTAATTGCCAATGTGTGTGTGTGTGTGTGAGAGTGAGTGACACTTGTGCCAGCCATGCTCAATGTGACATGACTGAGCATTGAGCTCCACTTGCTGCTGCTGCTGCTGCAAATCCTTATTGCCACGCCCCAGGCAGCTCCGGCCGGGCCCTTCAGCCATCCGTTAATTATATATAATTTATTATTATTATTGCAATTGATTTATTAATTGCTTTCATTTCAAATTTATAATTGCAATCGATTTAGCAATTTATTATTGTTATGGAAATTTTCTAATTAAAATTCATTAAATTCACTAAATGGCGTTGTAACTGCTGTCCAAATGCGCCTCCGTTGCCATTTGTGGAGAGCAAATCGGCATATCGGATCCCCTGCAGTTGGCAAAGGCAACCGGCCCCATAGGAGGAATTGCGTGAGATTTTGTCGCCAACATCATTTCTGGAATTCCCGTTGTAACTGCTGTCCAAACGCGCCTCCGTTGCCATTTGTGGAGAGCAAATCGGCATATCGGATCCCCTGCAGTTGGCAATGGCAACCGGCCCCATAGGAGGAATTGCGTGAGATTTTGTCGCCAACATCATTTCTGGAATTCCCGTTGTAACTGCTGTCCAAACGCGCCTCCGTTGCCATTTGTGGAGAGCAAATCGGCATATCGGATCCCCTGCAGTTGGCAATGGCAACCGGCCCCATAGGAGGAATTGCGTGAGATTTTGTCGGCAGAATTTATATTATCACAATTGCATTGTCTGAATGCCTTGAGGAGGAATCTGATTCCTCATACGGAAAATCTGCATGAAATCATTGCCAACATTATTCTAGTAAATCGCAGAACCGGTGATGGTTGTGGTTGTGGTAGTGGTGGGAGGGGGGTGAGCAATGATGCCGATGGCATAGTGCAACACAATGATATCTGAGTTGATCGGCTGAGCGGCCGATCGGAATACGATTCATGATTTGCAACATTTACTATGAATTAGTTTCAACTGAGATTTCTGAAAATATTAATCGAAACTAATAAATAATTATTAATGATTTAATAAATGGATTTGAGAATTCCAATTGATAAACGCTGGATAAACGCTGGATAAACGTTGCAGCAATCTTGCTGCTCAGCTGAATGGGGAAATCTTTTACAATGAGGTTAACTGAGAGAAATCTAGGAAGTTACAGGAATTCTAGGAGTCACAGCAATATGGCGGCGGGAGCTTTAATGGTGATTTCAGTGTAACACGGAGGCCGTTGAAACCAGGAATCATTAAGGACTTGGCTAACATTGAGCTCTGGAAGCATACACCAGTTCCAGGTGCAAGGGAAAATGTCAGCATCAGTTAATGCGATCCAGGAAAGGACTGTTGCTATAGCGCTAGACGCTTGGATATAGCGCTTTGGTGAATGGAGATAATTTGGCTATTAATCTTTCTGATTATCTTGGTGAAATGTTGATATCTCAAATCGTGGAATCGCCGGATAATGAGAGTAATAGTCTGCCTCAATCAATTACTGAGGCTTGAAGGTCTTGGTGAGGGAATATCGGTGTTAAACATTTCTAGAAGTTGCATAGCGAATGAGGCGTGACAAAGGATAGAGATAGCGATTGAAGCGTGACAAAGGATAGAGATAGCGAATGAGGCGTGACAAAGGATAGAGATAGCGATTGAGGCGTGACAAAGGATAGAGATAGCGAATGAGGCGTGACAAAGGATAGAGATAGCGATTGAGGCGTGACAAAGGATAGAGATAGCGAATGAGGCGTGACAAAGGATAGAGATAGCGATTGAGGCGTGACAAAGGATAGAGATAGCGAATGAGGCGTGACAAAGGATAGAGATAGCGATTGAGGCGTGACAAAGGATAGAGAAAGCGAATGAGGCGTGACAAAGGATAGAGAAAGCAAATGAGGCGTGACAAAGGATAGAGAAAGCGAATGAGGCGTGACAAAGGATAGAGATAGCGATTGAGGCGTGACAAAGGATAGAGATAGCGAATGAGGCGTGACAAAGGATAGAGATAGCGATTGAGGCGTGACAAAGGATAGAGAAAGCGAATGAGGCGTGACAAAGGATAGAGAAAGCGAATGAGGCGTGACAAAGGATAGAGAAAGCGATTGAGGCGTGACAAAGGATAGAGATAGCGAATGCAAATGACCAATAGCGGATGAGGCATATAGTAATTGGATAGAGTATTGGAGCATGGCGGGAAATGGATGATTATCAAATCTGAAACTTTCACTTTATCCGAAACGGCTCGTGTTTAGGGTTTGTGCGGATATCCTGATGATGCAATTGATACTCCTCCTCATAGCGACCTCCTCATAGTCAGCTCCCAAATAACCTTAATGATTTCCATATCAATCCATCAAAGGATTGTCGGCAGTTGCACATTCACCAAGACCACCAAATCACAGCCAATCCAGCAACACCCGGAAATACTGGAAAGCCTATCTGAAGGCCTTCCAATCCGTATTGCACACAAATCTGGGATTAAATTTAATTTTTTTTCTATTTTGGTTTCTAAATAAATTGTAATTAAAATAAATGATATTTATTTATATCGATCGATTCAGGTGCCACCTCCAGTCCAAGGAGCGTCCTTGTCCCAGATGTGAAAGGCGCAAAACCAGAAAACAGTTCCAAGAGAATCCTTTCCAATGAGAGAAATTATTTGATAAAGTTTTTTAATGAGATATTTGTAATCAATAAATTATTATTATTATTATTATGGATTTTCTGTTGTTGTGCTGTTGTTGTGCTGTTGGTGTGCATGTCTGTGCTTCTACAATTGTTGTCAAGGTCAACCGATTTGTATAATTGGCATAATTAATATTCCCAACTGTTCATTTCTCATTCTGCCTCAGGAATTATTGGGACATGTTTTCAGATTGCAATTGCCCGAATTTGGAAATGCGGAGCTTGAGAGGGCTCGTTGCAGCGCTAACTGGCCTCTTCATGGTGAGAACGGTTCAATGAATCTGAAATAGATTAATTTGTGAATGTTGACTAGATATTCTCTGTGGCGCTCATCACAACAGGAATCCTATGCAAATCGCTTTGGTCAGATTATTTTAGGCTGTTGGAGAATTCCATGGCTCCGATCCCCTTCATTTTGATAGCCCTCGGATTTATATTCCTGGCCGTGACAGTTGTCGGATTTCTCGGTACAATTATGAAAAATTGGATAATATTAGTCACGGTAAAATTATATTTCTCCAAGTAATTGAGCGTGACAGTAAATCAAATTTCGTTTTTTATAATTCTTTTCAAGTGGATTCCTTTGATACAGATGTAAATCTTATGGAGCGTTATGCTATGTTCTTTACCTCGACCACTTCTTGAGAACTTGAAATTAGTTAATGACATCCGTTAAATCATTTCGAAATATGGCCCCCTTCATCACCCCCTATATCTATATTTATATCAGCATCATATTGAAACCAGCCTATTTTACTATTTATTAAAGGAAATTGCAAATTGCTGAGAATTGCATCTTCACTTCTTTTGGGCTTTTCAGAAACTCGAATGGTTAATCAAATCCAAATGTATTACATTGAATATATATTTCATATAACACTTTGAATCCTTAGGAAATTGTTTCAAAACTTAAAGTACATTCCTTGGAGGAGGGCTAGCAATAAATAATTGGAAGTAAGGTCCTCTTAATGTGTATTCGAGGTGTAATAAATTGCAGGTTTTTAATAATTATTATTGGAATCCCGATTTAGGAGTTTTGGGCTAGACAATCTCTATAATAATAGTTATGTATGGTAGGGAATATGTAATAGTAATACTAACTATTATAATAATAGTAATAATAATAATAATAATAATAATTATGATAATAATAATAATAACAATAATAATAACAATAACAATAATAATAATAACAACAATAATAATAATAACAACAATAATAACAATAATAATAATAACAATAATAATAATAACAATAATAATAATAACAATAATAATAATAATAATAATAATAATAATAATAATAATAACAATAATAATAATAACAATAATAACAATAATAATAATAATAATAATAATAATAATAATAATAATAATAATAATAAAAATAATAATAATAATAAAAATAATAATAATAATAATAATAGCAATAATAATAATAATAACAACAATAATAATAATAACAACAATAATAACAATAATAATAATAATAATAATAATAATAATAATAATAATAATAATAATATTAACAATAATAACAATAATAATAATAATAATAAAAATAATAATAATAATAATAACAATAATAACAACAATAATAACAATAATAATAATAATAATAATAATAATAATAATAATAACAATAATAACAATAATAATAATAATAATAAAAATAATAATAATAATAATAACAATAATAATAACAATAATAATAATAACAACAATAATAACAATAATAATAATAATAAATAATAATAATAATAATAATAATAATAATAATAACAATAATAATAACAATAATAATAATAATAACAATAATAATAATAATAATAATAATAACAATAATAATAATAATGATAATTATAATTCCAGTACGCGGGGCTGCTCGGATCCATGGTATTAACAGAAGTTGGAGCTGCAATTACGTGTGGAGTGTTTCAAACTCAGGTAAGTATTTAATTTTTTAAATGAATTTTGATTATTAATCGTGAAATCGTATGCATATCCAAAATTCATTGACATCTGTTATTATTGATTAAAATTAATTATTGATTATAAATTATTTCTGGATTTCATTCATGATCCAGTGTTACAATTAAACATTTGTTGCTTGAATGAATCGGCCCATTCAACCCAATCAGCCCATTCAACCCAATCAGCACATTCAACCCAATCAGCACATTCAACCCAATCAGCCCATTCAACCCAATCAGCACATTCAACCCAATCAGCACATTCAACCCAATCAGCACATTCAACCCAATCAGCCCAATCCCAGACTGGGCTGATTAGCACTCACAAGCAAGCCGTGTAGTAGAGATTCACAGCTCAGCTCAATTGCCACATAAACAATTTACTAAATTAGCACATTTTGACTTATTCTGTTGCATATCCTGTCGGTGCTGTTTGACCGATTCCGTTAGGGAACTTTCCAACTGCTCGCATACAACATGTCAAAGGTTTGACATGTACACAGGGCCGCGGAGAGGACTTCTGGGGCCCCGGGGATATATTTCTTGTGTGGGCCCCTGCCAAGAGCGTGAAAAAAAATTTCCCCTCGGACTTTGGGGCATTTATAAATGAAGCGGGAAACCGCAAAATATCCTAATTGTTATTGGAACAATGTATTCATCAATAATTCTCTTACAAAAATGAAAACGTTTACAACTAAAATTACAAAAAAAAGTACAAAAAACAAATTATTTTTTAAAATGTTGCTTTCCGAACCTTGCGCCTAGTAAACAAATTAATTACGTCTTGAAAATCAATTTTCTTAGCCATTTCAGATTCAATCGACAACATTCCTAAATCATTCAATCGATGTTGTGACATTGTGGATCTCAAAACATCTTTTATCCTTTTTTAAACACTAAAGGATCGTTCTGCTTCAGCAACGGTTACAGAGATCGTACAAAATAATCTTATTGCTATTATTATGTTGGGAAACAATACATCCAATTTCATTTTTTTAATGATGTTTAGTAACTCAATGGGCGAGAGAGATTTGTTTTGTATATTGGCATCATAAATTGATTTCAAATGGAGTATTTCTTCACCAAGATTATCGTCAATATCATTTTCATATACTTTTTGTAATTTTTCGGACTTCGTGTTTATTTCTTCACCATTAAGGTTATAATACATAATACATTGAATAACGAATCAATTTCTTTAGCCGCATTAAATCTTCTTTTAATATTTCCAATAATACAATCTAAGAAAACATTGAAAACATTTGTTCTGAATTTGTCACTTGGTGTCATTTCTAATTCGTTCCCCCATTTTTTCCTTTTACTACGTTTTGTTTCAAAATCTGTATTTATCTCTAAAGATGAACCAAACAATTTAAATTCATTGAAGAGAGTTTCCCAACTATTGTTTGTAATTCATCAAGAAGACTTGACAAATTCGCTACTTCTACATCAATTGTTGCATCACGAGCTTGTAAAACAATATTTCTATAATTTATAGCTTGAAGGACTTTGTACCAAATTTTAGCCAATTCTAAGAATTCAAACGATTCCATATATTTTTTTATTCCGTTCAGATCTGAACGAATTTCCCATGTTAAGTTTAATTCTAGAACAGAATCTATGGCACTTTTAATTGCAGGAATATTTTCAGCAATTGGTTTAATACATTCAATGGACACCACTGCGTGGCCAGTTGTGCGGCGTAAGCTGACAGAAGTTCGCGTCCGCATGCACCGGCATGCAGGAAAGAGGTAGCGGGACGTATCCCCCAAAGTGCGACGATGCCCTTGGCAAATGCGACGTGCGACAGTCACTTTTTAAGTCACGCGATCCACACGATTTAAGATTTTAAGATTTATGTAAAGATTGAAACAGATTGAATTAAGAATAAACCAATTACTGTTTAAAACATCACAGGATTGGTTAATTGCGCACAACAAATCCACAATATAAAAAATATTTAAATTCACTTACCTTAGCGTTGGGCTACATTTTTCTCCGGGGCCCCTAGAACCCAGGGGCCATGGGTATTTTCCCCGTCAACCCCCCTCCTCTTGTCGGGCCTGCATGTACCAATCTATACCAAATCTTGTAAGGCCTTGCCATCAGCGACTTATATTTGCTTAGCTAACTTGCTAGACTCGTCCAATTTTATCCATATTATTATCCACTTACCCTTCCGGTGGTTTATGGAGCAGCTGTCAAAACTGGTAATTCCATGTAGGCATTTAATATACCAATTATAGAAGCTCTGAGACAGAATTATAATTATATATGTCCGTCTCACTGAAGGGTGTCGAATAAGAAATTGAATGTTAAGCCTCGATTGTAATTTCAGATGTATTCCACAGTGAAATTGGGTCTGAAAAATGTTATAGCAAACCAGACCGCAGTTATGGATTCAGTGCAAAATAAGGTTTGATCTTCATTTATAACTTATAATAGTTGATTTCGTATTCAGTTCGGCTGTTGTGGAATCAACGGATATCAGGACTACAACGGCACCCTTCCTAGCAGTTGCTGCCCATCAACTAATGCATGCACTGCTGGCTTAGCTGCGCCTACAGTATTCCTTTAAAGGAGATTAATGACCTTATATTGCTAATTTCAGGGCTGCCTTTCTGCATTTGTCAGTGTCAGTTCTAGCAGTATCAGTCTTGTAATTGGACTTACAATCGGAGCCATCATATTTGAGACTCTTGCAATTATTGTTATCGCAAGACTGTATAATCTTTTAAAATCGTCAAACAAGCCCCCTCCAGAATGATTTATCAGCAGGGTTTATTTAATGGGAAATTGGTGAACATTGACGAAGGTTTAGGGTGTAGCTGCAATCCCTTTCCGTGAATTGACATGATCATAATTTTGTGACATAATCGCAATTGCCTCGGGTTTGGGTTAAATGTATTTGAGTTGAGTTTGGCATTACTGACATTAGCTGACATTGCCTTTCAATCATATCGTTTGGGATTGGCACAATATAAATACCGCAACGTAACTTTTATAGTGCTCTAACTGATCCATCATTCACTTCAATGAGATTTCATGCAGGCACCAGGATAATCAATAAATTAGTACACATTCACATTTGACATAAGGAGAACTCTCTAAAGTTCAGTGAATGATGATCCAATTGACTATTGCAATTATAATTATCAGGTTTCTTACATCAAGCTCATGCCGTTAAGCGGCCGTTGAGGAATCCTTAAGTCTAAATGTCTCTCTGAAAGTAAAGCAATTATATATCAGTAAAAGTTGTCTATAAGATGGAATGTTGAGTGGCGATTGCATGGGGGAATCCTCACTATCACTTACTTATGTATATCAATGGTTTGCCGTTTTCATTATTAATGTCCATTCTACTGTATTTTAGGTGATCAACACGTCACGACCTTTCAATAACCTGAAAATTTGCTTTTTTATTCTATCAACTTTTTTTTTAATTATTTTTGGTTTGTTTTTAATATATATATATATATATATGTATATGTATATATATACGGAAACTGAGCTTAAATGAATGAAATCAAATCTGGATATTAGATAGTGAAGTCAGCCTATCACCTACCGAGAGTTTTTTCCGTGAGATCCATCATAATGGTCAAATCAAAGTTGAAATTTAGGTCAAAACTTTGGATCCGCCTAGGAATTGCACACGCGGCAGCTGAATAGAATATAATTTATATTACTGCTAGCTATGGTTTCCTTTTTACTCTTTCGAAGTGGTGACATTACCCGTTGAGATTGATGAAGATAAATAGTTATTCATAAAACCTTTCTATCATGAGCCCACATAGCAAATATTGTTGGACGAAGACTGAGTTTGTTTAAATGAATCGGAAATTTCATGCAAACATAGCAAGGCATATTTAAAATCAGACCTATTAACACCAAGTAAAACACCCTAAAACATGAGAAAGAATATAATTAACCCGCAAACGATTTTTTGGACAAAAATATCCATTTTATTTTTTTAGCGACGTTTTCTTGGAAACTGAAAAACACCCTGCTTTGTGAATCTATGAATTTGTCAATTTTTTATGCTTTATTCAAGTAAAACTAGCAGACATTCATAACTACTAAAATAAAAAAGTCATGACAAGTTATTCTGTTTTGAGAAAAAATGGACATTTTTGTCCAAAATTCATTGTGTATTAGTTTTTAGCTTTTTCAGTTGACAATTCATGTCATATTTTCTGGCATACGCGTTAACTAATTTCAACAAATGCTGGCGTTAAAATGAAGCTGATCAGACTTTTTTAAACAATTATTGTGACTGGCTGACACTATGAAATGTTTATCACATGATGGCGGATGGAGTTCTTACAATAGAGTTCATTGATTACATATCTCTCCATCTCTGCTTTGGCAGGAATGGTCTTCCATTAACCACTCTCTGACCATAAGTTGCTTTAGCCTACACACAAGATAAATTTAATGTAGTATCCGTCTCACCAATATCTTCAAAACAGTTCTGCATTCATATTAGTTAGCTTATTCGCTCTCGTCTATTTTGTGAAGTAGGCAGACTATACCATTTTACACTCATGACATTGGTACTCTGTCTGTCTCTCTCTACTCATCCCCCACACACAGACGCACTTAAAATACCTCATTTCAGGTATCAAGTAATAATGCACGTGACACTTACAATTGACAATTGATATTGGAACCAATGAATGTCTCACATAATAATATTCTCTCACGATCTTTCTCGCCTGGATTTGTTCATGCGTTTGTCTGCACTTTGTCATACTCTCATTATAAGTGTGTGAGTGTCGCGTTAGAATACAACATTTATACTAGTAGGGTAGAAGGTTTGCTACTACATAAACATATCACAATTGACATGAGTTCTCATCCACGAGCGGCAAAAGCATTTGCTCTACGTGCTATCCTAGAAGAAAGTTCTAGTAGCAGTAGTGATAATGAAGTTGTGCTGGAAGCTGACGATATACATGAAATCAAAAGTAATGACGAAGAACAGCTGTCTTATGACGATACTGAAAGTGAGGATGCTGACAATCTACAAGTTGAAATCAATCCACCTGATCTTCATGAACAAGATGATATCAATAGATTCACCGATTCTAATGGAAATGTATGGGTTACACCTAATGAAGGCATGTCAGGTCGAGTAAACGCAGCAAACATTCTCCGCCCATCCCCTGGTATAACTTGTTGGGCTACTCAAAGGATTGGGGAAAATTCTGTGTTAGACTGCTTTAATCTTCTATTCATAAAATGTAAGTCAATTTATTATGTACACTAAATAAAAGTTATAATATTCTTTTTACATTTAGCAACAATGGAAACAATTTTGATTGAGACAAATCGAGAAGGATCAAAGTTGTATAACAACCAATTTACAGCGCTCTCGTTAAATGAATTGAATGTCTTTTTTGGCATTCTCATTCTTCGAGGAGTATATCGTGCTGCTGGAGAAAGTATAGATGAATTGTGGTCAGCTGAACATGAACGTTTTATCTTCCGGAATACTATGTCTCTCAATCGATTTAAACTTATCCGACGTATTCTGCGGTTTGATAATCCCGACACAAGAAAAGGAAGGCTGTTACATGATAAATTGGCGTCTGTTAGATTGCTGATCGATAATGTTGTTGAAAATAGCCAAAAGTGTTATATGCCCAGTAAATCTGTCACTATAGACGAGCTACTTTATCTATACCGTTGACGTTGCAAATTTGTTCAATATATGCCCTCTAAACCATCCAAATACGGTTGTTTGTGACTCACAAAACTATTATTGCTGGAATCTACGTTTTTATATGGAAAAAGAAGATGATCGGATATGCAAGTGTCGTATGGTGAGTATATAACAATGGATATGTTGCAGGGACTATATGGTAGTGGACTAAATGTAACGTGTGACAACTTTTTCACATCATTGAATTTATCAAAGCGATTGTTCCAAAATGGTATCACCATGGTAGGCACCATTCGTGCATCGAGGCGTGACATACAAAAGCATTTGTCAAGGTACCAGGGGCGTGAAGTTTTTTCAACTATTGAATTGATAATAACAAGTACAGCAGATCGTAGAGATAAAGCCTTGTTGGTTAGTTATGTTGCTAAAAAGAACAAAGTTGTCAATATCTTATCTACTGCCCATAACAAAATAACTGGATATGTCGGTATAAAGCATAAACCGTACGTACTTCTCTTTTATAATGCTACAAAAGGTGGAGTTGACGCAATGGACGAAAGAGTTGCAACATATACTAAAAAGTTTAAATATCGAAGATGGCATGTGGCATTCTTTTGTAATATATTAGACATCTCAGCATTCAATGCATTGCCTTGCACTATCTTGTGGAGCCTCAATGGAATGCGAACAAGTCACATAGACAAAGGCTATTCCTGATTGAACTTGGTAACAGTTTAATAAGTGCGTATGTAGAAGACAGAAGAAGGACTGCTGCCGCCGACTTTCTATCGTCGACTCCATGTAAGCGTGGTGACTGCTACATGTGTATTGATCGAAAACGGTGCACTGTCACATGTGTTAAATGTAACAGATTTATATGCAAAGAACATTTACACAACATTTGTAAGAATTGCTCATAAATTATAGCTTTATTTTTTGGTATTCTGTCATTTTTGTGTACTTGGACATTTTTGTCCAAAATGAACAAAATCGTTGATTTTTATTTCCATCGTTTGCGGGTTAAATATAAAATCGAAAAAACAAAAGTAAATAAAATTATATACAAATGCTCCAAGAACCGCACGAAATTAACATAGAAACAACACGAGAACATGAAAATTTTAATGAAACTAGATTAATTTATAAAACCAGCATTTTATCGAATAAAACTGGTTAAAAATAAAATATTTCTAATTAGAAATATTCAATTAAAAAATAAAAATAAATTATCTATTTAATGTATAAATATGACAAAATTAGAATTAGATATTACAAATAAAATCAAAGTCAAATTTTGTTTTAACGCATCAAAAAGAACACTCAAGGTTAGGGTCACAAAATAGGTATATATACCAATTCATTTTTACAGAATTTAATCACTTACCTTAGCTGTTACCGTGTTTCACTAGCAAAATACGATTTTCTCAAACAGAAGCGCTTTTGTGTGATACAGGAAGGTTGTGTGAGAGAAATGTTTTTACAGAATCAACTCTGTGCAAGGACTCACGTCATACGAAGTGAGAAATTATTGATGAATGAATATGCTTATGAATGTAACTATTGTTTATATGTATTCAAGCAGGTATATTGTTTTACTATATAATATCTAAAAACTATTCCGGCACCCAGCCAATACATCTTACAAGAATGCAAATACATCCAATTAATAGATCCGTGTAAGCGCAGTTCATCTGCAGCGGAACTGTGACCGTGAGGGTTCGCCAGTGGTAAACTGCGAATCTAAACGTAAAATGATGGCTCATAGTGGTGAAAGGGGATCGAGGAACGGTCATTTTTGCTTGTTCTTCTTTCTCTCAACGCCAGAAAAATCGCATAAACTGAATTACACATACAGCTAAAATACAAAACATCGAGTAGTCCAGTGGGCACTCTTAAATATAATATAAACACAGTACACGCCCTAAGGTCAAAGTAAAGGTCCGGTAAGTGGCGAATAACTTAAATTGCTGCAACAAAATTCTCTCATCTTAAACTGATTAATATCGAAGGCTAGTAAATGGCGGGACTAAAATGAAGCTGTTCCCCATAAATTGAATTAGGATTACGACTATAATATCAAGAACCGATAAGCACCAAAATAAAATCTGAAGAGTTTACGATTTGTATAAGAACGCCGACTAACGATTTTGTTCGAATATATGGGTTAATTGGAGATAATATTAATGTTCGGATTTGTCTCGTTAATAAACTAAAGTTACAGTTGAATTTTTGAATTCTGAGTTTAATTTAGTTGAAATCAAAACTACATCCGCTGATAAACGATTTGAAGTTGAAAAGGCATGTTAAAAGGAAACCAACTAAAGACGAGTTTGATAAAATTTCACTTTGAGTTCTAATCCAAGGAACGCAAATCAATAAATTCTATACCGATAGACATAACTGACGAAACGATTCTGATTTGAAAACCATTAGTATAATGAAGGAACTAATCTATGTGTAATGATTTTCAAATAAAATCTTATTGTTAATTTTATTCTCTGTCTTATTCAACCTATAATAGTAATATTTATCGAAGTAAAAATTTTCTTTTGTTGTTTCTATTGATTTATAAATTTTGTTTGTATAAAGGACGAATGGTGGAATTGATACCTTAAACCGACACTATCTATATGTACTCATGAACGATCAGTAAGTATAAGTTTTGGGTGACCATGGAACGAACGCAGCATAATTGAACCCTTGATTAGATCTGTATTAGGCCATCATATTTGTATTAAACTTAGAATCTAAATTGACTTATATAATGGAAGTCTCACTTAAAATTTTTGTTGGTTTAGTGACAGATTCCCCCTAGACAGTCAAGAAGACGCTGCCAGAATAAAAATTCGCCTCACACGACAATTGATACAAGCCACTCAGGAAATTCAAAAACTCAAATCTACATGGTTTGAACCGAAGCGGGTAAATTTTACTCGGTAAAGAGGATTTATCAGGAGCTTGACGCCACTCGAGCCGCCCTGAAAGAGGCAAATCAATTGAAACAGGCTCAGAAAACGCAAATCCTAGCCTTGAAGGTTGCACTGTCAGTCAGCCAGGAGGGAAATGCTGTGACATATCCCTTGGTGTTTGTTTCGGCACAATTGGCCTATAGAGAACGCGCAATGAAGAGCGACGGAGGACCATCCAATCAAAGAAGGCATAAACCTAGAAAGCCCGAAAGAGCTTGACTTCGGTTAATGCGAGCCGAACCGAAACTGTATACAGGAATATCAAAACCGCCTATGGAAACGTATAACTAAACTAGGGTTTTCAAAACGGGATCCCGGGATCTCGAATCCCGGGAATATAGCCTTTTTTCAATCCCGGGAACCCGGAAAAAATTGATTGGGATCCCGGGATTTTGTTCCTGTATTTTTTTGGGATTACGAATCTTCTGTTGAAAATATCTCCACTTTTTTTGAATATAATTCAGTTTCAAAGGAAAAATTGAAGAGTTTTTTTTGTGATTCGACGGAATGAATTGAAGATTCGGATATGAAAAGCTCCAGTTTAAAAAAACCCAGAAAGTTCCACGTTTTTCTCTATTGAATCTTCAAGTTAATGCCGAAAAGCTACAAAAATACCTTGCCCCCCGTTTTTTATTATGAACTTGCTCTTGTTTCTTTTGTATAATTTATAATTGAAAAATTTGTCGTGCATTTTCTGGATTGAAAAAATTATCTGAACTGTAAATCTTTGACAGTGATTCAAACCTTGAATTTCAAAGCTAGTATATTTTGATAACTATGGCTTAAAATGATTATTAAATTGATGTTTTATTATTTTATCGTGAAATAATTATAATCATTTTTTAGAAAATGTCAGACGTCTGGAAATACTACAAAAAAGATGGTAACGATCATGGAATTTGTAATGAATGTTTTAGCAAATTGAAAACCAAAGGAGGTTCAACAAAAGGTTTATGGACTCATTTAAAGACCACCCATCCAGACGTGTTGAAAAACAGCCAAGCAACCTCAACAAAAAGGAAAAATTATTCAGATCTTGAACCCACAAAGAAATCAAAAAGCAGTCATTCAATAGATTCGTATTTTTACAAAGAAACACTCGGTGAGATTTTGGCGAAATTTGCAGCGAAAGATGGTTTTTCTATACACGCGATTTTGAATTCCGAGGGTATACGAGAATACATCAGATTGAAAAAAATGGAAATGCCCAACAGTCTATCAACTGTAGCAAGTTTAATCTATGAATTCTATGAGCACAAAAAAGGTGAAACCATTCAAAAATTGAAAAAGAGACTGGAAATTGGTGGAAAATATTCAATAAGCATCGATGAATGGTCAGATTGTCAACAACGCAAATATTTGAATATTACATTACACGAGCCTGAAGAAGACATTGTTTTGGGGTTGAAACTCGTGGAAGGATCATGTAACGCCGAAAGGACAACTGAACTTGTCACAGAATTTTTAGATGAATTCAAATTGGATTTGGAAAATGATATTGTAGTATCCAGCAAGGATGGAGCTGCAGTAATGGTGAAATATGGAAAACTCAACAAAAATATTTCTCAAGTCTGCTACAATCACGCTATTCATAATTCTGTGGTAAAAGTTTTCTATGAGAATAAATCAACTCAGGTTGATTCAGAAAGTGGTCAAGAAATTGGGGTCGTAGAAGACGAAGATGACACAGAATATGAGGAATCAAAAGGCAGAGATGCATTTTTCAATGATTTGGATTCAGAACCAGATTACACAGAGATTCAGGGCATTAGTGAGGTGTTAAATCAAACTAGAAAAATTGTCAAGTTCTTTAAATATTCGTCTGTTCGCAAATCAATTTTTCAAAAGCATGTATTGGAACAAGAAGGCAAAAACTTAAACCTAATTTTGGATTGTAAAACAAGGTGGAAATCTACAGCTCAAATGGTTGCACGATTCATAAAGCTTGAGAAACCCATCAATGATACGCTAATAGAAATTGGACGAGAAATTTTACCCAAAGAACATTTCAGTATTCTGACAGTAATTAGTCAAATACTTGCACCTGCTGCTGAAGTAATTAATGAGCTAAGTAAAAACAACAGTAACTTGTTAACTTCTGAAGGTTCGATTGCATACTTATTTGAGACCCTGAATGAAAATCCACATCCGCTTGCTTCAGAGCTCGTCTCAGAATTGAAAGACAAACTTTTAGCAAGACGAAACAAAAAAGTTGTGTCTTTGTTATATTTCCTTCACAATGGTACATATGCAAAAAGAAATAAGTTCTTGGAGTATTCAAGCAAAGAAGAAGTTAAATCATTTGCCGAACAATTACACCAAAAGTTTTCTTTAAACAATAAAGAAAAAGAAACCTCAAGCTCGGGCTCAGGCTCAGAAGACGAAGCACAACCTGACAAAATTATGCAGAGAGAAAATAAGCTACAGGAATCAATTAACAAAGTTTTGAATGCAAAGAAAGTTTTAAATAAAGTTTCTATAAAAAATGAGATGTCAGAATATGAATGTTCTGGTGCTAAATCTGCAAATTTGGAAAAGTTATATGAATCTTTATTGACAATAAAATCAACATCAACAGCTTCTGAACGAATTTTTTCCATATCTGGATTCATTTGCTCGAAAATTCGAAATCGAATGTCAACAAGAATGCTGAACGCTTTAGTATTTTTACGATATTATTTTTTAAAGAAAATTGAAAGGTAGATGTTTAAATAAGCTTAATTTACTATAATTTATGTAAAATCTTTAGTTTTGATATAATAAAAAAATATTTGGTGTATAAATTTAGAAAAAATATAAAAATTTATTTTGAAAAAATAAAAATCCCGGGATCCCAAATTTTCCGAATCCCGGGATTTTTGGAAACCCTAAACTAAACTAATTAAATTTATTTATATCGTTTTTGTGTCTTTTCTCTTGTTTCGAGTTAAATTCGGAAATCAAATAGGGAGAGTAGTTAAACCCACTAGATGTAAGACACATAGTAAAGACGCTAGTCTCGAGAACTCAGGCGAGGATAACACAAGCGTATGATCAACCTAGATCAGACAGAAAGATAGAGACAGTACAGAAATCGAGCACAAACCTTCTATCGGTAGCTCGTTGAACTAAATATGAGGCTGGACCTTAGCAGTTTTGAGAGCAGAGCTCACTTTAGGCGGTCTCAAAACCAGTGGTTACATTACCAACGTTGCCTAGCAACGGGTAACCATTGGGTGGTCGAACAGTTGTATATCAAGGATTCAAAATCAGAAGTCATGAACCCACCAATATTTACAACGTCTTGTCGGTAATTTTGACTCATCTTTTTATGGATTTATGAATCCGTTGTACATTTTGTTCAGGATACCTAAATAATAGAGCAAAATAATTAATAAACATGTAAAATGATTGGGGAAAACAATGATAAGTGATTAACATGTGGTTCTGGAGCTTAATAAAAAGGAATGAAAAAGAAATGTCGAATAACGAGAAGGGAATAAAAAAATCAATAAAAACAGACAATTAAATACAAGAAGGTCATTTATAATTAATAAGTGAAATTTTTTTTTTGCACGTTATTTCGAAAGCTATTTCAAGATAAGGGAAGAAATGTTGCTTGAAAATCCGGGAAAAGGTATTATTTATCTGAAGAGCTGTCAGTGATTATAGGGAAAAAAAGAGTTAATGAATAAATGGAATAAAAATAAAATAATTTTAGTCGAAAATGATTTAAATGAAAAGTTAATGAATAAATTGTCAAACAAAATCGAGAAAATAATAAAAATTAGAAATAAATTAGACAAGTAACATCAAGGTCAAACTTTGTTTTGTCGCATGAAAATTAACACGCAAGGTTAGGGTCACAGAACAGGTATATATACCAATCCATTTTCACACAATTAACACACTTAATCACTCGAACCAAGTGACGATTTTTAATCGCAATTACTTTAGTCAACTTACAAGGAGCAACTCTCGGCAATAATTTCCACAGTACGAAATCAAGCAACTTATATGTAAGCTCTACTTGATCGTATGTGTGGGAATCCTTTTGTCATGTAACTGAATGTATGAATGAGCAATATGTATCTATTCGAAAATATATGTATTTAAAAAGGAGATTCTTCTATGTCGAAATTTTTCCGGCCCACAGCCACACAATACACAAGTCATTAAATTCCTACATAACTAGTCACACTGTGTAAGTGCGGTTTCTCCACCTATAGTGTGTGCCCGTGAGAGTTACGTCGTGCGTAACGACGCCTTGAACGTTAATATTCTATTCGTTATAGGGGTAGTGGGAAGATTGGGAACTAGTCTTTTGGCTGGCTCACTTTCACCCATCTCCCAAAAAATCGACCAAAAATCAAATATAAAAATCGGCTAAATAGATCACACCGAGTAGTCCAGTGGACACTCGTAAAATCTAATATGAACACAAGTTCCTTAGGACTAAATTGAGGCTCAGGAAGTGGGGACTCGATATCAATGTGACGGAAAGTAACTAAATATCTTAAAATGATGAAAAGTAATTAAATATCGTAAAGCGACGGAAAGTAATTAACTATCGTAAAATGACGGAAAGTAATTAAACATCATAAATAATGAGAAGTAATTAGCTACCGTAAAATCACGGAAAGTAATTAATTATCGTAGAAATGTGAAAAGAGATTAAATATCTTAAAATTGACGGGAAATAATTAAATAGAATAAAATGAAGAAAAATTATCGAATACTAGAGACGACGGAAAATGTGATCATGGCTGATGAAAACGACTTAAAGATCACAATCTACGAAAGTACTTGAATATGATAACGGAGACGAAGCTCGTTAAAATACAAATTAAACATAATTAAAGGTGGATATGATGACCGGAAGGGTCCAAACAGAACTGATTTGACTGACTATAAATCGACCCAATTAAAGGAAAAAATCGCAATTAATATAAACTTAGTTAAAAAGAACCTGAATAATATTTATCTAAATATAATAAAAGGAGTAACCAATAAATTCGAATAAATTAGATGTACATGCTCAACACAATTAATAAATTGCTATTAAAATAGTCAGAATTAATATTAATACTTGAATAAACCCCGAAATGATGATAGGGTAGATCACAAGAAAACTCAATTAAAATAAATACGCATTTAAAAACAAACAGGATAACCATAATTACCACACCAGTAATGAAATGTAGATCCCTACATCCCTGAATAAAATTGAACCATGAATCATACCACGAGAATCAAACAACTAAAATATTCGATTTAATTAAAATTTAAAATCTAATGACGTGACATCATTCAAAGATTCATCACTAAAGGGCGGGCATCGAGGGGAACCGTACGCCAGTATTCTTCATGGCGAGAACGTAGAGCCGAATACCCAGGACAGGTGTTGGGCCAGAACGTAAACGGCCTTGAGAAATGTTTAAATGGATCGGTAACACACATGCAAATATAACATGCAAATTTAAATAAACCTATTAAACACCAATTAAACCCTATCAAATATGAGAAAAAAGAGAATTAAATATAAAATTATAAACATAAAAATAAATTAAAATAATAACAAAACGCACCAAGATCCGCACGATACCAACACAAACATAACAAGAAAACACAACAAATTCGACAAAATTGAAAAATTAATAAAAGTTCATTAAAATGAAACTGAAATCAAAAGATTTGAATTAGTAATAATTCAATAAAAATCCTAAATGAAAAATTATAAAAATAAATCAAAAAATAATAAAAATGAAGAATAGAATTTACTGGAAAATAACAAGGTCGAATTTTGTTTTACTGCATCAAACTTAACATGCGAGGAAAATAGGTATAAATACCGATTCATTTTCACATTAAACACACCATTTTTTCAAACTGAAAATTACTTTTGAGTTTTGATTAAAAATCTACTATGAAATTTTTAGGTGAGATTTAGTTTTATGTGGAACTCTCTTTCCACGTCACATCCTCGCAACCTCGGTAGAGCTCTGCTTGGATGTCGGCGTGGGGGGAGATGTATTTTTGTATGAAATTTTGGATTGAATGGATCAAGTAATTCTGTATTTTGTTTTAATATAAATTAATACATATTTATGATGATTACATTTTGTTTTTCTTAAAAATCAACTAAATATTTGTCGAAATTTTTCCGGCCCACAGCCAACACATAACGCAAGAAAGTAAAATCTACATAGTGCAGATTCATGTAAGTGCGTGGAAAATCGCCAATGATATGTACCCGTGAAGACCCAGCGTGCGGAACGCAGGGGTCTAACGTCAATATCACCCGTATAGATGAAACGAGAAATAAGGAAGGAGTCTTTGGGCTGCTTCCTCGTTTCTCATTTCTGTAAAATCGACTTAATTTATATTACACACGGCTCAAAATCTTCACACCGAGTAGTCCAGTGGGCACTCATTAACTATAATATAAACATAATCTGCGACTAAGGCCAATTAAGGGAAGGTGACGGGAAATTAACAAAAAATCTGAAATCGTTGTTATTTAGTATAAATTCATGATATCAGCCTACGCTATGCACCCAAAATTCATATTATAAATTCATAAAATTGATCCTGAGTTTAGATCAGCTATAGTAAACCTTTATTATTAAGTTTATATCACTAATTCGCGCTGTTAATTGCACCCATTTTTGTTAATGATAAACTTATGTTATTAACTTTCGATTCCTATAAATCATTATCCTTTTAGTAAAAATAAATTCGTAATGGTAAATCTTTTATTAAAGATAAACTCATATTGTTAACTGTAAATTTATATCATTGTAAACCCTTTCATTAATAATACATGCATATTAATAATTGTAAATCCTTTAGTAATAATAAATTCATAGTATTAGTAGGAAAATTTTATTAACAATTAACTGTAAATTTCTCATGAACAATAACTTCATATTATTAATTCATATTGTTAATCATAAAAATATTTTGTAATAGTAAATTGATATTATTATTTGTCGAATCGTATTGTTAACTACAACCCCTTTTTGGATAATTAATTGTAAATCTTATAATACTAAATGAAAATCGCACTATTCAAACTTATCTTTAAAAATCGTAAACTCCAAATTCATGTGAGTAATTATAAAACATCATCGTCACTTATAGACATCCATCACACGTTACTATCGCCAATTCCAAATCATACATTAAAATTACTATCAACTCTCCCTTATTAGATATAAATTCACACCATGCGACCTATAAATTAAGTACAAGCCCTTGGTATTAGTAATGATGTTTCAATATTATTTGAGTGTTAATAACAACTACCAATTTATAGCGTTAGTATGTAAGAATAAATTATAATATCAGTTATGATCTTTCACATGAATAAAATTTAAGAATTTAACACGTAAAATCACCCATAAAAATCAAAACTTACAAACATCAAAAATTTCATGAAAATTGAGTGAATAATAGTCGAATTAATAACTCCAAAGGCAGAAAGTACCTAAAAATCAAATTGGATGAGAGTCATATGTGCAAATCCATCGAATTTAAAACTAGTCATCACGAAAACGTGCAAATGCATAATAGGTTAGCACGCTGATCCCAACGAGGGAGAACTTTCGTCCGATCCCAAGAGAGTGAGTTATTTTCTTTGATACATCTGAAATAGGACGGGAAGCAATCAACTTAGCGACATCAAGACTTCCATTTTTGTGTGTGCTGAACAATAAATCTAACTCTACCTGAAAATAAATATCAGTAACCCGATAAGGTAAAGCTCAAATAAAACTAACTCACGAGTTAATAGGAAACCGCACGGAAGTTCGACATCATCATCTTCAACCATAGTATTTTTCTCCAAAAATTCGACATCAATTCCGTAAAATGTAACCTAGAAATAATAAACAAATTAAAATGAAAAGTTACGCTGACCGGAAACTTACGAATAAACAAATTCACCAACCGCAGAGACACGAGTCCAAAGTTGAATTTTCTCGAAACGCCGACTAGTATAGTTATGCAAATACAAAGTTGAACCTGAACCTTGATACATCCGTTCAGTTCATGAGGTCGACGATCGATTTGTTAACACGACTAAATTATAAAGAATTTTGATTAAAAATGCTAAATTAAATTTAACAACGTTCACGTTTCCACCGAATGGCGAATGATGCGCGATTATCTAAATAATATACTTATATTGAAATAGTATATAGAGTAAACAATAAATAGTATATAAACTTTCGCCCAATGTCAGTAATTCAATCTTACTAATGCACCGACAACGGAATTATAGGAAGAGAATCATTTCAGATAGCCCAACCGGCAAGAGTTCGACAGCGGATCCTGAACACCCAGGTAGTGATTTTTGTGCAAATGATGATGATCAAACGTAAAGGCTTATTGTGCACACGCAACATAATGATATCCCCATCTTTGTGAATACTTCAGCATCGACCTTACTGTCAAACCACTATGGTAGATTTCGAAATAGAAATAACACTTTATGTTCAAGTTATTAAAAATTCTTCTCCACGACAAATGACATAATCATTAGCTGGTAGCCCGTCACATACGGATAAGAGAGCACCGAAAGGAAGGAACCCTTCACGCATAGTGCAGATAAGTCATTTAAGTTCCCGTTCGAAATAACCGAGACACTTACATCACCGACACATTATCTTAAAGGAAGTATGTTAATTATGATTCATTCAGGAAATGCAGACCCCGATCTCATCCCAATGCAACTCGCCGACCGATGAGAGAAGCCTGGAAACTCTACTGGCACTCTAAATCCCCACTCAACTTCCAACGCATCAACAACAGATCAGAGTATCTCGACCGAACTCCCGAGGTACCAGAACCGTTCTGGGAAGAGTGGCACCCCACGGCAGAGATCTACGCACATGCACGGAGTCTACTCGATGACCTTCTCGATCACCAGCAACAAGTGGACCTACGAGTAGCTCGAGCCCGTCAATGTTTGGCAAACATTGAGGAGGACCTCGAAGCCGGCCGGATTGCCGCTACTTATTATCACCCACGGCCACGCGGATCCCTGTATGGAGACACCGGGAATGAAACGGGCGAGCACAGGAAAGCGGCGCAGATGACGGAAACTCACCGGAGCCGAAATACCAGAAGGCCGGTAATGATCATACCAAATTGCTCCCCCGAGGAATGGGTAGCAAGAGGCTTCACGGACACATGATAGTAACATTGTGAATTTCATTTAGTTTGAAATTTGTTAGTAAAAATAAAGATTTTGTTCGAATAAACATTAATTTCGTTTTTATTTTGGTTGATGTAGTAACAATTCATTAAGAAAGTTTTGTTTAATTAGTTACTTCTGTGGTGATAACTATTGTTTTGATATTATCAATTCCAGACATGGATTCCCCACAAACCCTGAGAGTAGAACTAGCCATAGCCCGACAAAATAACAAGAACCTATACGATCAGATGATTCAACTAACACGAGAGGTACATCAAATTCGAGCCACCTGGATAGATTCAGCAAAAATCAAACCCTTATACCAGAGGCTCACCGCTGCTCAGAAAGGATGGTCCGAAGAAAAACAAATCAATCAGAGTTTACGTACGCAAATACGAGGACTGGAGGTCGCCCTATCAGCCAGTCAGGAAGGAGCGGCTGTTACCTATCCGCTCGTATTCGCACCGGCTCAGTTAGCCTACCGGGAGTCGGCAGCTGCTTCAACTTCGGTCCCGAATCCTGCAGCAACTGTAAACACCTACTCCCGTCCCGGACGCAAGGAGAGAGCTAGGCGTCGTGCCGCCAAATTACTAACCTAATCCAAATCAAAAATTTACAAACAATTGTAACTCCTATATAAAATATATTTTGTAGTTTGATTTTATTAACTCATGTAAGAGGATCCAGAAAATCACGATAGAATTCCTGTAATTTACTAGACTCTAATAAATACGTGACATAAGAGGGACCAATTACGAAAAATCGAGCACATGTCTTCTAACGACGGCTCGTTGGACCCGAGGGTTGTCCGAGCAATTATAGTATTAGCAATAGCACTCACTTTTTGCGGACAATCCACCCGCTCGAGCACATTTCCAACGTTGCCTAGCAACGGGTGTCGAGTGGTAGTCAGAGTAATATTTTGTATGGCGTTACTAGGGCAACAATGAAGATAAATAACTAGCAACACCCTGTAACCCACCACAGGTATACCATTGAGAATTATTGGAGACCGAGAGAGATCTTGATAAATTTCATTCATAGTAAAACTAACATCACGATCACTGGTATGGAAATCGTAGCATCCGTAGGAACCCGTCGACGTTTCGTTAAGGACTGATTGTACCTCTGATGATACTCCGATACAGGTGATTGGATTGGGAAGGGAGTAAGACATCGGCAGAGAAGTGAACTTGAATTCACAAGCCCACTTGGAGTCAGATTGACAATAAATCCTATTCAAATTAGCGATAAAACCACAACAATTTAAAAACGTTACTTGGAAGCGTCAAAAATGTCATTAACTTTTAGACATGTTTATATTGTTTTTGTTCGAAGGAATGTGAGGCGATTTAGTGATAAAGTCGTAATTCAACAAGTTTCACTCAAAAACAGTTTTAAAAGTTTTCCGTTTGTAGTTAATTTTTTAAAAATTGACATTGGCAATGAATTGAGCTATATATATTAAACCAATTGATTTTTAAATTACATTTCTAAATTATGGAATAAAAAATATTTTTTAAATAAAATAATAAAATAAAAATATTTTTGAATAAACCTGATCAAAAAAGACATGAAAAATTTGAAAAAGTTCTTCAAGAAACAATATTTTATAAATTAAAAATTTAATGTGTTGTTTAAATAATATAATTAACATATTCAATTTTAAAATCTAAAATTGATAAGTTAATATTATTTTTTTATTATAAGTTACAAATTGAAATTTAATGAAAATAATTGGTAATGTCGTCCTTTCCTATATCAATTCTGGCAATAAAAAGAAATTTAACAAATGCTTGATTGTATTCTCACTTGATAAGAAAGGTAGCCGTATAGGTTTTGTGAAAAATGATAAGGCAAGCATTGAATTTAAGGTAACAGTTTACGTAAATAATTTTATTTAAAATTTGTTAGTTAAGTAATAATATTTGTGATATTCGTAAAAACTTCCTTAGTGAAGGTAAAATTACAATCAAAATAAAAGTTCCAGAAATTTACATTCTAATATCTGAAGTAAAAATGATTGATTAGTGAAAAATTGATAACCAGAGTAGACAAATCCAAAAGAATTGGCAAGATTTCTCGAGTTATTGAACAAAGTATTCGAAAACAAGGAGATGTCGATGAATAAAATGAGTGAAATCGTGACAAGTGTAAGATTAGAATGAAATGACGTAATCATATAAATTCCAACAGGCCGACAGGGAACTGCTGCAAACGAGCTTATCAATTGAATCGCTGAAGCAATTCCCAGTGACAAAGGGATATCCGGCAAATCTCCGCAAATTGAGCTTGATGAATTTGAAGATGAAGAAATTCGACAGCCGGATTTTGATGTTAGAATCGTTGTCGACTTTGCAGCTAGAGGGATTGCTGGTCGAGCAGATGCCAGACGGAATCTCGAGGATGAAATTGTCGGCGTTGCAGATTGTTAATTGCAAATTGGAACGGTTTCCGGTTGTTCCGCTCGATAGCAACTTGGCAAGGAGCCTTTCACTCCTGGATTTGAGCGGCAACGGGCTGTCATGGCTACCGGAGGATATTTGGATATCTCTGCAGCACTTGCGCTCTGTCAATTTGAATGGTGGATTTTATTGTTTTGATGTGTGGCTTTTATTGGTTTATTTCAATTGTGGCTTTTTATTGGCTTATTTCAATTGTGGCTTTTTATTGGCTTATTTCAATTGTGGCTTTTTATTGGCTTATTTCAATGGTGGCTTTTTATTGTTTTGATGTGGCTTTTTATTGGCTTATTTGAATGGTGGCTTTTTATTGGCTTATTTCAATGGTGGCTTTTTATTGTTTTGATGTGGCTTTTTATTGGCTTATTTGAATGGTGGCTTTTATTGGTTTATTTCAATTGTGGCTTTTTATTGGCTTATTTCAATGGTGGCTTTTTATTGGCTTATTTCAATGGTGGCTTTTTATTGTTTTGATGTGGCTTTTTATTGGCTTATTTGAATGGTGGCTTTTATTGGTTTATTTCAATTGTGGCTTTTTATTGGCTTATTTCAATTGTGGCTTTTTATTGGCTTATTTGAATGGTGGCTTTTTATTGTTTTGATGTGGCTTTTTATTGGCTTATTTGAATGGTGGCGCTTGTGATTTAATTGTGCAATAAAACTGAATTGCAACTATAATAACATTGGTTTAGGAAATCAGTTGGAAGCGCTGCCTGCTGTTGGATTGGATCGATTGCTGGGCTTGCAGAAACTCGACTTAGCTAACAATAGTCTTTCGGTCCTTCCAAATGCATTCATCTCCTTGGCAACGCGCTTGACCTCGTGCGAATTGGAAAATGCGTTCTGTGACGCAGTCAGATCGTTGACGCGTGGAGACATCCGGCATAATCGGCCGCTACAGCCATCGCGCCTTATCAACTGTGCCGTTGTTGCGATCCAGAGAAATCCCGCATTTTATAGGTTGCCTTTTATTTCCATTTAGTCAATCATAATTTTATCTCTATTAGCAACCTGTCCTTGTATTGCACTCTAATGCCCCGTCACCTATGGCTACAGGCCAACCTGTCGAGGTTCTGCCATTATTGCTACGTCCGCGTGCCCCCAGACTGCTTGCGCAATTGGAATAGCCTTCAACAGCTCTGTAGCATCAGATTCTTATTTGAGTTCTCCAGTATTTGTCCTGTGCTTTATTACGTGTGCCAATCCTGCTTGACAACCGTTGCTAGCACGGTACATCAATCAATATAGATTTTACCCTTTTTGTCTTTTCCCTGTGTTTTAATTTGCCTTGTCAAATCTGCTCCATTCCATGCAGAAAGTTCTTTTTCGGAAGAGCTACAGCATTTTAGACTTCAATCAATAAGAAAATCAATCAGTTCACAGGCAGTGGTGTTGTGCTAAATTTTGTTTACCGGAACGCGTATATATATAATTATATAGACAGGGCCGATCCTGGGTAGGTGGCAGCTCTGTGCGGTCTCGTGTCCCAAATTTGACGACCGGGGGGAGATTTCCCCCAATTTCCGCCCGTCGCCAGGATTGGCCCTGTATATAGCATAAAAAGGAAAGGAAACTAAAATCATTACGAAACCCATTTTGTGTATGTATATATATATGTTTATTACGTTTAATAAAAATTAGTAAACAAATTATAAAATACGCATATTAGATACTCAAACAATATTGCATAAATACTTTTAACAATAAATGAAATCAATACGTCAGCCAATTCTCGTTATCAGAAATCATCTTTAGTTCCGGCTCGATAACACCACTGGTTCACAGGTTGTTTGACTTGAATATAAAATACCCGGGGCCCCGGAGAAAAAATGTAGCCCAACGCTAAGGTAAGTGAATTTAAATATTTTTAATATTGTGGGTTTGTTGTGCGCAATTAACCAATCCTGTGATATTTTAAACAGTAATTGGTTTATTCTTAATTCAATCCGTTTCAATCTTTACATCGACAATCTTAAAATCTTAAATCGTGTAGATCGCGTGACTTAAAAAGCGACTGTCGCACGTCGCAGTTGCCAAGGGCATCGTCGCACTTTGGGGGGATACGTCCCGCTACCTCTTTCCTGCATGCCGGTGCATGCGGACGCGAACTTCTGTCAGCTTACGCCGCACAACTGGCCACGCAGTGGTGTCCATAACGTCGATCGCGATCGACCGGTCGCTCGAGAAGCCTTTAAACTTTAAACCTTTGGTGGGTTACAGGGTTTCAAATCTTGCTTACCCTTCTAGTTGCCCTCGTAACGCCATACAAAATGATGCTAATCCACTTGGCACCCGTTGCTAGGCAACGTTGGTAATGTGTTCAAGTGGTGGATTGCCCGCAAAAATTGAGTATTATCGCTAGTACTGTAATTGCTCGGACAACCCTCGGGTTCACGAGCTGTCGATAGAAGACCTGTGCTCGCTTAGCTCTGTCCCTGTGGAAGTAAATTCATGAGCGAATGTGGAGAGATGACCTAATGTTGCGACGCGGGTACTCATAATAATATCTACGTGTAAGCACCCTTTAAGAAGTACTGTAACCGTAAGCACAACTATTTTATTTAAATATACAGAAATGTGAATTATCCAAAGTTAATGAGACGGTTTTGATTGCTGAGCAGCTCGGCGTCGAGCACGTTCTTTGTGTCCCGGCCGACGATTCATCGGTTGAGTTGAGGAATGCTCTACTGGTTGACGGTCTTTCTGCATCCTCTGTGTCGGGGCGAATATGAGCGGATAGGTGACCGCTTCCCCTCCCGGCAGACAGCTAGGGCCACTTCTAATCCTCGTATCTGGATGCGCAGGCTCTGATTGAGCTGTCGCTCTTCGGCCCAACCTTTCTGTGCTGCAGATATTCGGTGGTATAACATTTTGACTCTTTTCGGGTCCGCCCAAGTCGCTTTGATTTGTTGGACCTCTCTTGTCAGTTGGAGTATTTGATGGAGGAGATCCGCATTTGTACTCCGCGCGCGATCTAGTTCCGCTTGTAATATTTGGTTAGTGGCCATACTATAATGGGTAAGTTCGTTAAATTTAACGTTACTAATTTATATAAGTTATTTTTATCATTATCACAAACATATCGACCGAAACGAATATTCTTAAACAAATGATCAAACGCAAAAACGGGGTAAAGAACGTTTCTATTTCGCTAATGACAAACATCAAACTAATTCATATTAATTGTTAGGGTCTCTGGAGTTTCTAATTTTTTCGGAAATGACTTCCTTCGGCTCTTTCTCGGAGGAACCACCGGGTATGGGCGTCGGGTATCTCGGACTGGGCGAGGTGGGTATGCTTCTGCGATTCGCCCGGCGAGGATGTCATCTTCTACGTTGGCGAGATACATCCTCGCCTTGACCACCTGTAGGTCCACTTGTTCCTGCACCCGTTCCCATTGGGTGAGGAGTTCTCGCGCATTCATGTACGTTTCTGCGGCCGGGTATTGTTGTCCGGCGAGTCCGCATGGGTCGCTGTTTAGGCCCAGTATCCTCCAGGTAGTGGGATACGGCCACCGTTGTTGAATCCTATCGAATATGTCTCGTTTTGGTTGTGGTTCCTTCCGGCATTGGTCGTCGGGCATTCGGATGTCAGTCCTTTCGATCGGCATATTCTAAAACGCATCAAAATCAAATGTTGGCGTATATAATGAGAAAACATTTTTATTTCAATAATTTCTCGGGTCGGGTATCCAACTCACTAACTACCAGGTTATTATTATCATCGGGTCTATCACCAGTTAAACTTATCGAATGCTAACTATCCGTACCATCTTTCGCGGGTTTAATGGGTGGCGCTAGTTATTTAAATTTCATTTAGAAATCACGGAATACCTAATATTGAATAACATTTATTATCAATTGATTCTAAATTTTAATAGGAGCAAGGCTTACCATTTATTGGGGTGGGTTCAATACCTACTAAATACATAATATCAGTTAAAATTATTTACGTTCTACGAGTTGACGTTGCACGCGATAATTTACCGATTTGCCAACTTACGATATAGATAGGTGATACAGGGACTTTAGCGTGTCTATATCCGTAGTGATGTTTATCGATTTGTATTTAACAGTCGGATGACATCGATAACACGGCCTTTGGTAAGGTTTACCTTAACGTGGGTTTCCGTTTCTACATCCGTTGTGTTTCGAATTGCACCATAATACTTAACTGGCCTTCGCCCTAGGTTATCTCACTAGCGTGGGCGTCTACATCCGTTACCTAATGCGAATGCGTTAGTAAATGACCTTCGCTCTGTTTATCCGGTACGTTTGATGTCGACGGAAATTTCTAATTCTCGGCTGGCATTAACTCACTAAGATTTGGACTTACAATTTCCGGTCGACTGGTTTACTAATTCGGATAACTTTGGTTCTTAATTAACTACTGTCTAATATTATATCGTGGCATCTACTATGGTCGTGCGTGGCGATGAGGCACATTTGGAATATTTCGGATACATCTATTATTCATATTTAAATATTTCATTGTTTAATTTTAGAAAAACCAGTGTCTTTGATTTCCTTATGGTATTCCGAAGTTATTTGATCGTTACGAAGAAGACTTATCTGTTGGGTTCTCATCTTACGACTATCAACGTTTCGCTTCGAATTCGCATTTGGGCTTTTAATATATTGTTACGTCATTTTTCGCCTACGAATTTAATGTGAATTGTGTTTGGAATTTACATAAGTATTTGAGTGATGCCGGTTTTGTGAACTTTACGGGTGTGAGGCATTATTATGATCAGGTTCTTAGCAAATTTTTCGAATAGTATTATACTGCTAGCTTTCTCTTACGTCAGCGATCCGTATGAATTTCGTGTTGATCGGTTTAGCTACACTAATCCCTTCTCAGCAATTTATTTATTTGGTTTACCTTTGAATGATGGGTCGCTTTATGATTTATGTCATTCAACCTTATACTTTTCATTAGTTCAGCTTCAATCAATAATTTATCCGTAGGTTGAGTTTTGTTTCAAATTAATAGATTCTTATTCCATAATTTATTTTGCTGTTACATTAATTGAATCAGTGACTTGCTTAGTTTTTATCTATAGTTGCCTTACCTTTAGAAAATGAATTACCTTATGTTAATTCAGAGGATTAGTTCATTTTAACTCATGACTACTTTACTCAATGATGTCGATTAATTCACCGGTAATTTCAACTAATTTGTTTCAGCTACGTATTTAATTTTACTTTTAGTGATGAGTTTTACTTAACTTGTTTCACCATATGCATTGATTTACTTTAGTGATGCGTTTTACTTAATCTATCTCAAACATAAGTTTAATTTACTTTTAGTAATACGATTTATCAATTCAATTTACATTTAGGGATAAGATTTATTAGTTTAATTTACTTGTAGCCATAAGATTTATTCATTCAATTTACAAAAAAAAACGCTTGATTGATTTAATTTACCTTTAGAAATATGATCTAATAATTTAAACAATTTATACGTTTATAATTACACCATTTACTTTACCTTTAACAATAAATTTTAGCTAATTTATTCCAAAATTTTTAGTTAATTTACTTCTAGTAATAAGTTTTACTTCATTCAATTCAAATTATGAAATTAATTTACGTTAGTAATAGGTTTGTCTAATTTATAAGAATTTAATTTTCTTTTAGTAATAAGTCTAAAGATTTCAAACATTAACACGGAATCAGTTATATCAACGAATTTCAATTTAATCTATCCCCGTACCCTTTCCCTTTAATAGACCTTAGGCGCATTTTGTGTTCATATTATATTTACTGAGTGCCCACTGGACTACTCGATGTGATGATTTTGAGCCGTGTGTAATATAAATTTAGGTCGATTTTACAGAAGTGAGAAACGAAGAAGGAGCCAGAGACTTCTTCCTTATTTCTCGCTTCAGCTATAGGGATAATATTGACGTTACGACCCCTGCGTTTCTCAACGCCGAGTCTTCACGGGTGCATATCATTGGCGATTTTCCACGCTCTTACATGCATCTGCACTATGTTGATTTTACTATCTTGCGTGATGTGTCGGCTGTGGGCCGGAAAAATTTCGACATTTAAAATTTATAGAACAAATATATATATATAAAACAATTTAGGTATATTAATAATATTTATTAATTATAAAAACAACATAATTACCCATTTCGAACCATTCCATAAAATTGAAGACATCATAGCATAAAATAGAACATAAAACAACATAAATACCTCTCTCCCCACATCGCCGCCAAGCAGAGCTCTATAGAGATGCTATGGACGTGATGTGGAAAGAGGGTTCCAACCAAAATGTTTCTCACCTAAAATTCGGATTCTAGAATAGTCTTGACAATAGTTTTTCAAAATAACTTCAAATTAATTTCAATGAAAATACAGTTGTTTCGAAGAAACGGTTTAGATTTTCAAAAATGGTTTTTAATCAGTTTGAAAAATGGTTTCTAAAAATGGTTAAGTTAAATGTGAAAATGGATCAGTATTTATACCTATTTGTATGACGTGTGAAATTTGATGCAGTAAAACAAAATTCGACCTTGTTATTTTCTAGCAAATTCTATTCTTTAATTTTATTATTTTTTGATTTATTTTTATAAATTTTTATTTCGAATTTTTATTGAATTATTACTAATTCAAAATTTTCGATTTAAATTTCATTTTAATGAACTTTAATTGATTTTCTCAATTTCGTCGAATTTGTTGTGTTTTCTTGTTGTATTTGTGTAGGTATCGTGCGAACCTTGGTGCATTTTGTTAATATTTTAATTTATTTTTATGTTTATTATTTTATATTTAATTCTTTTATTTCTCAGATTTTATTGGGTTTACTTGGTGTTTCAGAGGGTTTATTTAAATTGCGTGTTATTTTTGCGTGTGTGTTTCTGATCCATTTAAACATTTTTGAAGGCCGTTGACGTTGTGGCCCAACATAAAACACTCGGGGGTCCGTAAAATTGCGACCCGCAATTTCAATTGATTTCAAAATGATACATACATTTCCATTTTCAATATTCACATTCATAAAAATATCTACGGTAAGGTTAATCATCAAGATAAAGATGGACTTAAGGTCCGGCTACAGTACATAATCAAATATCAATTGTGTGGTTCAATATCAATGTAAATCAATATCAGTTCAAATCACTATAGATCAGTCTGAGTTAATCAATCAATGTAAATCAGTTATATTTGTTTTCGAATGAATCGCTGACGGCTTGGGTTTCGCTTTCGAGCTGGGTTGATCTTGAAGGGTGATTGATGGAAATCTGCGAGAGTCTTGTCGTTTCGTTGGTTTTGTCGATTTTTCGAATTTGGGTGAACATTCTTCTGAATTTTTTAATTTGGGTATTTTGCCTTTGCTTGTTTTTTGTTAGGCCGAGGATGAGACAGCATATTAGGAGTATTATGTTAGAGGTTATACTAATTGGTAGTATAAATTCGATTGATAGAGTTGTTGCGTGGGGTTCATTTTTTCGTTTGATTTGTTTTCCTTGTTGTCTTTCGATTGATAAGACGATTTTTTGGATTTCTTGAATTGGTTTATTATTGGGATTTGCTTTGGCTTTCTTTTGAATCTGTCTGATGAGGGTTTCTAGGGTTTTCTTCGTCTCTCGATTCTCATTTTTTATATTAGCTATTTCTTCGTTATTTTTTAGTAGGGTTTGTACCATTGTTTGGGTTTTCTCGATATTCTGTTTCAATTCGTCCTTGTTTTCTTTTGTGGGGCATTGCATACATTGGAGGTTTATCTGCTGACATTCCTCATTATTGGGGTTACTACAAATTTCTTTGAAATCGGCACAGGTGCTGTCCTCTCTTCTGAAGGGTTGGGATTTCTCGCATTTTTCTAACGGGTTCTCAGTATTGCATTTTCTCATTATTATCATCATTATTATCCACAGGTTTGGGTTCATACTTTCTATTTTTATACGTAATTAATTTTATATTTATTTACAAGGTTATTTCGTTTATTTACAGTGGAGTTTTAGCCCTTTTTATTCTTTCTCTTTTTCTGGGGTTGGGTGTTTCTCGCACTCCTCTTTAGTTTTGTTTTCTGAAAATCTCATTATCAGGACTTGGGCTTTTATTAATCGCTCGGTTAGTTTTGGTAGTTCTTTTAGTCGCTCTTTGTTTTCTTTGATTATTCTTTGTTGATTATGGATTTTCATTTGGAGATTTCTTTCTTTCGCTTGCTTTCTTTTAAGTTGACGTTTATAGTTGACTCGTTTGGTTGTTTGTTTTTCCAGCTTTCGTCTCGCTTCCTGGAGCTGTTCTGTTAATGTTTTAATTTCGTCCTGAGCTTGTTGATGACTTTCTTTTATCTCTCTGGCTTCTTTACAACTGTCTTCTAGTTGTATTACATATCTCTGTTCGCTTTTTCTGCTGTCTCTCATTCGTTCTGCTTCGGTTTTCCAATAATCTTCCAGGATTACACGAGTCTTTATTTCGGCTAATTCTCGTCTTAATCGTTCATTTTCTCTCTTTTGATTTCTGTTTTCTCCCATGCTGGATGTTAGTTTTCGTTTTATCATATTGGCTAGTTGTTTTGACTGTATTGACTGTTGATTTATCCGGGCGATTTCTGACTCTTGCTCCTCCACTAACTCTTGCCATTCTTTTCTTTCGGCTCTCCATCTTTTACTGTAATATCTCAGTGGGTCTTGTTCGATTGGTTCTACTAATTGAATTGGGCTTGGTAGGTATTCTCCGTCTTCTAGATTCATTCGGATTTCTACTTCATTTGAATTCATGCTAAATATACATTGGTTATGATTTTTCTGTTTTTATTATTTTTCTTTATTTTTATTATTTTTACACTTTTTACAATTTTCTCTTTAAATTTACACTATCGTTTCGTCCGTCTCCCCGAATCCTTCATCGGGTTCGGCGGGTACTTGGTTTGGAATTTCGGTTGGGTATAACGGCATAAGCAGGATTGGTGGTCGACTTTGTAACATATTTACCTCTTCTCGCAAGGTATTTGATATTTGTATCTCTTCGTCTAAGAGATAGGCAAGATAGTCTGCGTTTTCAGTTAATTCCTCTACTTGCATTTCTAAACGATGCGTGTTTTCTAACGCTTTTAGTTTTTCAATTTCTTTTCTCAAATTCTGTTCGTTTTCCTCGTATCCTTGCTTTATTGCTTTTATCTCTGCTTCAACTTGTTCTTTCAACTGCTCGTTGACTTCGTGTTGATGTCTCAACTGAATTTCTTTGAATACTGCAACTCCTCGGTGACCGTTCACCTCCTGCTGGAGTTCTGTTATCTTCTCGTTTAATTGTTGGATTTGTCGTCTTTCATCAGTTTGTTCATTTAAGGTTTCCAGTATCTTCTGATTTAATTGATCAATCCATTTTCTGTGGGCCTTTTCGGTTTTTCTGAGCCTGTCTATTGTATTCTTTCTGATTCGTTCGTTGAATTCTAATGTTTGTATTTGGTTACTGTAATCGTCGAGTGTATGTTTCTGCTCTTCAATCTGCTCCCATAGCTCCCAATCTTCGGTATTCAGCAATTTCTTGGGTAGTCGTCTTATCTCTTTTTTGGCTTCCTGGTACTGGTCCTTCCATTTTCCTGCTTCTAGTTTGATCCAACTTTCTTTCTTTTCCGTTTTTATTCGTTGTATTCGTCTTTGTCGGTGAGCTTCGTCCTGCTCGATCTGCATCTCTTTTATTCTGGTCTGTTTATACGCAATTTCCTGCTCTAATTTCACTATATAGTTAGATTGTTTCGCGTTGGCGTCTTCAAATATTCTGCACTCTATTCGCCATTTTCTTGCTTGATCAGTTATCTGAGTCAGCATTCTTTCTTGTCTATCGTCTCTGGGCTCTCTAATTTTCTTTGATGGTTTTGGCCCTTGATTTCTCAGTTTATTGATCTCGATCTTTGCGTTTTCCCATTTAGCTTTGTACGCTCTTGTTCTATCTTCTTCTTCGGCTATTTGCTGAATATAATGTCTGATCCGCGATTCCCAATTACTTCTTGAGTGTTCTCTGTCTTCTGTCCATTTGATTTTCCAATATCGCGCTTGTCTTTTTGCCCACTCTTTGGCTTGTTCCATATGGGTTCTCTTGGTCTTCTCTATTCGGTATTGGGTGCTAATTTGCCCAATTTCCTCCTGCATTTGTTGTATAATCTTTATCGTTTCCTCTCCTTCTTCTCGTATCTCTGCTTCTTTGTCTTTTATCACTTCCCGCAATTTTTCGATTTCGCTTTGTTGATCCTGCTTCTCTTGCTCTAGGGTTTGTATCTCTTTCCTTTGGTTTTTGATTCTGGTTTGGTTCTGCATAAATTCCTTCATCATTTCCTCTTCTCGCTCTTGGTACGTTTTCTCTTTTCCTTCCGGGTAAATTATTTTTTGTTCTAGTTGTTTTTCCCACTTTTCTTTCATCCTTTTCGTTTTTAGGGTTTCTTGCATTAATTCCTCTTCGGCGATTAGTAGCATTTCTTTTAGTTGCAACGTCCTTTGTCTCCACAATTCTACTTCTTCACTTGTTACTTTTATTGATTCTGATTGATCTTTGACTGCTGGTTTTGATTCTTCAGCCTCTTTTACAACTTCTTTTGTCTCGTTTGGATTCATAATTGTTTTCTAAATATTAATAATCAATTATTCTCTCTTTTCAATCATCTCAAAAATTTTATCATAATTTACATCATCTCGTATTTTTGTGATTTTTGAGTTTTTATTATTTCTTGTTTTTACGTTTATCTTTATTTACACTTTTTACATATTGCTTCCATTTTAATTACTGATCAGCGAAACGGAATCCTTTGATCCGCCCGTTGATCGGCTTTCTACATACTGGACATATATCGACTTTTATCCCGCATGCTTCACATGTGACCATATGTCCACAAGGCATATAAATTATTTCAACATGTTTTTGCCAACATGTCACACATTGATACTGCTCCAAAATAGCTTCTTTTATTATTGATTTGTCACGATTTTCCTTCGGTTTCTCTTGATATCGCTTGATTGCTCGAATTATTGCTTGTGTCGAGTCGTACCATTCTAAATTATTAGCTAACCTTTCTTTGATTATTTTCCTCATCTTTTGAGTATCTACTCCTGATAATAGCATTATGGTTCTCGTTTTTGGTCGATCTAAGATATCTTCTATTTGCTGGTTGGTAATTATTATTTCGATATTCTTTGACTCTTTTTCTTGTTTATACATACATTTTCTCTTGTGCTTTAGTTTTTTGACATTCTGATCTGGTATTGGCTGTTGATTTTTGCATCCTTCGCACATTATTCCTCTGGCTGTTTGACAATACCCTTGACTCGCAAATTCTGCCGCTCTTGGATTTCCTTTGAAAGTTTTAATTCTCTCCTTGAATGTTCTATTTATAGTCTCTTTTTCCCATTTTAATTCTGCTGGATCTTCGAAACTCTTTATTATCGTTATCTTTTTCTCACCTCCCTTTTCATCTTTGTCTATTTCTGACTGTCGAAGTCCTTCCAATCTGTTCATTGCTTGGTTTCTGACGTCTAAATTTAACATAAATGGACATCTCGGGAGTTTTTCTCGATGTTCCCGTTTTGCTGTTTCTCCTTTTTTCCATTGTGCGAGTTTTCCTTGGCAAAAGATGCATGTTACTTCGTCTGGTCGTTCTGGCGTTCCCGTAAAATAAAATCCTTGTGTGGCCATTTCTTGACTTTGTTGGTCGGTGAATACTTTATTATTTTTTAAACGTTAGGTATCTTTGTTCCTCTTTTCTCAAGTTTTCGTCTTTTACCCTCATTGGTGGGTATACTTTTGTCCTGATTTGTTGTGGTCTTTCCTCTACATCAAAATCCGCATAGTATGTTATTGCTGCTGTTAGTATGTTGGTTTTTTCCTCTTCTTCTGGTTTTTTCCATAGTCTCGTCCATATCGAATCTGGTCCTTCTCTCATCTGTACTGTTATCTCTTCGCTGATTCCGCTTGCCATCTAAATATCGTCATTATTTTTGAATTTTTGTTTTTCTGATATTTTTTCTGATTATTTGTAATTTTTTGATTTTTATTTGATTTTTATTATTTTATTTACATTTATTTACACTTTCTTTTTCTTCTTTACAACGTCTTATCTGGCTTCTCTACTTCTAATTTTATATACAGATTATCTTCGCGTAAGAATCCTTCTCCTCTCAATCGTTGTTGCGGATAAAAACGTGGTGTACCAATTGCTATATTCCATTCGGTTGTTGGTCTTCCCATCTGTGGTTCATTTCCTGTTCTGATTGGGTTACGATAATCCTCTTGTCCTTTCATCGTTAATATCATGTTTTGTTTAAAAGGCCATGCTAATAGCTCGTCGTAATCTCCTCTTCCTACTCTGACGAAGACACTGATATGGGTGCCTGTTGCATTTCCATCTCCATTTGGATATAGTCTAATGCCCAATTTGTATCCATTTTCCCAACTGTATATTGGTGGGCTGTCTACAATTCTCTGTGTTCCATCTTTTGCTCTCTGGAGTTTTTCTGCAAATTCGGTTATTTTCCATATAAATGGTGCTGTAGGATGTTTTCTGGCTATAGAACTGTTGGTTTCTAGTTCCTTTATGCTGTTGGTCATCTGTTGCATTTTCTTTTCCATTTCGACCATTTTCTTGAGTGTGTCTCCTTGGCTTCTCTCGAAATTCTTTCTGGATTCTAATATTTCTCTTATTAGTGCCTTTTGTGCATCATTTTCTGTTCGTAGGCTTTTTACTTCCCATGCCAACATCCCTATCGTTTTCATTATGATTTCGGTGTGCTCGATACTATTTTCCATCATGTGCTTCTGCATCTCCGTAATTGGTAGTTGCGTTTGACAATTGAATAACTCTAACGGGCACTTGATTGGTTTGCCTATACATTCGTTCCAATGTTCTTTCAATTTGACCTTCTCTTTTCTGTCGCAGTTGTTTGCGCATACTCCTTCATATAGATCACATATTTGTTCCTCTTTTGGATTCCGATGTTCCATTTCTATTTTTATCCATTCGTCGATGACTCCACAGAATTCGCATTTTTCCTCTCTCTTGATGCACACTTGGTGATGTTCTTTCATCGTCTTTTTTGTTGTGGTGGTTTGACATTTTTCGCATAGTATCTCGTTATATTCACATTCGTTTGCGTGACTTTCGGCTTCCTTCATCAGTCCTTTCCATTCGCATTCTGTTACTCGGCATTGAACTAATAGATTATTGATCTCTTTGTTGGTGGCTTTATCCATTGTGGTAGGATCTTCGTCTCTTTCAAACGTTTCGTCACATCCAGGGCATTTTATTGTTTCTGTTTCTATTACTTCTATCGTACAATCTGTACATATTCTGCATCCGCATTTCGTCTGTCTTGCTCCAATCAGTAATTCTTTACATTTACAACATTTTTGTCTTTCCTTTATATCGTTCACCACTTTGATTTTTTCCTTCATTATTCGTCTCGTAGTTTCGGATGGATTCTCGCTTCCTCTAATTTTCTCGATGATCGTCTGCATCTCTACAAAAATTTTCAATTACTCGACGTTGCTTTACTTCTATCGTTTTATTTATACATATTTACACGGTACGCTTTATTTTTACTCTACTGTTGAATCCGGTTCTGGGGTGAATTCTGGCATCGAGGCTATCCATTCCACCCAACTTGCTGGATCTACGTGCTGTTGATTACTACGTAGTCTTCTAATTTCGTCAGCTTGCCATCTAACTTGATCCGTTAATTGTTCATTTATTCTCTGTAATTGCAGTATTGTTCTCTGTTGCTCTTCTAGTCTTATGGCTTGTTGTAGACCTTTGTTCACACTTTCCGTTAATACTAGATGAGTATTTGTCCACTGAGTTTGCGCATTGTTCGTTATTAATGTCATTAATTCACATTGTCGTCTCCACGTTGCCTCGATTCCTTGATCTTGGTATATTCCTTGATTTAATTCTACAATCTCTATGGGTACATTGGCAGCTGCTGGTTGTTGACTTCCTTCTGTGAACGGTGGTATTCTAACTTGGTTTTGTTGAATCGCATTATTCGGATTCATCTGTTGGTTATAATACATCATTAATTCATCGGTATTCATTTCTGTTTGCTTACTATTTCTGACACATTTTGTACAATATTTATATAAATATACATATTATTACTACTATTATACTATTTTACACTATTTACAATGTCTCTTTTTCGTTTTACACCATCGTCTCCGGGGACTCTATACGCAATGTCCGTATATCCCCATATTTCTCATTCATTATCTGGTATACATCAGATTCATTGGACCATTGTTGTGCTTCGATAATGGGCGGTTCTTTTAACCAGAGTCCGCTTGTACTAGAGTTTCCTATGATTTCATATTCTTCGGTTCTTTCTACATCGTATTGTCCTAATTCGATGTCATAGTTGAATTTTTCTACTGCTGGCCATAATCTTCTCTTCGCTGGTTTCTTTCTGCATTTGGTAGTTCTTGCTAGTTGAATTATTATCAGCATTACTACGCTGCTTATTACCGCTGTTGTTATCCAAATCATTTTAATCATGTAATTCTTTTCGTTAGGCTGCATGGTTGTGGTTTCTCTTGCATTGTTTGTCTCCATTATTCCTTCTTTTGGTTGTACATTTTTAAGTGCTTTCTGGAGTTGTAATGCTTCGTGGATTGAAAGGTGGCTGTCGTCCATGATCATTCCTTTTTCCCATGTTTCGTTTCTTGGTTTTCTCTCGGATTGTTTTATTATAGGTTGATCTGTCGCATTTGACTTGAGTGGTTTCCTTGTTATCGTTCTCCAATGCTCATGAGTTCCCTTTTGGATATTTATTACATATTTTCCGAGTTTTCTTTTCGTCGGTATGCGATACTTTCGATTCGTTATCGTTTTGCTTGTTTCACATTGTATTCTTTTGTTTACTGGTTCGTTTCTTTTAGGTTCGTATACGCAGATTTTTGTGATAGGTTTTTCACCTGTGTTCTCAATTACTATTTCTTCTTCATTTGCTGTATTTGACTCTATGTTTATTATTACTGCTTTACTTTCTCTGATCTGTCGTTGATACGGTTCCTCTTTTGTTTCTTTTTCCGGACGTTTTGTCGTAATTGCTTCTAGTAACTTTCTTGTTATTGATTTCCAGTAATCATCTCTTCCTTTCTGAACATGTACTATATACTTCCCACGCTTTCTTTTGGTTGGGATGCGGTATTTTTGGTTTTTGATATCTTCATTTGATTGACATTTAATTCTTTCATTTATCGTTCCGTTCTTTTTAGTTTCGAATATACAAACTTTTGTAATGGGTTCTTTGCCCATATTTTCGACTATTATCTCTTCTCCAATCTTTGGATCTGATTCTACTTTTATTATTATTTCTTTATTTTCTCGTACTCGACGTTTGTATGGCTCTTCTTTTTGGTGTTGTGAATTTTTCTCCCAGGGTTTTGGCTAATGTGCATGTTATTATTATATCATTGTTGGCACATATTATATATTCCGCATTTCCTTCTAGGCTATCCCATTCACATTTCTTTCCTGCTTTCATATTCATTTTCCAACAATCGATAATTTTATTTTGTATACATACTTGTTCAATGGTTTCTATTCCTTTGTTTATTATTCGCAATTTACCTATTCCTGGCTTTACTTGGATTTTTACGTTTCTATCTTCTGTAGCATCTCTACATACATCTTTGGTGGTTTGACATGATGATGAGTTTTCGGATCGTATTTCCATCTTTCCTGGTTTTCCTATGGAATCGAATTGGCAACTTATGCTTGTATTCATCGTCAGTTGTAAGCATATTCCTTTGCTTGCGCTTCCTTTCTCATTTATTGTTCGTATTCTGAACGATTTTATTTCCTTTGTGATATTTTCCTCAGCTTCCGTTAACTTGATGGACGTAATTAATATCATTATTTTTTGTAGCAGGGTCGGTCGGTTTTGATTTTTCCTTTGTTGTAGTAACATCATCCCTTTGTTTTGCTTTCCCTCGTTATTGCTGTTGTTCGTTTCTTGACGTTCCTCGTTAGATGATTCCTTTTTCTCTTGTTGTGCGGATTTATTTTCGTTTCTAGCATTTTGATCCTCTTGGTTTTTGTTGTTGTTGTCATCCCTTCCTCCTTCTCCACTATTACCTCCATCCGGGGTTTCCTTTGAAATGTCGTCCTCGACATTTATTATTTCAATTGTTTCCTCGTATACTTTTATTATTCTTGCTTTTATATCGTCCATCTCTTTTATCTCTTGTTTACTCGCTTGAAATCTTATTTGCTTTCGATGCCATCTATGTATTATCATCAATAGTTGTTCCTTTCTATCTCCGATTCGTACTGCTTCTTTTGGATGATTGGTGAATTTTAGTCCTTCCCATTTCAACATTGCTTTTATTGTCTTTGGGAATGGATAGTGAGCATATATTGTTTCTTTTAATAGAACGTTTCTGTTTCTTACCATATAATTTACATTGAATACTTTAAGTGGTGAACCCTCATAAGTCCATTTCATCAGATTGGCTGCTGCTTCGTCTTGTTTGGCGTCGATAGCTTCCCATAATGTTTGGATTGTTTTACCCATCATTTCTCTTTTCTCTTATTGTCGCGTTACTGGTTATAAATTTTATTGCACTTGCTTGTCTCGATTTCAGTGCATAGTGTAGTACATTATTTTCTCCATTGTCTTTTTCTTTGAACGATGATCCTGTTTTTAGTAGTTCTCTCAGAACTGTTGTAGAAGCATCTGCTGCAACTGCGAACATTAATGGTGTTTGTCCCTCTTCGTTTGGTATATTTGAGGCGTGTCCGCATTTCTGCATAAGTTGGATTATATCCATTATCCTTTGAGTGTTTCTATGCTGTACTGCAATATGTAAAGGTACGTTTCCTTCTACATCTGCCATAGTGAAGATCATGGGTATACTTTCTTTGATACGATCCATTTCTGGTGGGCTTCTAGCTCCTTTAGCGTAATCCATAGCGATTTTTCCCGCTTTGTTTACTATTCTCATCCATCCTTTTCCTTCGACCCGTTCTGGCATTATCTCTCTGATAGCTTTTACTATTATGTCCATTTTGTCTACATTGTCTTGGGTCGCGTTTAGCGTAATTTTGGATTCATCCGGTTTAGGTTCCTCTACGGTATTATTTGCTGTCGCTTCTAATTTTCGACTCATCGTTAGTCCGTTTATACTCAGTTGTTGAGTTTGTGATCTGGTTTGCATACCTCGATTCTCTGGTTCTCTTGTTATTGTTCTCGGTATTGCTTTGCATCTGCTCACGTTTACGTAAATAGGTCTGGTAAGTGGGTTGTTGACTAGTTTAACTCGAGCATTGTTCTCGTTTACATACATTATCTCATAAGGTCCTTTACCACATCTTTGTAATTTTCTGGCTACTCCTGGGATAATTTCTGGCGTTGCGATTATTACCCAATCTCCAACCTGAAAGTTATGCTCACGTACGTCTCGCTTTTTATCATGTAACTCTTTGTAGCTCTCTTGATTAAATCTAATATTCATACCTGCTGTTTTCCAGATCTCTTGCATTCGCTCTTTGAATCCTGTTACATAATCATCAATTTCCATATACTGTGATATTGGTGGTTGATATTCCAAGTCTATCGGCATGTTACATTCTCTGCCGTACATTAGTTTGAATGGACTCATTTTTGTTGCTGAGTGTATTGACATTCTATAGGCCATAAGGCATAGATTTATATATCTATCCCAATCATTTTGGTGTCTGCTTACATAATTTGACATCATTTCAATTAATATGCCGTTAAATCGTTCGGTTTGACCGTTTGTTTGCGGATGGTACGGTGATGTTCTCAACTTCGCAATTCTGAAGTAGTTCGTTACTTCCTCTATTATTTCGCTCATAAAGTTGGTTCCTTGGTCAGTTAGGATCTGTTTGGGTGTTCCATATCTACAGCATATTTCCTCTACTAGGATTCTCGCTATTGTTCTAGCTTTTTGATCTGGTATTGCGAATGCTTCCGGAAACTTTGATAAATAATCTGTCACTACTAATATATAGATATTTCCATCGTTAGTTTCTGGTAATGGTCCTACTACATCCATTGCAATCATCGTCATTGGTTCTGGTGGGATTGGCATTGGCTTTAATGGTGCTTTCAATTTACTTCCTGTGCTTTTTCTGGTTGCACATATCAGACAATTCTTTATCCATCCTTTTACGTCCTCTCCGATATTTGGCCAATAATATTTTTGACGCAGTCTTGCTTCCGTCTTTTTAGCTGACATGTGTCCTCCAAGTTTTCCATCGTGGTATTGCATCAATACTTCTTTTCGTCTACTTTCTGGTAAGCACATAAGTCTTTTCTCGCCATCCATTAATAATAACCATCCCTTCTCTATGGTATATCGATGTCTGTGTTTTTCCATATGCTCTTTTAATTTACTGTTGTTGTCGAAGATTTTCATATCGTTAGTTTCCATGAATTCGATTATGGTTTTTAACTCCTCGTCTTCCTTCTGCTCATTTCTCAGTTTTGTGAAATCTATATCCTCTGCGATGATCATGCATATGCGTCTCACATCCTGATCCATTAGTTCCTCAAATACGAATCTTGACATGCAATCTGCGTTGGCGTTCGCTTTTCCTGATTTGAACTTTATATACGGTGAGTATTCTTGCAACTGCATCGCCCATCTCATTAATCTACTAGAGGCTTCTTTATGTTGTCCCAACCATACCAATGGTTGATGGTCTGTAGTGATATATATCTCGTGACCCCATAATAAATATTTGAAATGTTTAATAGCTTGGATTATTGCTAACGCCTCTCTTTCAGTCACGGAGTAATTCTTTTCATGTTTCTTGAACGTTCGACTATAATATCCAATAACTCGTTCTCTTTTCTCGTCATCCCATTGTCCTAAGACTGCTCCAGATGCATATCCACTTGCGTCTGTCGCTAACAAAAACGGTTTCTTGAAATCTGGGTGTACGAGTATTGGTGCTGATATCAGTTTATCTCTGAGTGTTTCAAAGGCTATTTGTTGTTCCTTTTCCCATATAAACGGGGTATCTTTTTTTGTTAATTCTTGTATTGGTTTCGCAATAGTTGCGTAATTCTTGATGAACTTTCGATAATATCCACATAAGCCTAAGAATTCTTGCACTTGCGTGACTGTCTTTGGTGCTGGGCAATTCTTTATCTTTTCGATGTTTCTTGGATCTGGTTCTTTGCCTTTTGCTGATACAATATGTCCTAAGAAGGTGACTTTTTCCTTTGCCCAATCGCATTTTGATGGTTTCAATTTTAATTTCCATTGTCTCAGTCGAACGAATACATTACGGATATCTTTTAAATGTTGCTCGAAGGTGCTAGAATAAATTAATAAATCATCAATATATACCATACATTGTTTAATGCCGTGAGTTACAAAATTCATACATCTCTGAAATGAAGCTGGTGCGTTGGTTAGTCCAAAAGGCATTTTCTTGAATTGGTATAAATCTTTTCCGATAGTAAAAGCAGTTTTTTCTCTGTCTTTCTCTTTGACTTTTATTTGCCAGTAGCCACTTTTTAAATCTAGCGATGTAAAATAAGCTGCTCCTTGTAACATTTGTAACATCTCGTTTATATCTGGTAGCGGGTATGTATCCCGTTTTGTTACCGCATTGAGTCGTCGATAGTCTATACAGAACCGTTGTGTTCCGTCTTTTTTCTTTACCATGACCACTGGGAATTGCCATGGCGAGCAACTTGGTTCGATTACTCCTGCGTCTAACATCTTTTGAACTTCTTTTTCTGCTACAGATTTCTGAGCTTCTGCCAATCGATATGGCCGTAATGTTATTGGGGTATCGTCTGTTAATGGTATCGTATGTTGCGTTACATCGCTTGTACCGAGATCTAAGTCAGATGCTGCAATATATCTTTGAATTCCATTAGCAGTTTTTGTAGTTGCTCTTTCTCCGCTTCGTTTAGTAGCTGACTGTCGATAGTCCATAATTCTTCCTCAGTTCCTTCAGTTTTTGCTGTTGGAAGTTCGATATCCATCATCGGTGTTAATTTTCCTAATCTTTCGTTTTCGTAAATGACTTTATCTTCTTCATCAAAATTTGTAATGTTGATCGGAATTTCACTGTTGTCGTTTACATACACTATCTCTCTGGCTAATGGCAGTTCTTTCTTTTTCTCAAATTTGTGATTAGGTTCAAAAATCATTTCTCCTCTAGTTTCTTCATTTACTTTCACATAGCAAATCATTTGTGTGCGCCCTGGCACTACTATTTTCTCTGAGCATCTCACCTCTGATTTCAGCATACATATTCGTCCGGTTTTATCTCTCAGCTCCATTGATCCTAGATCTATTATTATCTCTTTTAATAATTCTGGCATGAGATCTGTTCCAATTATACAATCTGCGCTCAACCTCCTGATGACTGCTAAATACGTATTGATTTTTACATTTTTATATTCGATTATCGACCAGATTTTTCCAATGACCGCTACTGATTCCTTGCTGCAAGTTATCACATCCATGTTAGCTTCTTCTATACATGGCCACAATCTTCCGGGTATTTTATCCATTTTTTATTGCTGAGATGTTTGCTCCCGTATCAATCATTGCTTTTATTTCTACCCCATTTATTTCTATGGGTACCGTTAATGTTGGTCCAGCTAATGTTTGTAACATAGCTATAGTTCGAGTTTCTGGATCCTGATCCACACTTCTCGATCTTTGGCTGGTTCTTGGCACTAAGTCTGCCCAATTTGGTTCGTATGGTACTGGATAAATATTTCGTAATGTTGTTGATCTTGGTATTGGTACTTGTCGTTCTACTGGCATGTTTCTCTCTACTGATGATGCTGCTTTCTTTAGACATTCGTATACTGGTGGTGGATGATTATAATGTCCACTATGTCTTGTCTTTCGATTTTCCCATTGTTTGAGTTGCTCTTGAGTTAGCATCTGCGTTCCTCCTTGATTTTCATCATTGTCGCTGTTATTACTGCTATCATCTCTGAAATTTATCCATCGTTTCCAGTTACTCGTTTTTTGTCGCTTCATTCTGGTTTTCTCGGCTTCTAATCTCATTATCGCTTTAAATTTTCGTCCGACTTCTTCATCGGTACCATTCATTTTCGTCAGTATCCCTACTAATCTTTTTATCTTGTGGATATCTTTTGAGTGTCCATGTAATACCATTGTTTTAGCTAAAAACGGTAAGAATCCAATTGCCATCTTCCAGTTGATTTTTCTCTCTCTTTTGTAGATATCGAAACATGCTAACATTTGTGTTATGATTACTCTTACGATTTGAATGATGAGTATTATTCCTAAGATTCCTGCCATCATTTGTCCGAAGGTTAAGAATCTTCCCCACATGGCTTTCATCATATTTGCTGTAGCATGTTGAAAATGATCTGGTGATAGTAACAATTCGTAGTTAGGTTTCTCTCCATAGTTGTTACCTCCCGTTATCGTTACAATGTTGGATAATATTGCTTGCCTTTGTGCTGGAAATATAATTTTCTCTGGCTCGTTCCAGATCTTTTGTTGTATATTCCACTCTGTGATATATCAATGGTTTGAATTCTGCTTCGCTGGCCAATTCTGTTAGTCCAAATATTTTTGGCGGCGCTACTATTACTCGAGTTGGAAATTGTAACCAACTTCCATCTCTTATTTCGAATAATGGTCCATATACATTACTACAACTGAACATATTAGGTACGAATTTCTCTGGATTTATCATCCTTGTTACTGGTTGAGCGAATCTGATTTTTCCTTTATGCATTATTTCTAATTCGTTTATGCATTTATCTCTTGGGATTGTTGAATTCTCTGGCAATTTCGCGAATTGTTCTTTCACATTTGTAATGTGTACATAACTTTCTCCAACGATTCTCCCAAATATCCTTCCTGGAGTCGGTCAGTAGTTGGAATGCTTATCTGGATTCCGTATTGCCGAATTGCTAACTTGTCTGTCTTAATATTTCTCTGTTCAAGAGATACAATCATTTTTTTAACTAATCGTAGTTATTTCTTGTTGACCCTAATCCTTGTGATGATTTAGAGAAACCATCTCGCTATTTATACAAGATATAGTTTATCCTTGGGGTCTATTGCGCTTTTGCGTTCGTATTGCTGTTCGCGATAAGAATATTCCTTTATAATTTGTACTAGTACCCATTGCGTCGCAACTGGTCACCATTCGTCTTTTAAATCTCATTCCGATTGTAGTATCCGTTGATATTACTACTGTTGGCGTGACCTCTGATCCGATAGTTGTGGTAATCGTTGGTTTTCCGATTCTTCGATTCTCGGTAATTCATCTCAATGACTTTTTTGCGTTGTAGTTTCGTTTCTTGTGCACTTGTCTTCACTTATCAAAAATTGCACTTTTCAATAAGATGAGTCTACAAAGTTGCTGGTAATCGCTGTATACAATCGTGACATTCCTATTACATATCTTCTGTTGACTGGACATTGAGGGTACCTTCTCTCATTTGCTGCGTGTCTGGCATCGAAAGATTCCTTGGTATTTCCTCCACTTTACTTATAGCTTTCATCACTACTACTCCTTGACCAATTGATTCTAATTAAGGTTACTCTCCTCCTTGACACGTTCCGTCTCCAGCCGTTACTTCTTCCGCGCAGCATATCTCGGTATCTTTATCTTCGCTCACTCGGGCTGCCACATTTACTCTTTCCAGCTATTGATACGTCTGTCGTAATTCTTCTTCAATTCGCTCCGCTTACAGAAACACTGTTGTTTCCGGTACCGCTTCTATTAATGTTGAATGTGAGTGATGTCCCGCAATGAAATGCTACAATTTTTCCTAGTTACTGAACAGTCCTTGAGTTCCGTTTTTATTGAGTCTACGAATCTGTATACATTATTACGAAAACTGCTGTCCGTATGTCCTGTAGATTTCCCGGCAGGTTTCGCAGCTTTGCACTCCTTCCGTTCTTTTAGTGAGTAGTTATCACCAATCTTTTATTATCACATCAATATACTACAAGACGGTTCTACTCCTTTCACGCACACATCCATATGCAGTATTGTATGATTATTTCGTATTCATCCCTATTTCTAGCTGTTTCTTGGGATCGTGCATTAATCGTGTTTCGAATCCGTTAATAACTCTTTTAAGCTTCGCTTGCATCATTCGTTTGATCATCTTTACTACCAATTTTATAAATGCTTGCCAGTCCCTTGAGTCAGGAGGAATGTATCAATACTTTTCTGATAATGTCCTTATCGCAAATTCATATCCGTTTGTTGTATCTTGGAGTTCTATTTCTTGTATTATCACTATCGTATTACATTATTTTCGTGGTAGCCATTCCTACCAAATATCTGTTTGGGTATCAGATCGTTTCGGTTAAGTGATTTATTGATCACACAATAATTCCTCGGAACCTCTGGTTGCTTTCGTTACTTTGGTCCATGATTTTATTCATATATTGGTTTATATTCTGCCCAAAGCTGTTCGCTTCTCTCCAGATATTATGAAGTTTAATGTCTTTTATTCTGGTTTGCTTAATCACAGCATATCGATTATAGTTGTTATCCATTTTAGTCACTTGTTCTTGACCTTTCAGTTTTCCCTGTATACTTGTTGTTACATTGACTGAGGCTTGTTCAATTTCGGGTTAATTGATCATCATGCATTTGTTCATTTATGTTTTCTTTCTGAGCTGGTTATCTAATTTATTGGGTCCTCTGATTCTTTTCCATTGCCGTACCGTTTCTTTTCTTGGGTTGTTCGTCTGCCGTTCCTGAATGTTGTAGCTCCTCGATTCATTTTCCAGTATTCCATTCATCTCTGATCGGCCTTCGCGTCTTCTCCCTTCTCTTTATTGTCGCTCTTCGGTATCTCGGTTATAATCTCGACTGGTTGTCTTTGACCACATTACTAGCTTAATTTGTCATCTGTTATAGATCATCTTCGTTTTCTGTCGATGAACAAATCTCTTGATTCCGGTATTCTCTGGTTTTTCCTATCCACAATATCCATTATAGATCATTTAGTATCTCTTCATCTCTTTGTGATGATCGATTACTTCATCTGCTGCAGGTAGAATTCTGCAGCGTAATTTAGACTCTCTTGTCGTCTCATTAGGCGTTTTTCGTTTTTGATTTCTCTTTTATTGAGTTCTCTACCCGCGATTTTGCACATTAATATATTTATTAGTCCCAATGCATTCTGGTACTACCGATGTCAAGATCATCATCTAAATGATCGTCCTTTGTATTTGTAGAATACAATGCGCATTCAATGGGATCTCTTTTTCACTTACTCACTTTTGCCTGATATAAATTCTCTTTCAGAATTGGTTCGAAAATCTGGCTACATAATTTTATGAAACTATACCTTCTCTTATCGTTTTGGTGATCTCCATTCAATCTCTCTCTGGATTTTCGGAATAATTTCTCGGATTGCTCTGGGTACCGACACGCATACATTTCTCCGACTACTCTCATTTCCTTTACGATATTTCGCATGGGTTTCTCCACTCCTGTACAAGAATCGATATCCATTTTGCTAAATCTGTTACATTCGTCTTTGATTCTTTGCTCCAGTTTCTCCAAACTATCGCTTGCTATTCTCTACATTTTTGCGTTTTCCGTTAATCCTTGTTAATGTACCTTCCTCCACAGGATCATCTATATCTGTGGGCAAAATATTTGTTCCTGGAATTCGTTTCGAGTACACTGATTCGCGTCTCGCTTTGTTTCTTGTGAATTCCGTTTCTCGTTCCTGTTTTCTAACTTCGATCGTGAAGTATAATCGTGTCGTCATTTACGAATTGAGGTGTTTACATATTTCCTTTAGTAGAAATTGTGGTACTCCTCCCGCAAACCATTTTCAGTGGATTTTGGCTTCTGGCTTATCATCGATCTTGGGTCTACTCCCAGTTTTTTCAAACTATGCGTTCTTCCCATTTTCCGGGTTTAGCGATTGAAAATTGTGACTTTTCGAATTAAATGGCCACTCTAAACTTTCGTCATATCTGCTCTTGCTAACAGAAAATACACTGATAGATATTTTCCTTTCCTAGCCATCTCCGTTTGGTATACTCTTCAAATTTCATCCGGTATCCTCCGATTTCTGTATAGATTGATGACTTGTAATACGATGATTTCTCTTCTTTCAGTTCGATTTTTACTTTTTTCCGCCCATCCCACTCTATTTTCCATGTGTATGGGGCTAGTCGAGCTTTATCGTTTATTTCCTCGTCTTCTCTGGTTGACCATTCCATTTCGTTTATCATTTCTCTGGTAGATTTTTCATATGGTTTTTCATCTTCAATATAACTCTAAGGTTTTTATTTCGTTAGCATGCGTCTTCCTGGCGTCTTTCTTCCTGGTATGTATTTTTCTTACCCATTTTGGTTCGGTTCTCTCCATTTTTCCATTTTCATTCTTTTCGTCTTTTCATCATACACCTTTTCCATGGTGTTGATCGGCATCGTGAGTCGTCTATAGGTTGTAATTTTGTGCTACTTCGCATCTTGGTCTCCATAACTTGGTAGATTGGTTAGTTATTTGATCATCTTTCCCTTCCATTTCCTCTTGAAAAATTCTTGATCTGTTGTTCCTTCTTTTGTCGTATTTTTTCTCTCTGGTTCATCCATGGCTATGATATTATGGTTTGTCCCGTCTTTTTCCATATACCTTAAATTCGTATATTCGGGGTTCGTTCTCGTGGACTTATTTGCCGTTTGTGGTACATTATTGCTCACGGTCCTCTAACCATGCATGTCACTACTTTCGATTATCGGTTGTTAATTTCTCGATTTATCTCCGTCGGTATAATTCGTGCATTGGCAATCGGATCTACTAGTATTTCCTTTTAATTTCAATCATTTGGTAAGCTTTATTTTTATACTTTATTGTTTCGTCTCCTCTCATATCTCTTTGTGCTCTCCATATTTGGCCATCAACTCCATCTGTTCTCTCGTTGTCAAAATCTCATAATGTCTGTGTCTCGTACAGCTTCTAACTACAAATATTTTCCATTGAAATCGGTCTAGTTAAACGATAATCGATAAATATATTCTAGCCTGGTCTATTTGCTTGTTCCGTCCATTCTAATCTGGTTTTGTCTCATTATAATTTTTGTCTCTCTTTTTTTCTAATCCAGGTTTTATTTTTTTTGTTATACATATTTGAATTTTCTGCCATATTTCTTGCTGTCGTTTCTTTTCGCTTTCATTTTTGTTCAACGTTACCACATTTTATTCCCTTTGGCCATATTAGAGCATCCGCCTTAGTGTAATATCTCGCTTTTAATTTTCTTCCTTGATAATAATAAGGTTTATTTTTATAATGGGTCCTAGCTTTTTCAAACTACCCAATGCAACAACTCGTTTGTGCTTTCGCCTCTTGTTGCTATTATCTGTCTTGGTATCTCTGGAAAATCAATAATTACCTGATATTCTTCTCTATCATATTCCTTCAAGATTCTCTTGGTATTTCTTTCAATATCTTCCCCATGATGCCGTAAATGTACACCGTTATCTTGTTGATATTCCTTTCGCAATTAGTTCATATTCTGCTGTATGCGTTGTATCTCTGAGGGTTAGAACATTTTTTGGTTTCGATTCTACCTTCTTCTACAATCTCGTTGATTTCCTTTTAATATTCGGTTTCATCTTCTCGTGGCACGCTTTGTTTCCATTTCTTTAATTCGGATTTGATTCATCTTTATTCGGTTTAATTTTCCTGCATATTGAAATATTTCTCCGCCCCAGACTGCTTATTTCCACCTTTCATCTTCATCCGTTTGAAAATCGTCTGTATTTGTCTTCAACATATGATATGTAGTTTGTTCCTCCTCTTTTTCATTATCTTTGTGGCCCTTTGTTTGGAACCAAATCTCTTTTATTCCGTTTTCGATTGAGCTTCACTCCACGTGGGGTTTTCTTTTCTTGATTTCTTGTTTCTATTTTTTGTAGCAGTATCCTCTGGATTCGATTTTTTGCTATTATTTGGCTCTGATATCTTTTCTTTTCCTTGTGACGTTTGATGCTTCTTGCTCATCTTTTTGTAGTTCTAAATTTTGCTCCTCCCATTTCTTGAGATAGCACTTTCTTTGCCAGCACTTCTATTCTTTGGTCTACGTGCTTGTTCTTTGTTCTAGATGTTTAAACCGCTGCCCGTCTAATTTTTTAATATTAGTGCGCTTCTTTCTAAGTTCGCTTTCTCTTGTTTCAGGATTGCTTCTTTTTCTTTTTAATTGATCCTCCTCTGTCTAACAAGCTATCTTCCTAGCTTTATTTTCTCAAGTGGCCACTCCTCTGTCTTTTGTGTCATAATTCATTTCGAGTTCGTCTATCTCGTACCTAAATGTTTCCCTTGTTTTGATCCTCCGTTATCATACATTCTGCTCGTTTAATCTCTTGCGTTCCGGTTCATATCGGTTCTTACCATTATCGTTTCTTTTAAACTGTCGAACAGTCTTTTGGTTTTTCCTCCCTCTGAAAAATTATTGATGGCCTCTATTTTCTCATCGTATTTAATTCAACTGTTTTCTCGTTATGCAGTTTATCATATTTCCTATCCCCCTCGTTCTCAAACACACTGCTCCGCAATGTGAACTTCATCTGAATTTCCATTCCTCATCATAATTGATTCTTTTCGGGTTTTGTTTTCGGATTCTCCCAACCTTTTGCTGATTTCCTGAGGCTCTTCTGTTTGTAGTCTTTGCCATTCAGCTTGTTGTTGTTTCTTTGGTATTCTCTGGTTCTCAGCTCTTGAAATCTCCCTCATTGCTTCATTACGTTGATTCGTGTTGGTTGTATATTGGTGGGCATCTGTTGATCTCTTCTTTTAATTCCATGGGCATTCGTTGTAGTGTTTCTCGTAGCATGTCTATTTTCTTGCATCAACGTTATTTGTGGGTTTTCCCATGAAGTTATTTTGAGCCTTGATTGGTTTGTTCTCTTCTTATGTTACATTGCCCTTGCGAGGTGTCCCCTTGTTGTCCACAATTGTAACATGCTTTGCTATTAAGTTGTCTACATCTTTTCTCAGTATGCCCTCTGTTTACCACATATCCGCAGTTGTAATTTCGAAACAATTCTCTGACCGGTGTCCTATTCTTTGACATGTCGAGCATTTTTAATTTGCATTTGGATTGTTCCTGAAATTATTAATTAAGTAACTTACTTGGTTATTACCTTTATAACCTCGGAATTTCTCGTTACTGGTCGGCTTGAAACATCTGCTGTGCTGCTTGGAAAATGAAATTGATTCATAGCTGGATTGGTATGGTTTGTTGGATTGTTTGGCATTGACTGGTTGAATGTTGTTTGGTTCTGCTGGCCAAAAACTGCCGACTTGATATCCCAGTCCAAGATGGGCTTCACATCATCTGTTTTGCGATTGCCACTGCCTTTATCTAATTTTTCTGGTGCCAAGCATCCAGGTTGTCGTATGTTCTTGCTCTTTTGATTCCTCTTATGAAGACGTCTACCATTTTTATCTTCGGGGCAAAATCTCTTCTCCGAAGGCTTTCTTTACACAATTTCCTTTAATTCGCAATGCGTACACTGCATTTGATTCATCTCGTCTTTGTTTTCGGTGTAGGACAGTCCAATATCTTCCTAATTCCCACTTTTTTCTCTATCCCGAATATCTTTTAATTAAGAACTCTTTAATCTCTGTCCACGTTGTTAATTTTCGTTGCGTCCTCTGCTTCTTCCTACAATAACACTCTTGTGCGCCCCTTTCAAATACAAGGTAATCGCTCTTTTACTTTTGATCTGTCCAGTGACAGATATTTTTAATACACTTCGAATTTCCTCTTATGAATGTATCCAATTTGTTGAGGCGCCGTCAAAGGTTCTCCTCTAACTTTCTCTGAATTCTCCTGCTGTTGCATTATTGTTAATTTAATCATCAGGTTTGGATGGCTGTGTTCGTCTTGTTTGGCGTCGATAGCTTCCCATAATGTTTGGATTGTTTACCGATCATTTCTCTTTCTCTTATTGTCGCGTATGGTTATAAAATTTTATTGCATTGTTGTCTCGATTTCAGTTCATAGTGTAAGGACATTATTTTCTCCATTGGTCTTTCTTTAACGATTGATTCTGTTTTTAAGTAGTTCTCTCAGGAACTGTTGTAAGAAGCATCTGCTGCACTTGCGAACATTAATTGGGTGGTTTGTCCCTCTTCGTTTGGTATATTTGAGGCGTTGTCCGCATTTCTGGCATAAAGTTAGGATTATCATTATCCTTGTGAGTGTTTCTATGCGTACTGCCAATATGTAAGTTACGTTTCTTTACATCTGCCATATGGAAGATCATGGGTATACATGTCTTTGATACGATCCTTTCTGGTGGCTTCCTAGCTCCTTAGCGTAATCCATAGCGATTTTTCCCGCTTGTTTACTATTTCTTATCTCCTTTTCCTTCGACCCGTTCTGGCATTTATCTTTGATAGCTTTACTATTTGTCCATTTTGTTTACCATTGTCTTTGGTCGCGTATTAGCGTAATTTTGGAATTCTCGGCTTTAGGTCTCTCGGTATTATTTGCTGTCGCTTCTAATTTTCGACTCATCGTTGTCGTTTATACTCAAGTTGGTTGAGTCTTGTGTGATCTGGTTGCATACTCGGATTCTCTGGTTCTCTTGTATTGTTCTCCCGTATTGCTTGAATCTGCTCACGTTTACGTAAAAGTAGTCTGGTAGTGGGTTGTTGAACTAGTTTAACTCGGCATTGTTCTCTTTACATACATTATCGTCATAAGGTCCTTTACCAATTCTTTGTATTTTCTGGCTACTCGGATAATTTCTGGCGTTGCGATTATTACCATCTCAACCTGAAGTTATTCTCAGTACGTCTCGCTATTTTATCATGTAACTCTTTGTAGCTCTTTGATTAAATCTAATAATTCATACCTGCTGTTTCAGATTCTTGCATTCGCTCTTTGAATCCTGTTACTATAATCATCAATTTCCATATACTGTGATATTGGTGGTTGAATATTCCAAGTCTATCGGCATGTACAATCTCTGCGTACATTAGTTTTGAATGACTCTTTTTGTTGATGTAGGTATGACATTCTATAGGCCATAAGCATAGATCTATATACGTATCCCATATCTTTGGTGTCTGCTTAATATTTGAACATCATTTCAATTAATATGCCGTTAAATCTGTTCGTTTGACCGTTGTGTTTGCGGATGGTACGTGATGTTTCAACTTCCGCAATTCTGAAGTAGTTCGTTACTTCCTCTTTATTTTCGCTCATAAAGTTGGGTTCCTTGGTCAGTTGGATCTGTTTTGGGTGTTCCATATTCCTACGACATATTTCCTCTACTAGGTATTTCGCTAGTTGTCTAGCTTTTTGATCTGTATTGCGATGCTCGGAAACTTTTGATAAATAATCTGTCACTACTAATATAATCAGATATTTCATCGTTGTTTCTGGTAATGGTCCTACTACCATCCAGCAATCTCTCGTCATTGGTTGGTTGGGTGGCATTGCTTTAATGGTGCTTTCAATTTACTTCCTTGTGCTTTTTCTGGTTGCACCATATCAGACAATTTTTATCCATCCTTTACGTCCTCTTCGATATTGGCCAATATATTTTGACGCAGTCTTGCTCCGTTTTTTAGCTGACATGTGTCCTCCAAGGTTTTCCATCGTGGTAGTTGCATCAATACTTCTTTTTAGTCTACTTTCTGGTACAGCACATAAGTCTTTTCTCGCATCATTAATAATACCATCCCTTCTCTATGGTATATCGTGAGTCTGTGTTTTTCCATATGCTCTTTTAATTTTACTGTTGTTGTCTGTTAATATTTTTCAATATCGTTAGTTTCCATGAATTCGATTATGGTTTTGTAATCCTCGTCTTCTCTGCTATTTCTCGATTTTGGGAAATCTATATCCTCTGCGATGATCATGCATATGTCGCCACATCCTGATCCATTATGCCTCAAATACGAAATGGACATGCAATACTGGCGTTGGCGTTGTTTTCCTTGATTTGATTTTATATATACGGTGAGATATTCTTGCAACTGCATCGCCATCTCATTAATCTAACTAGAGGCTTCTTTATGTTGTCCACCATACAATGGTGGATGGTCTGTAGGATATATATCTCGTGACCCATAATAATATTTGAATGTTTATAGCTTGGATTATTGTAAACGCTCTCTTGTCAGTCCGGAGTAATTTTTTCATGTTTCTTGAACGTTCGACTATAATATCACATAAACCTTACTCTTTTCTCGTCATCCCATTGTCCTAAGCTTGCTCCAGATCATATCCACGTTGCGTCTGTCGTAACAAAACGGTTTCCTTGAAATCTGGGTGTACGAGTATTTGGTGCTGATATCAGTTTTATCTTCTGAGTGTTTTCAAAGGCTATTTGTTGTTTCTTTTCCCATATAAGCGGGTATCTTTTTTGTTAATTCTTGTATTTTGTTGCGCAATAGTTGCGTAATTCTTGTGAACTTTCGATATATCCACATAAGCCAAGAATTCTTGCACTTCGTAGACTGTCTTTGGTGGCGGGCAATCTTATCTTTCGATGTTTCTTGGATCTGGTTCTTTGCCTTTTGCTGATACATAATGTCCTAAGAAGTGACTTTTTCCTTTGCCAATCGCAATTTTGATGGTTTCAATTTAATTTCATTGTCCGTCAGTCGAAACGATACATACGGATATTCTTTTAAGTTGCTCGAGAGGTGCTAGAATAAAATAATAAATATTCAAGTTATACCATACATTGTTTAATGCCGTGAGTTTACAAAATCATACATCTCTGAAATGGAAGCTGGTGCGTGGTTAGTCCAAGGCATTTTCTTGAATTGGGTATAAATCTTTCCGTAGTAAAAGCAGATTTTTTCTCTGTCTATTCTCTTTGACTTTTATTTGCATAGCCATTTTTAAATCTAGCGATGTAAAATAAGCTGGCTCTGTAACATTTGTAACATCTCGTTTATATCTGGAGCGGGTATGTATCCCGTTTTGTTACCGCATTGAGGTCGTCGATAGGTCTATACGAACGTTGTGTGTCCGTCTTTTTTCTTACATGACCAGGAATTGCATGGCGAGGGCAACTGGTTCGATTACTCTGCGTCTAACATCTTTGAACTTCTTTTTCTGCTTACAATTTGTGAGCTTCTGCCAATCGAAATGGCCGTAATGTTATTAGGGGTATACGTCTGTTAATGGTACGTATGTGCGTTACTATCGCTTGTACGAGATCTAAGTCAGATGCTGCAAATATATCTTTGATTCTATTAGCAAAGTTTTTGTAGTGCTCTTTTCCGCTTCGTTTAGTAGCTGACCTGTCGATAGTCCATATTCTTCCTCGTTCTCAGTTTTGCTGTTGGAAGTTCGATATCCCATCATCGGTGTAATTTTCTATCTTTCCGTTTTTTCGTAAATGACTTTATCTTTCTTCATCAAATTTGTAATTTTGTCGGAATTTCACTGTTGTCGTCTTTACATACACTATCTCTGGCTAGATGGCAGTTTTTCTTTCTCAAAATTGTGATTAGGTTCAAAAATCATTTAGCCTGTAGTTTCCTCTTTACTTTTCACGTAGCAAATCATTTGTTGTGCGCCCTGGCACTTACTAATTTTTCTTGAGCTTTCACCTCGTGATTTTCAGCATCATATGTCGTCCGGTTTTACTCTCTTCCAGCTCCATTGATCCTAGTCTTTATTATCTCTTTAATAATTCGTGGCATGAGATCTGTTCCAATTATACAATCGCGGCTAACCGCTCTCCTGATGATGCTAAATACGTATTGATGTTTACATTTTTATATTCGATGTATCGACCAGCACTTCCAATGGTACCGCTACTGAATTCCTGCTGCAAGTATCACATCCATGTTAGACTTCTTCTATACATGGCCAGCAATCTTCCGGGTATTTTACCCATTTTTATTGCTGAGATGTTTTGCTCCCGTATTCAATCCATTGCTTTTATTTCTACCCATTACTATGGGTACCGTTAATGTTGGTCCAGCCAAGTTGTACATACTATAGTTCGAGTTTCTGATCCTGATCCACACTTCTCGATCTGTTGTATGGTTCTTGGCACTAAGTTCTGCCCAATTTGTTCGTATGGTTACTGGATAAATTTCGTAATTGTTGTTGATCTTGGTATTGGTACTTGTCGTTTACTGGCATGTTTTCTTATGATGATGCTGCTTTCTTTTAGACATTCGTATACTGGTGTGTGGATGATTATAATGGTCCATATGTATTGTCTTTCGATTTTCCCATGGTTTGATTGTGCTCTTGAGTTAAGTCTGCGTTCCTCTTGATGTTTCATCATTGTCCTGTTATTACTGCTATCATCTCCTGAAATTTATCAATCGTTATCCAGTTACTCGTTTTTTGTCGCTTTCATTCTTGGTTTTCTCGGCTTTCTAATCTCATTATCGCTTAAATTTTCGTCGACTTCTTCATCGGTACCATTCATTTTCGCAGTTATCCCTACTAATCTTTTTATCTTGTTGGATATCTTGTTGAGTGTCCATGTAATACATTGTTTTAGCTAAACGGTAAGATCAATTGCCATCTCAGTTTGATTTTTCTCTCTCCTTTTGAGATATCGAAACATGCTAACATTTGTGTTATGATACTCTTCCGATTTGAATTGATGAGTATATTCCTAAGATCTTGCCATCATTTGTCGAAAGGTTAAAACGTTCCCCACATGGCTTTCCATCGATATTGCTGTAGCATGTTGAAAATGATCTGGTTGAAGTAACATATCGTAGTTAGGTTTTCTCTCCATAGTTGTTACCATCCCGTTATCGTTACAATGTTGGATAATATTGTGCTCTTTGTGCTGAAATAATAGTATTCTCTGGCTCGTTCAGATTTTGTTTGCGTTAATTCCATCTGTAATATATCAATTGGTTTGAATTCTGCTTCGCTGGCCATTTCTGTTAATCCAAATATTTTTGGCGGCGCTATACTATTACCGAGTGGGAATTGCTAACCAACTTCCATCTCTTATTTCGATAATGGTCCATATACTATTACTACGAACTGAACTATTAGTTACGAATTATCTCTCGGATTTATATTTCTTGTACTACGGTGAGCGAATCTGATATTTTTCCTTTATGCATTATTAATCTAATTCGTTTATGCATTTTCTCTTGGATTGTTAGAATTCTCTGGCAATTTCGCATTGTCTTTTCACATTTGTTGTGTGACATAATGTCTCCAACGATCTCCCCAAAATATCCTTCCTGGAGTGGGTAGTAGTGAATTGCGTTATCTGGATTCGTGATTGCATTGCTTAACTTTGTTTTCATATTTCTCTGTTCAGGATACAATCATTTTTAATAAATCGTTAGTATTTTTCTCTGTGAACGCCAACTTTGTGATATAAGAAAGTCCATCGCCCTTGTTATTTATATAAGATATAGTTTTCATCCTGGGGTCTATTGCGCCTTTGCCGTTCGGTATTGCATGTTCGCGAATAGAAATATTCCTTTATAATTTTGCTACTAGCGTACTTTCGTCGCCACTTGCTCACCATTGTCCTTTTAATAAACTCTTTCCGTTGTAAGTATCCGTTGATTTACATGTTGGCGTGCATTCTGATCCGATAGTCGTGGTGATCGTTGGTTTTCGGATTCCTTCCGGTTTCTCCGTTAATGCATCTAATGCCACTTTTTGCGTGTAGTTTCGTTCTCTGTGCACATGTCCGTTGCACTTTCATTCAAATATTGCACTTTTCCAATAAAGTGAGTCTACAAGTTCTGGTATCGGCGTGATATACAATCGTTGACATTCCCGTATTAACATGATCTATCTGTTGCTAGACATTGAGGGTACTTCTTCATTGCTTGCGTGTTCGGACGGAAAATATCCTTGGTATTTCTCCAACTTTATTGATAGCTTTCAATCAACTACTACTCCTTGACCAATTGATTTAATAGGGTTGGTACTCTCCTCCCTGACACGTTCCGTTCCAGCCTTCATTCTTCCCGCAGCATATACTCGGTAGGTCTTTATCTTTCCTTCCTCGGCTGCCACATTTCTCTTCAGCTATGAGATACTGCCTGTCGTGAATCCTTCTTCACATTCGCTCCGCGTTACAGAAACCACTGTTGTTTTCCGTACCGCTTCTTAATTGTGAGTGTGAAAGTGAGTCCGCAAGAAATGCTACAATTTTCCATTGTTTACTGAACTTCCTTGATTCCGTTTTTATGAAGTTCTACCTCTTGGTATACATTATTAACGAACTGCTGTTGCTTGTCTTGTAGTTTACCTGGCGGTTTGCAGCTTAGCACTCCTTCCGTTTCTTTTAGTGAGTTATTTAATCACCAATCTTTATATTATCACAAATCATATACTACAAACGGTTTCTCTCCTTTTCACGCACATCATCCATATGAGTTTGTAGGATTATTAGTATCATCCCTTTTCTAGGGTTTTGATCGCTTGGCATTAATCGTTGTTTCGAATTCCTTTAAAACTCTTTTAACTTTCGGCTGCATTATCTCGGTTGATCATCTTTTACTTACCAAATTTATAAAGTGCTTGCATCCACCTGAGTCAGGATGAATGGTTCAATTACTTTTTGATATGTCCGTTTATCGCAAATTCATATCGTTTGGTTGTATCTTGAGTTCGTTTTTGTATATCACATACGTATTCGTACATTAGTAGGCCCATTCCTACCAAATATCTGTTTGGGTCATCAGATCGCTTCGTTAAGGATTTATTATCTAACAATAATTCCTCTGGATCTTTGTTTGTTCGTACTTTGTGTCCTGGATTTTATTTATTATTGGTTTTATTGTGCCAAAGCTGTTTCGCTTCTGCCTCCGATATTATTGAGTTTTAATTTCTTTTATTCTGGATTTCTAATCCCAGCATAACAGTTATTAGTCTGTTGATCATTTTGCTCCTTGTTCCTTGACCTTTCAGTTTTCCCTGTAAATGTTTGTTATTGACGAGCTTGTTTATTTTGTGTTAATGTTCCTCTTGACATTGTTCTTAGTTTTCTTCTGGAGCTGGTTATCAATTTTGGTCCGTCCTCCTGGATTTCTTTTCCATTGCCGTACCTGTTTCTTCGTTGGGTGTCGTCTGCCGTTTCTCTGGAGTTGTAGCTCCTCGTCATGTTTCCAAGTTATCCCATTCATCTCCTGTCGGCTTCGGCGTCTTCTCCCTTTCTTTTTATTGGTCCTCTTCGGTAGTCTGGCTCCTATAATCTCGACTGGTGTTCTGTTACCACATACTACTCATTGGTTCATCTGTTATCAGATCATCTTCGTTTTCTTCATGAACAAATCTCTTGATTCCGGTATTCTCCTGGTGTTCCTCTCCACATATCATTTAGATCATTTAGTTTCTTCTTATTCTTCCTGTGTGTGATGACGATACTTCATCTGCTGCAGGTTGGACTTCTGGCGTATTTAGACTCTCGTTGTCGTCCTATTGGCGTTTTTCGTTTTGAATTTCCTTTATTGGATGTTCTCTACCTCGCGATTTTTGCTACAGTTAAATATTATTAGTCCCAATTGCATTTGCGTAATCGATGTGTAGATCATCATCTAAGATCGTCGTCGTATTGTAGATGAAATGGCATATCATATGTTCTCTTTTTCACTTCACTACTTTGGCTGATATAAAATTCTCTTTTCAATTGGTTCAAATCTTGGGCGTATAATTTTTAACTATACTTCTCTATGTTTGGCCTGCCATTTCAGTTGTTTCATTTTCGGATAATTTCTCGGGAATTGCTCTGGGTACACGCATACATTCTCCGATACTCTCTATTCCTTTACGATATTCGCAGGTTCTCCACTCTGTTACAAGAATCGTATCCATTTTTGTAAATCTGTTACAGTTCGTCTTTGGATTTCTTTGCTTCCGTTTCTCAATCGCTGCTAATTCTCTACATTTTTGCTTCGTTAATCTTGTTAATCCTCCTCCACGGATCATCTAAATATCTGTGGGCAATATCTTGTCCTGGGATCGTTCTCCATACAATGATTCGCGTCTCGCTTGTTCTTGTTGAATTTCGTTTCTCGTTCTGGTTTCTACTTCGATCGTGATGTATATCGTGTCGTCATTTACGAATTGATGGTGTTACATATTTCTAGTAAGAAATTGTGGTACTCCTCCGCACATTTTCAGTTGGTTTTGGCTTTGGCTTAGGATCGAGTCTTGGGTCTAACTCCCAGTTTTTCACTATGTCGGTTCTTCCCATTCCGGGTTTAGCGATTGAAATTGTGACTTTTCGATTAAAGGCCACTCTAACTTTCGTCTATCTGCTCTTGCTAACAGAAAATACACGATAGAATTTTCCTTTTCCTGCCATCTCCGTGTTGGTATACTCTCAATTTTCATCCGGTATCCTCCGATTTCGGTATAGAATATGGACTTGTATGACGATGATTTCTCTTCTCTCAGCCGATTTAACTTTTTCCGCCATGCCACTATTTTCCATGTGTATGGGGCTAGTCGAGCTTTATCGTTTATTATCTCGTCTTCTTCTGGTTGCATTCCATTTGTTTTCATTTCCGTCTGGATGATTTTCATATGGTTCATTTCAAACTCTAAGGTTATTTCGTAGTACTGGTCTTCGGCGCTTCCCTGGTAGTATTTTCTCCATTTTGGTTCGGTTCTCTCCATTTCCATTATTCATTCTTTCGTCTGTTCATCATACACCTTTTTCCATGGTGTTGATCGCATCGTGAGTCGTCTATAGGTTGTAATTTGTGCTCAACTCGCATCTTGTCTCCATAACTGTAGATGTTAGTATTTGATCAATTTTCCTTCCATTTCTCTTGGAAATTCTTGAATTGTTGTTCCTTCTTTGTCGTTTTTTCTCTTCTGGTGTCATCCTGGCTATGATATAATGGTTTGTCCGTCTTTCCATTAACCTAATTCGTTATATCGGGTGTTTCGTTCTCGTGGAACTTATTTGCCGTTTGGTACATATATTGTACGTCCTCTACCATGCCATCGTCACTACTTCGATACGGTTGTATAATTTCTCGATTAATCCGTCTATAATTCGTGCATTTGGCAATCGGGATCTACTAGTATTCTTTATTTCATCATTTGGTAGCTTTTTTTTATCTCTTGGATTGTTCGTCTCCTCTCATATCCTTTGTGTGCTCTCCATATTTGCTATCAAACTCATCTGTTCTCTCGTTGTCAACATCTCATAATGTTCTTGTGTCTCGTACAGCTTATACAAATTATTTTCATTAAATCGGCTAGTTACGATAATCGATTAATATATTTCTAAGCTGGTCTATGCTTGTTCCGTCATTCTAATCTGGTTTTTGCTCTTATCTTTTGTCTCCTTTTTCTAATCCAGGTTTTATTTTTTTGTTATACAATATTGAATTTCTGCCATATTTCTGCTGTCGTTTCTTCGCTTTCATTTTTGTTCAACGTTACACATTTATTCCCTTTGGCCTATAGTGCATGCCGCTAGGTGTATATCCGCTTTAAATTTTTCCTTCGGATAATATAAAGGTTATTTTTATACTGGTCCTAGCTTTTTCACTACCCAATTCACAACTCGTTTGTGCTTCGCCTTTGGTTGCTATGTATCTGTCTGTATCTTTGAAAATGTTATAATACATCATTAATTCACGGTAGTCATTTCTGTTTGCTTACTATTTCTGAAATTTTGTACAAATATTTTATATAAACTATACATATATATTACTAACCTATATACTATTTTATTTTATATACACTATTTACAATGATCTCTTTTTCGTTACAACCATCGGTCCCGGGGACTCTTACGCAATGTCCGCTATTCCCCATATTTCTCATCATTATCTGGTATACATCAGATTCATTGGACCATTGTTTGCTTTCGTAATGGGCGGTTCTTTAACCAGAGTCCGCTCTGTACTAGAATTTCCTATGAATTATATTTCTTCGTTCTTGTCTACATCGTATTGTACCTAATTGATCGTCATAGTTGAATTTTCTACTGCTGGCCATAATCTTTTTTCCGCTGGTTTCTTTCTTGCATTTTGGGTAGTTCTTGTGTTGAATTATTATCAAGCATATACTACGCTCACTGCTTATTACCGCTGTGTTTATCCAAATCATTTTGATCATGCTAATTCTTTTACGTAGGCTGCAGATGGTTGTGGTTTCTCTTGCATAGTTTGTCTCCATTATTCCTTCTTTTGGTTGTACCATTTTTAGTGCTTTCTGGAGTTAGTAATGCTTCGGTAGATTGAAAGGGGCTGTCGTCCAATGATCATTCCTTTTTCGCCAGGTTTCGTTTCTGTTCTCTCTCTGATTGTTTTATTATAGTTGTTGATCTGTCGCATTTGCTTGAGTGGTTTCCTTGTTATTCGTTCTCAGCTCATGAGTGTTTCCTTTTGGATATTTATTACATAATTTTCCGAGTTTTTCTTTTCGTCCGGTATGCGATACTTTCGATTCTATATCTTTTGCTTTGTTTCACATGTATTCCTTTTGTTTATGGTTTCGTTTCTTTGTAGGTTCGTATACGCAGATTTTTGTGTAGTTTTTACACCTGTGTTCTCATTTACTATATTTTCTTCATTGCTCTGTATTGACTCTATGTTGATTATTACTGCTTTACTTTCTCTGATATGTCGTGGATACGTTCCTCTTTTGTTTCTTTTCGACGTTTTGTCGTAATTGCTTCTAGTAACTTTTCATTTTATTGATTTCTCCAGTATCATTCTCTTCCTTATTCTGAACTGTACTAATACTTCCCACGCTTTCTTTTGGTTGGGGATGCGGTTATTTTTGGTTTTTGACTTATCTTATTTGATTGCATTTAATCAATTCATTTTATCGTTCCGTTCTTTTAGTTTCGAATATACACTTTTGTAATGGGTCTTTGCCCATATTTTGACTATTTTATCTCTTTCATCTTGGATTTTGAGTTTATTTATTAATTTCTTAATTTTCTCTACCGACGTTTTTATGGCTCTTATTTTGCTGTTTGTGATTTTTCTCCAAGAGTTTTGGCTAATGTGCATGTTATTAATATTCATGTTGGCAACATTATTATATATTCCGCATTTCATATCTAGGCTATCCAATTCACATTTCATTTCCTGCTTCATATTCATTCATTTTCCAACAATCGATAATTTTATTTTGTAAACATACATTAGCTTCAATGGTTTCGTATTCCTTTGTATATATTCGCAATTTACCTTCCTGGCTTTACTTCGGATTTTACGTTACTGATCTTCATGTGCCATCTCTACATACTTCTTTGGTGGTTTGACATGATGATTGAGCTTTCGGATCGATTTCCATACTTTCCTGGTCTTTCTATGGAATCACATTTTTGGCAAACTTATGCTTTTATCATCGTCAGTTGTAGAATATTCCTTGCTTGCGCTTCCTTTCTCCATTTATTGTTCTCGTATCCTGAACGATTTTATTTCCTTTGTGATATTTTCCTTCAGCTTCGTTAACTTGATGGACGTAATATATCATATTTTTGTAGCAGGGTCGGTCAGGTTTTATTCTTTGTTGTAGTAACATATCCCTTGTTTTGCTTTCCTCGTTTCATTGCTGTGATTATTCGTTTCTTGACGTTCCTGTTTAGATGATTCCTTATTTTCTTTGTTGTGCGGTTTATTGTCGTTTCTAGCATTTTGATCCTCTTGGTTTTTGTTGTTGTCATCCCTTCCTCCTTCTCCACTATTACCTCATCCGGGGTTATCCTTGAATGTGTCCTCGACCTTTATTCATTTCGAATTGTTTCTCGTTATACTTTTATTTATCTTGCTTTATATATCGTCCATCTCTTTTATCTCTTGTTACTCGCTTTGACATTATTTGCTTTCGATTGCATCTATGTATTTCATCAATAGTTGTTCCTTATCTATCTCCGATCGTACTGTCTTTTGGCATGATTGGTGAATTTTAGTCCTTCCATAATTCAACATTGCTATTTATTAGTCTTTGGGATGGATAGTGCAGCTATATTGTTTCTTTTAATAGACGTTTCGTTCTTACCTATAATTTACATTAATACTTTAAGTGGTGAACCCTCATAAGTCCATTTCATCAGATGGCTGCTGCTTCGATTCTTGTTTTTTTTTTTTTTTTGGCGTCGATAGTTTCCCTTAATGTTTGGATTGTTTTACCCATCATTTCTCTCTCTCTGATTGTCGCAGTTACTGGTTATAAATTTTATTCACTTCGTGTCTCGATTTCAGTGCATGTGTAGTACATTATTTTCTCCATTGTCTTTTTCTTTTGAACGTGATCCTTTTTTAGTGTTCTCTCAGAACTGTTGTAGAAGCATCTGCCTGCAATGCTAACATAATGTGTTTGTCCCTCTTCGTTTGGATATTTGAGGGTGTCCGATTTCGCATAAGTTGGTTATATCCATTTCCTTTTTTGAGTGTTTTCTATGCTGTACTGCCAATATGTAAAGGTACGTTTCTTTCTACATTGCCATAGTGAAGATCTGGGTATACTTTCTTTGATACGATCCATTTCTGGTGGCTTTCTAGCTTCCTTTAGCGTATCCATAGCGATTTTTCCGTCTTGTTTACTATTTTCATCAATCCTTTTACCTTCGACCGTTTCTTGGCATTTTGATCTCTCTGATTAAGCTTTTTTACTTATTTATGTCATTTTGCTCTACATTTGTCTTGGGTCGCGTTACGCGTAATTTTGGATCCATGCCGTTTGGTTCTCTTACCGGTATAATTTGCTGTCGCTTCAATTTTCAGACTACATCGTACGTCCGTTAACTACCTCAGTTGGTTGAGTTTGTGATCTGGTTTGCTACCTCGATTCTCTGGTTTCTTTGTTATTCGTTTCTCGGTATTTGCTTCTGCATCTGCTCACGTTACTAAATAGGTCTAGGTAAAGTGGGATTCGTTGACTAGTTTAACTCGAAGCATTGTTCTCTGTATTACTACATTATCTATAAGGTCTTTACCAATCTTTGAATTTATTGTTTACTCCTGGATATTTCTGGCGTTGCGAATTATACCCAATCTCCAACCATGAAAGTTATGCTCGACGTACGTCTCGCTATTTATCATTGTAACGTCTTTGTAGCATCTCTTTGCATTAAAATCTAAGTATCATACTGCTGTTTTCCAGAATCTCTGCATTCGCTCTTTGAAATCATTTACATATCATCATTCCATTATATACTAGTGATATTGGTGCTTTGATATTCCAAGTCTATCGGCATGTTACTTCTCTGCCGTACATAGTTTGATGGGACTCATTTTTGTTGCTGGGTGATATTGGACCCATTTTTTCTATAGGGGGGGGGGCCCCTTAGGTTTATATATGCTATCCCAATCCTTTGTGTCTGCTTACAATAATTTGACATCAATTCTATTAGTATGCCGTGAAAATCGTTCGGTTTGACCGTTTGTTTGCGAGATGGTTACGGGGAATGATTTCTCAAGCTTCGCAATTCTGAAGTAGTTCGTTACTTCCTCTATTATTGTCGCTCAATAAAGTTGGTTCCATTGGTCAGTTAGGATCTGTATGTGGTGTTCCATATCTACAGCATATTTCCTCTACCTAGGAATTTCTCGCTATTGTTCTAGCTTTTGATCTGGATATTGCGAATGCTTCCGGAAACTTTGATAAACTTAATTCTGTTCACTACTAATATATAGATTATTTCCTCGTGTAGTTTCTGGTAATGGTCCTACTACATCGCATTGCAATCTCGTCATATGGTTCTGGTGGGTTGAGCATTGGCTTTAATGAGTGCTTTCAATTTACTTCTGTGCTTTTTCTTGATCTGCAATATCAGACAATTTCTTATACCATCCTTTTACGTTCCTCTTCCCGATATTTGGCCAAATTATTTGACGCATCTTTTCCGTCTTTTTAGTGACATGTGTCCTCCCAAGTTTTCCATCGTGAGTTTTGCATAATACCTTCTTTTCGTCTACTTTCTGGTAAGCACATAAGTCTTTCTCGCCATCCAGTAATAATAACCTCCCTATCTCTCATGGTATATCGATTGTCTGTTGTTTTCATATGCTCTTTTAATTACTGTTGTGTCGAAGATTGTTCATATCTTATTTTCCTCATGAATTCGATTAGTGCGTTTTTTAACTCCTCGTCTTCCTTGCTTGTCATTCTCAGTTTTGTCGAAATCTATAATCCTCTGCGTGATCATGCATATGCGTCTTCACATCCTGGATCCATTAGTTCCTCAAATACGAATCGTTGACATGCATCTGCGTTGGCGTCGCTTTCCTGATTTTGAACTTTATATTACGGTGATATTCTTGCAAACTGCAATCGCCCCATTCATTTAATTACTAGGGACTTCTTTATGTTGTCCAACCCATTACCAATGTTGCATTGGTCTGTGTGATATATATCTCGTGACCCCATAATAATATTTTGAAATGTTTAATAGCTTGGATTATTGCTAACGCCTCTCTTTCAGTCACGGGATTAATTCTTTTCTGATGTTCTTGAAACGTTTTCGACTCATAATAATCCAATAACTCGTTCTCTTTTTCTCGTATCCCATTGTCCTCAGACTGCTCCAGATGCGCATATCCCACTTGCGTCTGTCGTAACAAAAACGCGTTTCTTGAATCTGGTTGTTACGCGTATTGAGTGGCTGATATCAGCTTTATCTCTGAGTGTTTCAAAGCTATGTTGCTTCTTTCCATATAAACGGGTATCTTTTTTATCTTAATTCTTGTATTGGTTCGCAATTAGTTGCGTAATTCTTGATGAACTTTTCGTAAATATCCAATAAGCCTAAGAATTCTTGCACTTTGCCTGACTGTCTTTGGTGCTGGCAATTCTTTATCTTTTTTCGATGTTTCTTGGTCTGGTTCTTTTCCTTCTTTGCTGATACATATGTCCTTAAGAAGGTGACTTTTTCCTTTGCCCAATTCGCATTTGGATGGTTTCATTAATTTCCATTGGTCTCAGTCGAACGAATTACATTACGGATATCTTTTAAATATGTTGCTTCGAAGATGTGCTAGATAATTAATAAATATTCATAGTATTTTACCATACATTGTTCAATGCCAGATGAGTACAAAAATTCATACATCTCTGAAATGAAGCTGGTGCGTTGCGTTAGTCCAAAAGGCCATTTTCTTGAATTGGTATAAAGTCTTTTCCGATAAGTAAAAGCAGTATTTTCCTACTGTCCTTTCTCTTTGCTTTTACTTTGCCGTAGCCACTTCTTTAAATCTAGCGACTGTTAAAATAAGCTGCTCCTTGTAACATTTGCTAATCGTTATATCTGGTAGCGGGTATCGTATCCCGTTTTGTTACCGCATTGAGTCGTCGATAGTCTATACAGAACGTTGTTCGTTTTTCATTTACCACTGACCATAGGGGAATTGCCATGAGCGATTTTCAACTTGGTTCGAATTACCTCCTGCGGTCTAACATCTTTTGAACTTCTTTTTCTGCTTACAGATTTCTGAGCTTTGCCAATCGACTATGGCCGTATGTGTATTGGCGGTATGCGTCTGTTCAATGGTATCGGTTATGTTGCGTTACATCGTGTGTACGAGATCTAAGTCAGATGCTGGCAAATTATCTTTTGAATGTCCATTAGCAGTTTACTGTAGTGCTCTTTCTCCGCTTCGTTTAGTAGCTATGTCGTGTCCATATAATTGCTTCCTCAGTTCCTTCAGTTTTTCTGTTGGGATTCGATTCCATCTCGGTGTTGATTTTCCTAATCTTTCGTTTTCGTAAATGACTTTATCGTTTCATAAATTTGTAAGTTGATCGGAATTTCACTGTTGTCGTTTAATACACTATCTCTTGCGCTAATGGCGTTCTTTTCTTTTCTCATTTGTGATAGGTCAAAAATCATTTCTCTCTAGGTTTCTTCAATTTACTTTCCATAGCAAATCATTGGTGCGCCCTGGCACTACTATTTTTCTCTGAGCTCTCACCTCTGATTCGCAACATATTCGTCCGGTTTTATCTCTCAGCTCCATTGATCTAGACCTCTATTATATATCTCTCTATTAATAAATGCTGGCATGAGATCTGTTCCAATTATACAATCTTGCTGCTCAACCTCCTTAGAATAGGACTGCTAAATACGTATTGATTTTTACATTTTTTATTCGATTATCGACCAGATCTTCCATTGACCGCCTACTGATTCTTGCTGCAAGTTATCACATCCTTTTAGCTGTCCTTCTATACCTGGCCACAATCTTCCGGGTATTTATCCCAATTTTTTATTGCTTGAGATGTTTGCTCCGCGTATCAATCATTGCTTTTATTTTCTACCCCATTATATTTCTATGGTACCGTTAATGTTGGTCAGCAATGTTTGTAACATGCTATGGTTCGAGTTTCTGGATCCTGATTCCACACTTCCTCGATCTTTGGCTGGTTCTTGCACTAAGTCTGCCCAATTTGGTTCGTATATTAGGTACTGGATAAATATTATCGTAATTGTGATGTTGATCTTGTATTTGTACTGTCGTTCACTGGCATGTTTCTCTCTACTGATGATGTGTTCTTTAGACATTCGTATACTGGTGGTGGATGATTCTATAGGTCCACGTATGTCTTGTCTTTCGAATTTTCCCATTGTTGAGTTGCTCTTGAGTTAGCAATCTGCGTTCCTCCTATGATTTATCGATTGTCGCTGTTTTCACTGCATCATCTCTGAAATTTATTCCATCGTTCCAGTTACTCGTTTTTTGTCGCTTCATTTGGTTTTCTCCGGCTTTAATTCTCATTATCGCTTTAAATTTTCGCTCCCGACTTCTTCATCGTACATTATTTTCGTCAGACTATCACCTACTAATCTTTTATTCTCTGTGGATATCTGTTGAGTGTCCATGTAATTACAATTGTTTTAGCAAAACGGTAAGATTCCAATTGCCATCTTCCAGTTGATTTCTTCTCTCTCTTTTGTAGATATCGAAACATGCTAACATTGCTGTTATGATTATTTACGATTTGAATGATGAGTATTATATCTAAGATCCCTCCATCATTGTCGAAGGTTAAAGAATCTTCCCCACATGGCTTTCAATGCATAATTTGCTGTAGCATGTTGAAATTGATCTGAGTGATAAGCTAACCAATTCGTAGTTAGTTCGCTCCATATTCTTACCTCCCGTTATCGTTAGCAATGTTGGTTATAATATTGCTTGCTTTTGTGCTGCGAAGATATAAGATATTCTCGTGCTCGTTCCAGATCTTTTGTTTGTCATATTCCAACTCTGTGATATAACAACTGTTTGAATTCTGCAGTTCGCTGGCCAATCTCTGCATTAATCCAAATATTTTTGGCGGCGCTACTATTACTCGAGTTCGGGAATTGTAACCAACTTCATTCTATTCTCGAATAATAGTCCATATACATTACTTACCAACCTGAACATTTAGGTACGAATTTCTCTGGATATTATCATTCTTGTTACGTTTGAAGCGAATCTGATTTTTCCCTATTGCATTATTTCTAATTCGTTTATGCATTTATCTCTTGGGATTGTTGAATTCTCTGGCATATTGCAATTGATCTTTCACATTTGCTATGTGTACATAACTTCTCCAACGATTCTCCAAATATCCTTTCCTGGAGTGGTAGTAGTGCGAATTGCGTTATCTGGTTCGTGATTCCAATGATAACTTTGTTTTATAATATCTTCTGCTGTTTCGGATACAATCATTTTTAACTAAATCGTATATATCTTTTCTGTTGACGCATCCTTTGTGATATAAAAAGAAATCACCCTCCATCTTGTTATGTATATAGAGATATAGTTTTAATCCTTGGGGTCTAAACTTTGGCTTTGCGTCGGGTATTGTGTTCGCGAATAAGCATATTCCTTTATAATTATGTATAGCTCACCATTTTTACAGTCGCACTTTGGCTCACATTCGGTCCTATAAATCTCATTCCGATTTGGTATCGTTGATATTACTTACTGTGCCGTGACTTCTGACTCGTAGTCGTGGTATGATCGTTGGTTTTCCGATGTCTTCCGGTTCTCCGTAATTCATCTAATGCACTTTTTTTGCGTGTTAGTTTCGGTTTCTCTGTGCACGTGTCCTATGCACTTTTCACAAATATTGCACTTCTTCAATTAAAGTGGATCTACAAGATTCTGGTATCGGCGTGTATAACATCGTGACATTCCCGTATTACTGATGATCTATCTGTTGCTAGATCATTTGAGGGTACTCTCTTCATTGTTGCGTGTCTGCTTGATCGAAATATCTTGTATTTCTCCAACTTTACTTGATAGCTTCTCAATCACTTACTACTCCTTTGACCATTGATTTTAACAGGTGTACTTTCCCTCCTGACACGTTTCCGTCTCCAGCCGTTATTCTTCCCGCAGCATATACTCGGGTAGTCTTTATCTTCCTTCCTCGGCTGCCACATTTACTCTTCCAGCTATTGAGATACGTCCTGTCGTGAATCCTTCTTCACATTCGCTCCGCGTTACAGAAACCACTGTTGTTTCCGTACCCGCTTCTATAATTGTTGAGTGTGAGTGATGTCCGCAATGAAATGCTACAATTTTCCTTGTTACTGAACATTCCTTGATTTCCGTTTTTATGAAGTCTACCTCTTGGTATACATTATACGAAACTGCTGTTGCCGTTGTCTGTAGTTTACCGGGGTTTGCAGCTTTGCACTCTTCCGTTTCTTTTAGTGAGTATTTATCACCAATCTTTATATTATCACAATCATATACTACAAACGGTTCTACTCCTTTCACGCACATATCCATATGAGTATTGTAGTGATTATCGTATTCATCCTTTCTAGCTGTTTTTGGATCGCTTGCATTAATCGTTGTTTCGAATCCGTTAATAACTCTTTTAACTTCGCTTGCATCATCTCGGTTGATCATCTTTACTTACCAAATTTATAAAGGCTTGCCATCCACCTTGAGTCAGGATGAATGGTTCATTACTTTCTGATAATGTCCGTTATCGCAAAATTCATATCCGTTTGGGTTGTATCTTGGAGTTCGTTTTCTGTATATCACTATCGTATTGTACATTAGGTAGGCATTCCTCCAAATATCTGTTTGGGTCATCAGATCGTTTCGTTAAGTGATTTATTATCAACAATAATTCCTCTGGATCTTTGGTTGTGGTTCGTACTTTGTTGTCCATGATTTATTTATTATTGGTTTTATTGCTGCCCAAAGCTGTTTCGCTTCTGCTCCGATATTATTGAGTTTAAATTTCTCTTTATTTCTGGATTTGCTAATCCCAGCATATCAGTTATTAGTCTGTTGATCCATTTTGCTCCTTGTTCTTGACCTTTCAGTTTTCCCTGTAACTGTTTTGTTACTTGACTGAGCTTGTTTAATTTTGTTGTTAATTGATCCATCTGCATTTGTTCTTTAGTTTTCCTTTCTGGAGCTGGTTTATCAATTTTTGGTCGTCCTCTGGATTTCTTTTCCATTGCCGTACCTGTTTCTTTTCGTTTGGGTTGTTCGTCTGCCGTTTCTCTGGATGTTGTAGCTCCTCGTTCATTTATCCAGTTATCCCATTCATCTCCTGTCGAGCTTCGGCGTCTTCTCCCTTTCTTTTTATTGTCCTCTTCGGTATCTGGCTCTATAATCTCGACTGGTTGTCTTTGACCACATACTAGCTCATCTGGTTCATCTGTTATCAGATCATCTTCGTTTTCTGTCATGAACAAATCTCTTGATTCCGGTATTCTCCTGGTTGTTTCCTCATCCACAATATCATTTAGATCATTTAGTATCTCTTCATCTCCTGTTGTGATGACGATTACTTCATCTGCTGCAGGTGGAACTTCTGGCGTATTTAGACTCTCTTGTCGTCCTATTGGCGTTTTCGTTTTGATTTCTCTTTTATTGAGTTCTCTACCGCGATTTTTGCTACAGTTAATATATTTATTAGTCCCAATTGCATTTGCGTAACTCCGATTTCAAGATCATCATCTAATGATCGTCCTTCGTATTGTAGATGAAATGGCAATTCATATGGTATTCTCTTTTTCACTTCACTCACTTTGGCAGTGATATAAAATTCTCTTTCAATTGGTTCGAAATCTGGCGTCATAATTTTTAAACTATACTTCTCTATCGTTTTGGCTGCCCATTCAGTATGTTTCCATTTTCGGATAATTTCTCGGAATTGCTCTGGGTACCACGCATACATTCTCCGATACTCCTCTATTTCCTTTACGATATTTCGCAGGTTCTCCACTCTGTTACAAGAATCGATTATCCATTTTGCTAAATCTGTTACAGTTCGTCTTTGATTCTTTGCTCCAGTTCTCAATATCGCTGCTAATTCTCTACATTTTTGCGTTTCCGTTAATCTTGTTAATCCTTCCTCCACAGGATCATCTATATCTGTGGGCAAATATCTTGTTCCTGGAATTCGTTTCTCGAGTACACTGATTCGCGGTCTCGCTTGTTCTTGTTGAATTCGTTTCTCGTTCTGTTTCTACTTCGATCGTGATGTATATCGTGTCGTCATTTACGAATTGAGGTGTTACATATTTCTTTAGTAGAAATTGTGGTACTCCTCCCGCAACATTTTCAGTGGATTTTGGCTTCTGGCTTATCATCGATCTTGGGTCTACTCCCAGTTTTTCACTATGTCGTTCTTCCCATTTTCCGGGTTTAGCGATTGAAATTGTGACTTTTCGATTAAATGGCCACTCTAACTTTCCGTCATATCTGCCTCTTGCTAACAGAAAATACACTGATAGATATTTTCCTTTTCCTAGCCCATCTCCGTTTGGGTATACTCTCAATTTCATCCGGTATCCTCCGATTTCTGTATAGAATTGATGACTTGTAATACCGATGATTTTCTCTTCTTCAGCCGATTTTACTTTTTCCGCCCATCCACCTATTTTCCATGTGTATGGGGCTAGTCGAGCTTTATCGTTTATTTCCTCGTCTTCTTCTGGTTGCCATTCCATTTCGTTTATCATTTCCTCTGGTAGATTTTCATATGGTTCATCTTCATATAACTCTAAGGTTATTTCGTTAGCTGCGTCTTCTGGCGCTTCTCCTGGTATGTATTTTCTCCATTTTGGTTCGGTTCTCTCCATTTTCCATTTTCATTCTTTCGTCTTTTCATCATACACCTTTTTCCATGGTGTTGATCGGCATCGTGAGTCGTCTATAGGTTGTAATTTTGTGCTCAACTTCGCATCTTGTCTCCATAACTGGTAGATGGTTAGTATTTGATCCATCTTTCCCTTCATTTCCTCTTGAAATTCTTGAATCTGTTGTTCCTTCTTTGTCGTATTTTTTCTCTCTGGTTCATCCATGGCTATGATATTAATGGTTTGTCCGTCTTTCCATATACCTAATTCGTATATCGGGGTTCGTTCTCGTGGACTTATTTGCCGTTTGTGGTACATTATTGCTACGTCCTCTACCATGCCATCGTCACTACTTTCGATTATCGGTTGTATAATTTCTCGATTTATCCGTCGGTATAATTCGTGCATTTGGCAATCGGGATCTACTAGTATTTCTTTTATTTCATCATTTGGTAGCTTTATTTTTATCTTTATTGGTTCGTCTCCTCTCATATCTCTTTGGTGCTCTCCATATTTGGCTATCAACTCATCTGTTCTCTCGTTGTCAAATCTCATAATGTCTGTGTCTCGTACAGCTTCTACAAATATTTTCATTGAAATCGGTCTAGTTAACGATAATCGATTAATATATTTTCTAGCCTGGTCTATTGCTTGTTCCGTCATTCTAATCTGGTTTTGTCTCATTATCTTTTGTCTCTCTTTTTCTAATCCAGGTTTTATTTTTTTGTTATACAATATTTGAATTTTCTGCCATATTTCTGCTGTCGTTTCTTCGCTTTCATTTTTGTTCAACGTTACCACATTTATTCCCTTTGGCCATATTAGAGCATCCGCTAGGTGTATATCTCGCTTTATTTTCCTTCCTTGATAATATAAAGGTTTATTTTTATAACTGGGTCCTAGCTTTTTCACTACCCAATCATACAACTCGTTTGTGCTTTCGCCTCTTGTTGCTATTATCTGTCTTGGTATCTCTGGAAAATCAATAATTACCTGATATTCTTCTCTATCATATTCTTTCAGATTCTCTTGGTATTTTCTTATCATATCTTTCCATGATGCCGTAAATGTACCGTTATCTTGTTGATATCCTTTCGCAATTAGTTTCATTATTCTGCTGTATGCGGTTGTATCTCTGAGGTTTAGGAACATTTGGTTTCGATCTACTTCTTCTACAATCTCGTTGATTTCTTTTAATATCTCGGTTTCATCTTCTCTTGGCACGTTTGTTTCCATTTCTTCTAATTCGGATTTTGATTCATCTTTATTCGGTTTATTTTCCTCGCATGATTGAAATATTTCTCCGCCCAGACTGCTTATTTCACTTTCATCTTCATCCGTTTGATCGTCTGGTATTTGTCTCAACATATTGATATGTAGTTGTTCCTCCTCTTTCATTATCTTTGTTGGCCCTTTTGTTTGGAACCATATCTCTTTTATTCCGTTTTCGATTTGAGCTTCACTCCACGTGGGTTTTTCTTTTCTGATTCTTGTTTCTATTTTTTGTAGCAGTATCCTCTGGATTCGATTTTTTGCTATTATTGGCTCTGATATCTTTTCTTTTCCTTGTGACGTTGATGCTTCTTGCTCATCTTTTTGTAGTTCTAATTTTGGCTCCTCCATTTCTTGAGATAGCACTTTCTTTGCCAGCACTTCTATTCTTTGGTCTAGTGCTTGTTCTTGTTCTAGATGTTTTAACGCTCCGTCTATTTTTAATATTAGTGCCTTCTTTCTAAGTTCCGCTTTCTCTTGTTTCAGGATTGCTTCTTTTTCTTTTAATTGATCCTCCTCCTGTTCTAAAGCTTCTTCTTGCTTTATTTTCTCAAGTGCACTCTCTGTCTTTTGTGTCATAATTTCATTTTCGAGTTCGTCTATCTCGTACACTAATGTTTCCTTGTTTTGATCCTCCGTTATCATCATTTCTGCTCGTTTAATCTCTTGCGTTTCCGGTTCATTCGGTTTCTCCATTATCGTTTCTTTTAACTGTCGACGTCTTTGTTTTTCCTCCTCTGCAAATTCTTTGATGGCCTCTATTTTCTCCATCGTATTTAATTCAACTGTTTTCTCGTTATCAGTTATCATATTTCCTTCCCCTTCGTTCTCAACACACTGCTCCGCAGTGTGAATTTCATCTGGAATTTCCATTCTCATCATATTGATTCTTTTCGGGGTTTGTTTTCGATTCTCCCACCTTTGCTGGATTTCCTGAGCTTCTTCTGTTTGTAGTCTTTGCCATTCAGCTTGTTGTTGTTCTTGGTATTCTCTGGTTCTCAGCTCTTGAATCTCCTCATTGCTTCTCATTACGTTGATTCGTTGTTGTTGTATATTGGTGGGCATCTGTTGCATCATCTCTTTTAATTCCATGGGCATTCGTTGTAGTGTTTCTCGTAGCATGTCTATTTCTTGCATCACGTTAATTTGTGGGTTTCCCATAGAGTTATTTAGCCTTGATTGGTTTGGTTCTCTTCTTATGTTACATTGCCTTGCGAGGTGTCCTTGTTGTCCACAATTGTAACATGCTTTGCTATTAGGTTGTCTACATATTTTCTCAGTATGCCCTCGTTTACCACATATCCGGCAGTTGTAATTTCGGAAACAATTCTCTGACCGGTGTCCTATTCTTTGACATGTGGAGCATTTTTAATTTGCATTTGGATTGTTCCTGAAATTATTATTATAACTTACTTGGTTATTACCTTTATCCTCCGGATTTCTCGTTACTGGTGGCTTGAACATCTGCTGTGCTCTTGGAATGAATTGATTCATAGCTGGATTGGTATTGTTGTTTTGATTGTTGGCATTGACTGTTGATGTTGTTGGTTCTGTGGCCAAAACTGCCACTTGATATCCCAGTCCCAGATGGGCTTCACATCTGTTTGCGATTGCCACTGCTTTATCTAATGTTTCTGGTGCCAAGCATCCAAGGTTGGCTCGTATGTCTTCTCTTTTGATTCCTCTTATGAAGACGTCTACCATTTTATCTTCGGGCAAATCTGCTTCTCCGAAGGCTTCTTTACACAATTTCTTTAATTCGCATGCGTACACTGCATTTGATTCATCTCGTCTTTGTTTTCGGTGTAGGAAGTCCAATATCTTCCTATTCCCCTTTTTCTCTATCCCGAATATCTTTATTAAGAACTCTTTAATCTCTGTCCACGTTGTTAATTTCGTTGCGTCTCTTGCTTCTTCTACAAATACATCTTGTGCGCTCCCTTTCAAATACAAGGGTAATCGCTCTTTTACTTTTTGATCTGTCCAGTGACAGATATTTTTATACACTTCGAATTCCTTTATGAATGTATCCAATTTGTTGAGGCTGCCGTCAAACGGTTCTCCTCTAAACTTTTCTCTGAATTCTCCTGCTGTTGCATTATTGTTATTTATCATCAGGTTTGGATCCGGAGTTGAAGTTGTGCCGGTTCCTGTCGCTACTGTAATTGATACTCCGGTTTTGGCACTTCTACCGTTGCGAACTTTTTTCTTTTCTTCCGCTTTTAATAAACTTTTTTCTCTATTCTCCTGGCTTTTACTTCTCGTGTGGTTGCTGATGCTATCAATGTTTACGGTTATTCGTCTGCTTGACTGGTTTTCTCGTTTCTCTTCTCTTGCTTTGGTTGCTTTGAAACTTCTGGTTGCTTATCTGCTTGTAACTACTCTGACGTTTATTCCAAATTCTTTTCTGCTCGTTTATTCAAGTTTCTTTGTTATCACTTTGCTTTGTCGTTTGCTCTGAAATATTTTCTCCTTTGCTTTGCTTTGCACTTGACTTGGATTGCTTTGCTTGACTATCGATTCCTAAAAATAAATAACACTCCAATATTCTATACTCTATACTAATTTCTCCTCCATTTACCATACTATATATGTTATCGTCCCTTGTTCGTATTTATCGTGGTGGTCTTCTTTATCTGACTCACCCCCCTCATTTTAAGTCTATTTTTAATTATCTATACCTCGTAATAATTATCTATTAATCTCGTATCAATTATCTATATAGTCTTATCAGTTATCTATATAGTCGTATCAATTATCTATACCATAATATCAATAATATAAAATCATCATATTCATACTCTCATTCAATCCATTAATTATTTTTCCTATGTCTCCCGAAAAAATTCGTTACTTAATCCTCAGTCGCTGGCGCTCTATGCCCTCTATAATTTCCGTTGGCTCTTCGGCCTTCGGCTTTAACTCTTTTACTGGTCATCTGTGACCTTAATATCTATCCATACTCATATTTCATCCTTACTCATATCATATCTCATCCGGCACTCTATGGCTTCTAATATCTAATCATAATCATCCGGCACTCTATGGCCTCTAGTATCTGATCATAATCATCCGGCACTCTATGGCCTCTAGTATCTGATCATAATCATCCGGCACTCTATGGCCTCTAGTATCTGATCATAATTATCCGGCACTCTATGGCCTCTAATATCTAATCATAATTATCCGGCACCCTATGGCCTCTAGTATCTGATCATAATCATCCGGCACCCTATGGCCTCTAGTATCTGATCATAATCATCCGGCACCCTATGGCCTCCAGTATCTGATCATAATCATATTCTGTCAATTTCATCTTTACTCATATTCGTATTCGTCTTATTCATATTATCTCTCATTGTTTCATCGGACTTGAGCTCATCAGTAACTTTTGGGTATGTTTGAGGCCTCACACTGACTCTCAAGCCATGGCGTCTTTTGGCCGCGCATTCTTCCGGTTACGCTTTACTCACCGCCATTCGGATATTTGGTACTCGGTGTGGGATCCGGGTTATTGTACCAAACTCCTCGCTGGGCAATAAAAAAACATTCCCTCGGTACTCGGTGTGGGATCCGGGTTGTGTACCTCGAAGAATATAAAAGTATGGAAATGCCTAGACGTTCAATCAAGTTCCAAAAGCGGTTTACTTGATTTCCCGAATAGTGAAAAGAAAAGGAAGCGATTAAAAGTGGGAGCGGAAAATAAACTATCAAATCTCTGCCCGCTCCTTCCATCAGATTTCTCGGCTCAATTCGGCCGCTCTCATCTGGCTTTAGTAGGACATTTTGAGTATGAACCATTTACCGGTTAGTTCACATCTCACCTACCGTTTGGCCCCGATACTCGGTGTGGGATCCGGGTTGTTGTATCGAGTTCCTCCCAGCGAAAAAAGAATCGTTCGATACTCGGTGTGTGATCCGGGTTTTTGTATCGAACGGCTCAGCGCCATCAGTCCCTTGGCTGATAACAACCTGAGCACGACAGTCCGTAGCTGTCCTCTGGTGCCTCACCACCAACTAGGGAAAAAAGAAGTCATCTCTAGGTACCTTTAATCTAACTATTAATTCTGTTCCGTGCGCACTCTTTCTCTCACCTCTCGGTTTATCTCTTCACTCCCCCTTCAAAATTTGTGGTAATCGCATCAGCAAGCTCCCCAAAAGAGGTGATCAATCTCTCGCCGGTTACTTGCTGACATACGCGACTTGGCCTACCAGTTCCTTTCTCAGTAGGGTTGATCAGGGTTTCCCTTGGGTGAGCGTACTATCATTAGATAGCTCAGGTTAACCATTTTTCCTCGTCCTATCTCAGTATAATATCAATAAAACAATAATATCAATAAAACAAAAAGAATTATACACTAGGAAAACTCGGTTGTCGAAATTTTTCCGTCCAATATTTTGTGTCTCTGTGCATGTGTTTTAATTATTTCCTTAATTCGGCTTTCATGTATTGGGTCTATTACCTTTATTTATCGTTGTCGGGTGGTTTTATTATTTACAAACATTGCATATTTCTTTTATATTCGTCTTATCATCTAATAATAATTCAAGTAATGCATAATACACATTTATTTCACTTCATCATAACAATTCATGGAAAGTAAACCGTTAGTCTTTCCTTTATCTTTCGCTGGCATAACATACAGTGCGACTCTTGTGCGCATCCATAACAATAACTCAGGTGTCCGCAAGGTATCACCATTACTCGTGCTTCCTCTGTTTTGCACGCATAACATTCCACATAAGCCTTGGTTTGCTCTTTCATTGTGGTTGCGATCTCGTCTTCAATGTTTTCGACCTTTTTCATTAACTTGTTCCAGCTTTTCCCAAATTTGGTTATCTCTAATCTCATGGATAGAATTTCATATATTCTTTCGGTTGTTACGTCTTTATCAATATCCATCAATTTTATTAATATGCAATGTTCGTCGGAGTACAGGTTTGAAATCGTTGATATATCCTTTTTAGCTCGTTTAATTAATTTTTGTTTGTTGATTAGTTCCTCTAGGTTATCGTTTTCGATGTTTAGGATCCCCTTTAGTTTTTCTATAATTTTTGTTGGTTCCATCTCTAAAATTATTTAAATCTTTTCAATTACCCATTAAATTTAAACACTAATTAACTAAATTGTATGTTAGATTTATTCATTCAACTCTTAGTTTAATATACTATTCTTTTGACTATTACTCGTTGTAGTTCATTTTATTATCGTTCTATGGCTTTTCTCGTTTGTCGTTATTCCCCTTACTTACCCCATTTCATTTTATCCCGCATTTTGCCCTTTTAATTATGTGTTGTTTGCTTATGCGTCTTGTGAGTGTCATTGGTATCTTACAAGGGTGTTGTGTCGTCAAGTATTGATGGATGTTGAATGCTTTGACATTGATATCTATATAACTTTAACATAATTTCATATCAGTTTGTTTGCTTGGGTTTTGTACAAGAAGATCATTCAATCCCGGCTGAGCCCCCAAATTTGTATGGTGGGTTACAGGGTTTCAAATCTTGCTTACCCTTCTAGTTGCCCTCGTAACGCCATACAAAATGATGCTAATCCACTTGGCACCCGTTGCTAGGCAACGTTGGTAATGTGTTCAAGTGGTGGATTGCCCGCAAAAATTGAGTATTATCGCTAGTACTGTAATTGCTCGGACAACCCTCGGGTTCACGAGCTGTCGATAGAAGACCTGTGCTCGCTTAGCTCTGTCCCTGTGGAAGTAAATTCATGAGCGAATGTGGAGAGATGACCTAATGTTGCGACGCGGGTACTCATAATAATATCTACGTGTAAGCACCCTTTAAGAAGTACTGTAACCGTAAGCACAACTATTTTATTTAAATATACAGAAATGTGAATTATCCAAAGTTAATGAGACGGTTTTGATTGCTGAGCAGCTCGGCGTCGAGCACGTTCTTTGTGTCCCGGCCGACGATTCATCGGTTGAGTTGAGGAATGCTCTACTGGTTGACGGTCTTTCTGCATCCTCTGTGTCGGGGCGAATATGAGCGGATAGGTGACCGCTTCCCCCTCCCGGCAGACAGCTAGGGCCACTTCTAATCCTCGTATCTGGATGCGCAGGCTCTGATTGAGCTGTCGCTCTTCGGCCCAACCTTTCTGTGCTGCAGATATTCGGTGGTATAACATTTTGACTCTTTTCGGGTCCGCCCAAGTCGCTTTGATTTGTTGGACCTCTCTTGTCAGTTGGAGTATTTGATGGAGGAGATCCGCATTTGTACTCCGCGCGCGATCTAGTTCCGCTTGTAATATTTGGTTAGTGGCCATACTATAATGGGTAAGTTCGTTAAATTTAACGTTACTAATTTATATAAGTTATTTTTATCATTATCACAAACATATCGACCGAAACGAATATTCTTAAACAAATGATCAAACGCAAAAACGGGGTAAAGAACGTTTCTATTTCGCTAATGACAAACATCAAACTAATTCATATTAATTGTTAGGGTCTCTGGAGTTTCTAATTTTTTCGGAAATGACTTCCTTCGGCTCTTTCTCGGAGGAACCACCGGGTATGGGCGTCGGGTATCTCGGACTGGGCGAGGTGGGTATGCTTCTGCGATTCGCCCGGCGAGGATGTCATCTTCTACGTTGGCGAGATACATCCTCGCCTTGACCACCTGTAGGTCCACTTGTTCCTGCACCCGTTCCATTGGGTGAGGAGTTCTCGCGCATTCATGTACGTTTCTGCGGCCGGGTATTGTTGTCCGGCGAGTCCGCATGGGTCGCTGTTTAGGCCCAGTATCCTCCAGGTAGTGGGATACGGCCACCGTTGTTGAATCCTATCGAATATGTCTCGTTTTGGTTGTGGTTCCTTCCGGCATTGGTCGTCGGGCATTCGGATGTCAGTCCTTTCGATCGGCATATTCTAAAACGCATCAAAATCAAATGTTGGCGTATATAATGAGAAAACATTTTTATTTCAATAATTTCTCGGGTCGGGTATCCAACTCACTAACTACCAGGTTATTATTATCATCGGGTCTATCACCAGTTAAACTTATCGAATGCTAACTATCCGTACCATCTTTCGCGGGTTTAATGGGTGGCGCTAGTTATTTAAATTTCATTTAGAAATCACGGAATACCTAATATTGAATAACATTTATTATCAATTGATTCTAAATTTTAATAGGAGCAAGGCTTACCATTTATTGGGGTGGGTTCAATACCTACTAAATACATAATATCAGTTAAAATTATTTACGTTCTACGAGTTGACGTTGCACGCGATAATTTACCGATTTGCCAACTTACGATATAGATAGGTGATACAGGGACTTTAGCGTGTCTATATCCGTAGTGATGTTTATCGATTTGTATTTAACAGTCGGATGATATCGATAACACGGCCTTTGGTAAGGTTTACCTTAACGTGGGTTTCCGTTTCTACATCCGTTGTGTTTCGAATTGCACCATAATACTTAACTGGCCTTCGCCCTAGGTTATCTCACTAGCGTGGGCGTTTACATCCGTTACCTAATGCGAATGCGTTAGTAAATGACCTTCGCTCTGTTTATCCGGTACGTTTGATGTCGACGGAAATTTCTAATTCTCGGCTGGCATTAACTCACTAAGATTTGGACTTACAATTTCCGGTCGACTGGTTTACTAATTCGGATAACTTTGGTTCTTAATTAACTACTGTCTAATATTATATCGTGGCATCTACTATGGTCGTGCGTGGCGATGAGGCACATTTGGAATATTTCGGATACATCTATTATTCATATTTAAATATTTCATTGTTTAATTTTAGAAAAACCAGTGTCTTTGATTTCCTTATGGTATTCCGAAGTTATTTGATCGTTACGAAGAAGACTTATCTGTTGGGTTCTCATCTTACGACTATCAACGTTTCGCTTCGAATTCGCATTTGGGCTTTTAATATATTGTTACGTCATTTTTCGCCTACGAATTTAATGTGAATTGTGTTTGGAATTTACATAAGTATTTGAGTGATGCCGGTTTTGTGAACTTTACGGGTGTGAGGCATTATTATGATCAGGTTCTTAGCAAATTTTTCGAATAGTATTATACTGCTAGCTTTCTCTTACGTCAGCGATCCGTATGAATTTCGTGTTGATCGGTTTAGCTACACTAATCCCTTCTCAGCAATTTATTTATTTGGTTTACCTTTGAATGATGGGTCGCTTTATGATTTATGTCATTCAACCTTATACTTTTCATTAGTTCAGCTTCAATCAATAATTTATCCGTAGGTTGAGTTTTGTTTCAAATTAATAGATTCTTATTCCATAATTTATTTTGCTGTTACATTAATTGAATCAGTGACTTGCTTAGTTTTTATCTATAGTTGCCTTACCTTTAGAAAATGAATTACCTTATGTTAATTCAGAGGATTAGTTCATTTTAACTCATGACTACTTTACTCAATGATGCCGATTAATTCACCGGTAATTTCAACTAATTTGTTTCAGCTACGTATTTAATTTTACTTTTAGTGATGAGTTTTACTTAACTTGTTTCACCATATGCATTGATTTACTTTAGTGATGCGTTTTACTTAATCTATCTCAAACATAAGTTTAATTTACTTTTAGTAATACGATTTATCAATTCAATTTACATTTAGGGATAAGATTTATTAGTTTAATTTACTTGTAGCCATAAGATTTATTCATTCAATTTACAAAAAAAAACGCTTGATTGATTTAATTTACCTTTAGAAATATGATCTAATAATTTAAACAATTTATACGTTTATAATTACACCATTTACTTTACCTTTAACAATAAATTTTAGCTAATTTATTCCAAAATTTTTAGTTAATTTACTTCTAGTAATAAGTTTTACTTCATTTAATTCAAATTATGAAATTAATTTACGTTAGTAATAGGTTTGTCTAATTTATAAGAATTTAATTTTCTTTTAGTAATAAGTTTAATGATTTCAAACATTAACACGGAATCAGTTATATCAACGAATTTCAATTTAATCTATCCCCGTACCCTTTCCCTTTAATAGACCTTAGGCGCATTTTGTGTTCATATTATATTTACTGAGTGCCCACTGGACTACTCGATGTGATGATTTTGAGCCGTGTGTAATATAAATTTAGGTCGATTTTACAGAAGTGAGAAACGAAGAAGGAGCCAGAGACTTCTTCCTTATTTCTCGCTTCAGCTATAGGGATAATATTGACGTTACGACCCTGCGTTTCTCAACGCCGAGTCTTCACGGGTGCATATCATTGGCGATTTTCCACGCTCTTACATGCATCTGCACTATGTTGATTTTACTATCTTGCGTGATGTGTCGGCTGTGGGCCGGAAAAATTTCGACATTTAAAATTTATAGAACAAATATATATATAAAACAATTTAGGTATATTAATAATATTTATTAATTATAAAAACAACATAATTACCCATTTCGAACCATTCCATAAAATTGAAGACATCATAGCATAAAATAGAACATAAAACAACATAAATACCTCTCTCCCCACATCGCCGCCAAGCAGAGCTCTATAGAGATGCTATGGACGTGATGTGGAAAGAGGGTTCCAACCAAAATGTTTCTCACCTAAAATTCGGATTCTAGAATAGTCTTGACAATAGTTTTTCAAAATAACTTCAAATTAATTTCAATGAAAATACAGTTGTTTCGAAGAAACGGTTTAGATTTTCAAAAATGGTTTTTAATCAGTTTGAAAAATGGTTTCTAAAAATGGTTAAGTTAAATGTGAAAATGGATCAGTATTTATACCTATTTGTATGACGTGTGAAATTTGATGCAGTAAAACAAAATTCGACCTTGTTATTTTCTAGCAAATTCTATTCTTTAATTTTATTATTTTTTGATTTATTTTTATAAATTTTTATTTCGAATTTTTATTGAATTATTACTAATTCAAAATTTTCGATTTAAATTTCATTTTAATGAACTTTAATTGATTTTCTCAATTTCGTCGAATTTGTTGTGTTTTCTTGTTGTATTTGTGTAGGTATCGTGCGAATCTTGGTGCATTTTGTTAATATTTTAATTTATTTTTATGTTTATTATTTTATATTTAATTCTTTTATTTCTCAGATTTTATTGGGTTTACTTGGTGTTTCAGAGGGTTTATTCAAATTGCGTGTTATTTTTGCGTGTGTGTTTCTGATCCATTTAAACATTTTTGAAGGCCGTTGACGTTGTGGCCCAACACCTTTAAATGAAATAAATATGTGGGAAGAAGAATAAGATTTTTTTTTGTCTTCACATTTAGTCGATCTTGGCAAGACATTTTTATAATCGATCTTCGAAAAGTCGATCGGTCAAAAATTAGTGGACACCACTGATTTATATGATTGAAACGTGAAACGTGTCGACCTTATTAGCAAAGCGAAAATTTGCTTAATAACATGCAGCATCATTAAAAAAAATTAATTAAATTTTAAAAAAATTAATAAATGATATTAATTTATGGACAGGGATAATGAATCAGCGTTATAAATCCGGATGCAAAAAGCGTAAAGAACGACAAAAGAAGCTTGAAGAAAATGCTAGAGGAAGAAGAACATTGGAAAATTTTGGTTTCATAACTTTATCGAAATCTCAACAAGATGAAAAACAAAACCCTTCCGAATCAATAAATGCAAAGGAATCTGATGGAATTCCTACAATTTCCTTGTCTACGTATGTTGCGGATCCTTCAAGTTCAAGAACCGAAGAAACAACATTTCACTTGTCTGAAGAATCGGCCAACTGTGAAATGGAAGAAGCATCCAACAGGGAATCTATGGATGTGAATTTACTAAACATCGACATTGGATTGTTGAAATTAAATTTAATGAGAAAGGATGTAGAAGAGGCTATTCAACGAGGTCCAGAATCACATTCAGCAACATTTCCTGGGCAATCAATTTCCAGTAAATTTGTTAAAATTGCGTTTAAAAAATAATGAAATTGTTGCTCGAGATTGGCTTGCTTGGAGCAAATCGAAAAATGCTCTATTTTGTTTTCCTTGTCGTTTATTTTATAATTTTCGAGAAGATCAAAGATCAGTTTTGGCTACGGAATTGTGTTGGCAGCCTGATAGAGGATATAAAAAACTATATGATAAAATACCTGAGCATGAAAAATCAACCCACCATAAATCTTGTTATATCCAGTGGCGAACTGTAGAAAGTAATATTAGTAAAAATAGAAATATTGATTGCCTTTTAGTACAACAAATACGAAATGAGATACAAAAATGGACAGATTTATTAAAACGATTTTTAGATGTAATTTTATTTTTGGCTGAACGAGGTTTGGCTTTCAGGGGCAATTCACATTTGATTGGAGATGCAAACAATGGAAATTTTCTCGGAATATTAGAACTTGTCAGTCGTCATGATCCACTTTTGGAAGCACATTTAAAAATGGTTAAACAATCACAAATCGAGAAACAGAGATTGCAAGTACATTATTTATCGGCAGACATTCAAAATGAATTCATATCATGCTGTGCCGATTATTTGAGAACTTGCATTTTGAGGGAAAGAGAAACTGTAAAATATTATTCTGTAATTGTAGATGCAACTCCTGATTCCGCCCATATAGAACAAACTACATTTATTTTACGATACGTCTCTGTAAATAATCATTCAGATGAATACGAAATTAAGGAAAGATTTCTTGCATTTGTAAACTGCAATAAGAAGACTGGAGAAGATATTGCAAATTTAATTCTCGAAACGCTTGAAAAATATAATATTCCTATAAGCGAATGTCGTGCACAAGGGTACGATAATGGATCCAATATGAGTGGCTCATATAAAGGTGCTGAAGCTCGTATTTTGCAAATCAATCCACTGGCAATATTTTCCCTTGTGTATGTCATAGTTTAAATTTGTGTGGTGTTCATGCAGCAGAATCTTGTCCTGAGGTTGTAACTTTTTTTGGTACGGTACAAAAATTATACAATACTTTTAGCAGTAGCCCTCAAAGATGGGAAATATTAAAAAATAATACTGGACGTTCATTGCACTCTATGTCAAATACAAGTTGGTCTGCTAGAATTGAATGTATTAAACCAATTGCTGAAAATATTACTGCAATTAAAAGTGTCATAGATTCTGTTCTAGAATTAAACTTAACATGGGAAATTCGTTCAGATCTGAACGGAATAAAAAAATATATGGAATCGTTTGAATTCTTAGTAATGGCTAAAATTTGGTACAAAGTCCTTCAAGCTATAAATTATAGAAATATTGTTTTACAAGCTCGTGATGCAACAATTGATGTAGAAGTAGCGAATTTGTCAAGTCTTCTTGATGAATTACAAACAATAAGAGATAGTTGGGAAACTCTCTTCAATGAATTTAAATTGTTTGGTTCATCTTTAGAGATAAATACAGATTTTGAAACAAAACGTAGTAAAAGGAAAAAATGGGGGAACGAATTAGAAATGACACCAAGTGACAAATTCAGAACAAATGTTTTCAATGTTTTCTTAGATTGTATTATTGGAAATATTACAAGAAGATTTAATGCGGCTAAAGAAATTGATTCGTTATTCAATGTATTATGGTTATTTCATAACCTTAATGGTGAAGAAATAAACACGAAGTCCGAAAAATTACAAAAAGTATATGAAAATGATATTGACGATAATCTTGGTGAAGAAATACTCCATTTGAAATCAATTTATGATGCCAATATACAAAACAAATCTCTCTCGCCCATTGAGTTACTAAACATCATTAAAAAAATGAAATTGGATGTATTGTTTCCCAACATAATAATAGCAATAAGATTATTTTGTACGATCTCTGTAACCGTTGCTGAAGCAGAACGATCCTTTAGTGTTTTAAAAAGGATAAAAGATGTTTTGAGATCCACAATGTCACAACACCGATTGAATGATTTAGGAATGTTGTCGATTGAATCTGAAATGGCTAAGAAAATTGATTTTCAAGACGTAATTAATTTGTTTGCAGAATACTTTCCAACCGAGCATAGGAGCCACGGAGTACCGAATATGGAGAGTGGCATCGGAAGTGCGAGTGCGGTACGCCTAGTATCGTAATAAATAAAATCTGAAATGAAAATTTATGGGTTACATGCATGATACAAATTGAACTCATACCTGATGATCCAATGAAAGTGACAATATATTAACCCTTTGCAACCCGTCGCGATCTCAGACCAATTACTAAAAGTCCCATTTAATACGCATTCGAAATTAAATAAAATTCTTAAAATAATAAAACAAGAAAAATCGCGATCAATCACCAAAAATTCCCCTTTAATAAATAATTCCAAAAAATGAGGAATATCTGAATTGCAAATCACCAACTTAAACAGCAGTAAGTTGACATTTAGGGATCGCCGATCAATATTTCACTGATGCGAATACCCAGTAGGAATTTCATTCCCATCCTTATTGCGAGATGGAGATAATACGCCCTTTACATTTGTGGCACAACAATTAATTATGATGCTGTGTACTGGCAATGTCCATTTATGAACTTCCAACAATTATATGAATAAACGGTTTTATGCGTTCGAGACTTTTACCCGATTGGTACGGTAATATTTTTTTATTTCTTTTTCGGCCCACAGCCAAAACATAAAGCAAGGAAGTAAAACTACACATAACTATAGAACTGTGTAAGTGCAGTGTAAGTCCGCCAACAGTCATGGCCGTGAAGGTTCCGAGAGAGAACACAGGAACCCAAACGTCAAATCATTGAATTAAATAGCGAAAGAGGGTAGCTTGAGAGTGGATCTTTTGGCTCAACTTTCGTGCACTTAATTTCAATAAAATCGACATAAACTTTTTAACAAACTTCGGCTCAAAATCACTAACACCGAGTAGTCCAGTGGGCACTCATTAAATATAACATGAACATACATAGATCTTAAGGACAAAGAGAAGGAAAGGGTAACGGGAAAAATTGCGAAATCGTTGCAACAGTTAAAATGAATAGCCGTCGGGAAAAGATTAATCCGAACGACCTAAGTTGTGAAGAGAGAAAATTTAAATAATATCTAAGAAGTAAATAAATTAATTAGAGTTGAGACGGTAAATCTGGGCGGAACGCTGCTCAAATTTTCCGAATCAATTAAAATACTTATCAAAAATAGTAAAGTAAAAGTGGAATGTTGTTCAATTGTTAGTATAATATCCTTATAAAACTATAAAATAAGGGCGGTACGCTGCTAAAATTTTTCGACTCAAGGAAAATACTTTGTCGAAAACTGTAAAATAAGGATGGATTACGGCTAAATTTTTATATAAGCAAAGTATATTTTTTTCAAGCCGAGGAATAAAGACGAATCTTTACAAAACATTTGATAATAATAATGATAATAGTAGGGATAATGATAATTATAAAAATAACAATAATTATAACATTAATAGTAATAATAATAGTAATAATAATAATAATAATAATAATAATAATAATAATAATAATAATAATAATAAAAATAGTAATAATAATAATAATAATAATAATAATAATAATAATAATAATAATAATAATAATAATAATAATAATAATAATAATAATAATAATAATAATAATAATAATAATAATAATAATAATAATAATAATAATAATAATAATAATAATAATAATAATAATAATTATAATAATAATAATAATAATAATAATAATAATGTTGGGCTCAGAGCCACAATTTAAACAAAAAATTTAAATTAAAATTAAAGACAAAGAGTGGAAGTAATGGAACGAATCACTGTACATAAACATGCACCGCACGAAGATACCAAAAATCAATGAAAAACATAGTAATTAAAACAAAATAAAAATATAACAAAATTAAATAAAAACAAATAATTAATTAAATTACTAGAAAGCCTACAGCTACAGAAAGAAACATATGAAAAGTAAAATAAACTGCCAAAGCCTTGCAAAATAAGGTTTAGAAAAAACACAGGCAGAAGTGGCGGCCAGAAAACAAATAAAAAGGGCTAAAAATAATATTACAAGAAAATAGTAATAAAAATAAAATCCAAACATAAAATAAATTATATACCAAAAAATAAAGAAAAATATACAAAAAATTATAAAAATAATTTTAAAGTAATAAAATAATTAAAAAGCCCTAAAAATGGCGAAAAATCGCCTATTGGTCGCACACACGCATAAAAATAGTATAAATACAGTGATGAATTTCGTTATTGTTTAATCTTATGCTTTTAAAACCAAAATATTGAAACTTTTGTAGCTGAATAATAATTCTGAGAGTAAGGAATTATTTTTATTTTTTTTATGAAATTTTTGTATTATGTCAATATAAAATCACTTTAATTAAATTCTATGTTATGTACTGTTTCATTTTCATTGCTTTACATATATATATATCTATAGTCCGAACTCCTTAAATTATATATATAGTATTGTAATAGACGGTTCATGGGACGGATCTCGTGACGGCTAGTGGGTGAAAACCCTTAGTTGAGCTCGTGGGTCATGCCTCATGAACCCCTCGGCAGTCCGCAGTCGGGTCTGGCGTTATGCGCAGGACCGCTACGCAGGGCGCCGTTGTATACTCGAGGCGGCCACTGAAAAGTGGCCGGAGCGAGTCGAATTAAAATCAAGAGAAGAGCGACAATGCAACTAGAGGGAGATTAAGAAGGATCACAGGTTGATCAAAGGAAATTTTTATATTTCGGACCAATTAACGAATAGGAAACGGGTAGAAGGGATAGGCTTTAGACGACGATAGTAAAAATTTGCATTAAAACTAAACTAACATAGAAAAGAAAACGGAAGTCTCATAATTTATTTAAATAAATAACAAAATGAATAAAATTAAATGAAAAACTTCCTCACCCATTAGTAAAATATTCTGCAGTACGGGAGTGCAGCAACAAAATTCCGCATTAATCTGATGTGTCCCAAGAGAGAAAAATTCCGCAACATAGCATGTTCTAAACAACTGACCAGTATTGAGAGAAAGCATGGGTCGGAGATTGTCCATAAGGTTCACCAACGACGTCTAATTAAGGAGATACACGTAGGTCCGAGTAATTAGGAAGCGAGGATAACGATCTTCTGATAAATTGTCCATAAAGAAAATTCCAGTCGATTTAACGATTTAATAACTGAAAATTCCATGGGCGCCACGGTCGACTAAATAAGATAGTATAAGAATTAACTATCAATCAATAATATCGTACCTACTCACGCGTGAAGTCCTTAACAATCAAATTCCAACACACCGGCACGAGACACAAATCAATAATTCTAATTTTAATAGTGTCACCAAATTCTGCAATTTGCAATCACTGGAATTTTTTCTCGAACCTTCCCTTCATTAGAAATCACCTGTAAGTATCTTTAGCTTATTGAAACTTATAACTTAAAATATTCACTATATATTGCTCTCTAGTTACCCTTAAATACATGTAGTATAAATTATCAATTAGAATTATGTTTCCACTTACCTTCAAGTTTTTGATCAATACATTTATTTGTTTAATGTTTGTATTCACCTCTAAATACGTTTAGCTTACTATCAAATTTTTCAATTAAAATATATACTATATGATGTTTTATTTACTCTTATAAAATTTATTAATCAAAATATTTACTATACAATAATTCGATTAGCTTACTATAAAATTATTAATTAAAATATATACTATACGATGTTTTAGTTACTCTTAAATGCTTTTAGTATTATAACATTATTAATCAAAATATTTACTATACAATATTTCGAATATCTAATTTTTCTTTTGTTAAGTAATTGAGGTTAGGGTTTAATCGGGTTATTAAAATTCTTAGGATCCTTAGAGTCCGTTAAGCCCAATGTGAACTGTAAATTTAATAAGGTGGGTATAGATTGCAGCCGGTTGAATTAGTTCTTAATTAATCCTATAAACCCAATTAAGGAAGAGCTCTAAAAGGGAGGGATGCCACTTAAATTTGAAGTCGTTTTTATACCTTCCATTAATACGGAAACCCCTCAGCGCAGTTATCGCTTAATTAGACCCCAATTATATCTAGGCAGTTTTGTTAAATGACCAATTAGATAGAATTCAGTTAATATTGATATTTTGTCTATTAGTTAATAAATTTCGGGTAATCTATGTTTGGTAAAACCTTCTTCAATACTGATAGTCAGGTTAGTTTTTATCGAATTTTCCTTAGCCTTATCGAATAAAATTTTATTATAGCCACTCAGTAATGAATCTCGTTCAATAATCGTATTGTAAATTAACATCTAATGACAGGAGTAAGGGTCATTGGGGAATAAAAACGTAGTAATATTGGGGTGGACGCACGTCAAATAAATTTGCCAGGGCGGGAAGATAATAAAAGTAAAGTCAACCCACCACATGAACGTTCAGATCCCCCTTCGAACTCCCCCATCTATTTACCCCACCTCTCAGTAACCTCAAATTTTTAATTTCCTTTTTCTTCTCTCTTTTAGAATGAGCAATAGCAGCAATTCAGAGTTGAATAAACTACCAAGGATCCCCAGACTTCCCCCATCCCTAGTGGCCGTTGGCACCAATATGAAGACCTGAAGCAGCAGCACAATGAGCTCCGGGTTAAATATGAAAGGATGAAAAGCACCTGGGCTCCGCCAGAAACCGTAAGGGAGTTGAGGCAGAAGATTTTCAGGCTCATCCAGGCGCGTGACGAGTCACGCAGCCAACGGCTGCTGATACGTGAGCAATCCACCGCACTCCGTCGAGCATTCACGGACGTAGAGCTTCGGACTCACGTCCCAGGGAGTGTCCGGGCCAGCCAACTAAACGTCATTCCGGCCCATCATCTCCCCATCGCCGAAGACCTCCCAACTTCCTCAGCTCTCATCCCTCCATCAACTCTCATTCCTCCGCCAGCAGAAATCACGGCGACCTCTGTCGCCACTACGGCTCGCCATCGACCAAATCGGAATAGGCGACGCCGGGATCGACGTCGCCGAGAAGAGGAGCTCTTCCGAGAAGCAGAGCCCACCGAAGGCTCATATCGGATCGATGACTTGCCGCCCCCTTATCAGGAATTCGAGATTCCGGGGCTCGATCCAGATATTCGCTATGCGCCTCAGGTCATTTTCTCGTCGCCTCCCAGATCCATCCACATAAATCTGGTGGATGAGGATCTTGAACCGCCCCGGGTCATACAAGCTTTCGATCGACTTGGGCTGGACAGCTTATAATTTTTTTGTTGTTGTTTTATTTTTGTTGTAAAATACGATATTAAAGTATAATACGGTCAATATAACTTATTTATAATTTTCGTGTTGTTTTGTTTTTTTTTCCTTTCTACCGAAACTAAATAAATTAATTCCATTTTGTGAGAGGTGAGGTATAGATAACAATGGGTGTCGTGAAAGGCTTGTAAACAGGATTGGGCATAACCATTCTCCATGATTTTCTCAACGTGGTCATGGCAAAAAGTAGGGATTAGAAATGGGTTGATAGGTAGAAGCGTAAGTCCTTCCAGCGGCAGCTAATAATCCGGGAAAGACGAAGGTCCTTCGAAGAGTAGTGTTAGCAATAGCGCTCACCTGCTCGAATGGCATTCGTCTATTGCGTACAGTACCAACATGATTTCGGTCATGGGTACGCAATGGTTATTAAAATCATGCGACGTATCGGGCAAAGATCCCTAGCAATTAAAAGTGAAGGTCATATCAATGAGATGAATAACACCATAGTTTAGAAACTCCTATACGTCCAACAATAATAATAATAATAATAATAATAATAACAATAATAATAACAATAATAATAATAATAATAATAATAATAATAATAATAATAATAATAATAACAATAATATTAATAGTAATAATAATAATAATAATAATAATAATAATAATAATAATAATAATAATAATAATAATAATAATAATAATAATAATAATAATAATAATAATAATAATAATAATAATAATAATAATAATAATAATAATAATAATAATAATAATAATAAATATAATGGTAATGGTAGTAATAAGAATACTAATAAGTGTAATAGCAGTGATAATGGATTAGAATAATACATATTAACCATGATAATACCAGTAATAATAATCGGGAACATTGTAGTTATAATAGGGATAAGGGTAAGAGAGATAGTGTGTGAGGATATTTAACATAACAAAAGGTGTACAGGCCATAGAATAATCATCAACACGGACGACGATAAGAAGGACTATGTGAATGGACATAACAATGAATGACATGAGAGTATAGGTTAACATTTGAAAGAGATAGGAGAATTATGGGACCTAAAAATCGAAATCGAGCACAGGCCTTCTATCGCCAGCTCGTTGGACCCACGGATCGTTCGGTCAATTATAGCATTAGCAATAGCGCTCACTTTTTGCGGACGATTTACCCACTCGAACACAGTTCCAACGTTGCCTAGCAACGGGTGCCGAGTGGTAAGCGAAAGATATTTGTATTGGGTTGTCTGGGTAACAACCATATAGTTTCAAAATATCAACACCCAGAAACCCACCATTCTTCTATCTTCTTCAAATATTAATCCATATTGTTTTCTCATTTATCACTACGTCTATTCCCATAGTCCTTCTTATCGTTTTTCGTATTATCGACTTTTACCATGGCCTGTACACCTTTTGTTATGTTAAATATCCACATAGTATCGCACTTACCCAGGGCCGTGGAGAGGACTTCTGGGGTCCCGGGAATATACTTCTTGTGGGGGCCCCTGCCAAGAGCGTGAAAAAAAATTTCCCTCGGACTTTGGGCCATTTATAAATGAAGCGGGAAACCGCAAAATATCCTAATTGTTATTGGAACAATGTATTCATCAATAATTCTCTTACAAAAATGAAAACGTTTACAACTAAAATTACAAAAAAAAGTACAAAAAACAAATTATTTTTTAAAATGTTGCTTTCCGAATCTTGTTACACTCTGTTATCATTTTAATTTATTTTGTGTTTTATAATTTATATTTAATTGTTTTCTTTCTCGTATTTTAGCAGGGTTAGTTGGTGTTTTATAGGTCCGATTTTAAATCTGCATGTTGTATCTGCGTGTGTATTACCGATTCATTTAAACAATTTTCGAGGCCGTTTGTGTTCTGGCCCAACACTATAGCCTCATCTTAATCAAATAACAAAATCAATCATAGAAAAATCATGGATTTCACTGCTATAGTCACGCTTTTAAAATCTTGAGTAACTGAAAACAAATGCTTAAAGTTATGATTTGTAATTAGATAAAAAGCCAACAACCTTAAATTTTATTGCTATATCCATGACGAAGTACTTACAGGATGAAATCAGTAATAGTAAATACTGAGAAATAAGCCCCCTACCATAACCACAACGGCTGAATGTATAATAAAATCGGTAAAGATAACAGTAATAAACCTCCATTACTATAATCGTACGCGAATATTAAACGACCATAATAGTAAGACCAAATACTGAGATCGCAATTAAATGAGGGAAAGATAGACGTGATAAGGGAGGAAACAAATTAAGGCAGGTCTCAGTAGTTACATCCCCGAATACATACTTAAATAACAAAAATTAGAAATAGAAATAGTTTGCGATAACAATTCTCAGTTAATACAATTTCAATTAAATGCAAACTAAGTAACCATAATATTTACCAAAATTAAGCTTCAAGTGCGACTAAAGACATACGCTAAAAAGTTTTAAAAATTAATACCACAACATGTGACATTTAGATTCGACTTCAAAATTACGATGGCCCATAGATCAATGAGGACAATAAGATAGGCAAGGTACAGGAGGATGAGTTCTTCTCAGCGACAACAAATAAGACCATCATTAAAAACCAGCAGTAGACCTGATAGAGTCAGTTAGATCCACCAGACAATGAATTGTTTCTAGACTACGCGACGATGTCATTGGAGTAGATAATCGTTTTGAGAATGGGAACTCTCACACCAGATCTCTGAGATTGGCCAATTTATCGTTGAAAACTTGATTCGGTCATTCTATAGGTTGAGCATTCACGGGATAACCAGAACTAGAGTCCAATCTAATCACAAAATAAGAAAAATTAAGATTATTAGTTATCTAACTTTTCAGTTCACTAGACAGCGTAAGGGTTTAAAATCAGCTTGATTATAAATTTACACGTTGGAAAATAAATGTTGGCGTACTCGGGTCAAAAATTAAAAATCAAGAAAATATCTTGACTAATTCTAATCGCACCACTGATTGAATGTCAGCGGGTGTTAATGTAAATAATCACTAATGGGGAAGCAAAAATATAAATGAAGACATGCCAGAAGACAGTCCGGATAGGAAAAAACGCGTGGCGATATCGATCAGAAACACTAAGAAAATGTGATATTAATTATAATTACCAAGAATGATTAAATGGACTTGAAATTAATAGAAGTCATTAAATTGAGAGTTACGATTACGTGGCACTTCCCTGGAGATTAATATAAATTCGAACGCAGTAATGAATTCACTCACTTTACAATAGAACTAAATAACTATGAATCCACGTAATAAATGGCAAAGAAATGGGGAAACCAGTGATTTTTGAGGAGAAACTAATGTTATGATGGTAAAGAAGCTATCCACACCACAAGAGAGTAAATTTCTTATATTATCAAGTCTATTTAATTTGTATATTCATGTGAAAGCCAACTGGAGAGATAGAACCGACCAAATTATGCTTGATTTCTGGAGACCATTCGCGACCTGTAAATGTAGTAGTATCTAATCAAATGATCCGTAGGATCCCAGGATTTTTGCTGTACATCAAATAAAAAATACCAATTATGTTATGAAGTTATTACTATTAACTGAATATTTTAAAAGTTCATCTCTTGACTCGTTCACCGGACAAATGCCCAGTAAATAGCTGACCTAAAGTTGACAGCGTACTCACATGAGTGACTAGCATGGAGCATTAATTGAGGATTACCGATTACAATGCTGATGACATCACATCCCATCGAGGACGAACAAAATCACCGCGAGAATCCCAATAACTCAGACGACGAATGCTTCTCCAACTCCAAGCGAAAGCGAACATGCATAGTAGTAGAAAGACACCGTAAGAAATTCTTGGACAGAGGTAGACCATCATGAGTTCTGAAGCGTCCCTAGGAAGACTATGAGTGGCCGACTAAGTTAAGAATGTATGACAAATGCCGTTAGCAAGATAAATGAATGTTTTTTCTAAAACATGACGGATAGGAAATAGCTTAATCGCGAGATGACACTTGTAACAAATTTCGTGCCAATGACCGTCCGAGAACCTGACAGTCAGACTTACCCAGTTCACCGTCCTATAGATATCTCGCTACTAGCACCCCCAATCGCCATCTATGTGTTGAGTTCGTAATAATTAATAGTAATAAAAAGCGTATATATGTACCTTACTAAATAACTTAATGATTAAAATCTTGCAAATCATTCTTGGATAGACGCGTCCCGCGTCACCGTGCGATTTCCTGCACGATCGGCCGCCAGATGTCGGCAGGCCCTATGGGAAGCGGGATTCTCAGTCTCGCCAGTCAGGGAATCCCGCGCGGGCACACAAAGAGATGACGGAGAAGTAGACCTCCCTTTTGTGGCCATCAAAAGATAGCCCGGCCGCAATCCAGCCCGAGAAATTCGAGGGCAAGCGGAATTCTTATTGGCGCGTTTGGAGTGGTGGGTTTCTGGGTTTTGATATTTGAGACTATATGGTTGTTACCCAGACAACCCCATACAAAATATTTCCTTTGCTTACCACTCGGCACCCGTTGCTAAACAACGTTGGAACTGTGTTCGAGTGGGTAGATCGTCCGCAAAAAGTGAGCGCTATTGCTAATGCTATAATTGACCGAACGATCCATGGGTCCAACGAGCAGTCGTTAGAAGACTTGTGCTCGCTTTAAGTTGTTTGGTCCCCTTGTGTCTAAGTTCCTATCGTTTATCTAGCTATTTTGACAGCATTAGTTTGGAAACAAAATGGGTGGCACTTCTTATTTAAACCCTTTTACAATGTCGTTTCAAACCACTAGGATGATATAAATATAACAAGATATATATAGAAACTACAATATACAGAAACTACAATCTCCATCACGCTTTATTTGTCGATTAAATACATGGTCTATGATAATCCAGGCTTATCTGAAAATCGAGCGGCTCGGCGCTTAGCCCGCTCCTTACGTCCAGGTCGACGACTGGTTGTTGCTGTTGTGATTGGAGTAGTGGTCGTGATAGGAGTTGACGTTAAGATTGTCGATGGGGCAGTACTCGCTTCGCGATAGGCCAATTGAGCAGGGGCGAAGACTAGGGGGTAGGTCACCGCTGCCCCTTCTTGACAGGCGGACAACGCTACCTCCAGCCCCCTTATTTGAGTCTTCAGACCTTGGACCAATTGCTTCTCTTCCGCCCATCCTTTTTGCGCCGCGGCAAGTTTTTGATATAGCGGTTTGACTCTCTTCGGCTCTATCCACGTTGCCTTGATTTGTTGAGTTTCCCGGACTAGTTGGACGAGCTGGTCATGGAGTTTTTTGTTGGCCTGTCTCGCGTGAGTTAATTCGGTTTGCAGTAATTTTACGGGGTCCATTTCTAGAATAACAAGGGTTAAATTTCTGTGATGATTTCTATAGTAACAAATGTGATCAATACTAAACATAGTTTCGAGCTAAATTTAAAAACAAAACAAAAAAAATTTTAAAGATAGATTTCTAATAGTTTATTAAAAGAAAACAAAAAAAAATTTCCGATCATTAATGGTCACTGTTTTAGGGGATTATGCGTCTTCGAAGAATCGCTTGATTCCGTCTTTCGGGGAGTAACCCGGAATCACAAATACTGGCCTCTTGGGGTTTCGGGTCGGCCTCGGGGAAGGTGGATAGTTGCTCGCTAAGCGCCCCGCCGCTAGGTCGTCTTGGACGTTGGCCAAGTATCTCGTGTCCCGCTCCACTGCGGCATCGACATGGCGCTGGTGGGTCAGAAGATTTTCCAAGAGTTCTTGGGCCTGAGTTAAGATATCCTGGGACGGGTTTGGTTCGCTGGACGTTTTTCTGAACTGTCGCATAGTGATTTCTGCCAGGGAGATATCTTCCCGTCGGTTGTCTTTTGGCATATCAGGGCATCGCTCTCGATATACACGATTCCAGGCCTGTCGCCATTGCTCCACGATATAAGCAGGGGTTTCAACGAGAGCTCCAGATTGTCCTGAATAGAAAGTTTGATGAGTTTAGCACTATAACCCAATATTTCTCTTAGTAAATTAAGATTCGATCGGTTATCCTGGGGTTTTCTCAATTATCTAAATTTTATCGTCGTTCGGCGGGACACAAATCAAGTAGAACTAAACTAACTAATTTTGGAATGCGTTAAGTCTCCACGAAAACTCGAAACCTGACGTGGGCTACTAACATGGTTGGCAATATGTGCTCGACTCGGTCCCCTTCTCCCTCATATTCATATGCGAAAAATTGTTGGTCATATGGCTGGAATTATCTTTTGAGGGAAAATCGGCACATCAAGACTACTAGGGTTACACATTCTTATGTCGTGAAGGTGCATTCGAGGAAGAAAATTCTTGTTCAATTTATTGGACAATTAAAATACCTGAGCCGAATGTGGAGATAATAATAATAAAAAGATCTATTAATTCGACTGAAATGAAAAAAAAAATACCTGAAAAGATCATAATGCCAATATTTTATTTTATGAGATTAAATTTTAACCTGAATTACTGAAACAAAATATCTAAGAAATCCTAATATTAATAAGTTACGTGGCTAAACTTAGAATAATTACTAGCGAACCGCTTCCCCAAAAAATTATTGTCGAGCTGTTTATTTATGTGGTTAAAACCGGAATCTTCACTTAGTAATTATCAACTCGAACACCTGTAACACTGAAGATCAATGAGATTAACGATGGTGAACATTTTTATTAACAATAAAAAAAATTGATTATTGTACTTAACATTGGAGTGAAAGGGTTTTATCATATTGGAATTTGACTTGTGCGGGAGACCACAATTTACTAGTAGGTACAGAATTATTCAGGTCATCGATTTTAATCCAGAGGGTTTACTTGCTGACTCTCTTGGGCTTTCATTTGGCGGGGGAAAGCTATACAGTTTTGATTCTGAATTTTTATCTAACGCTCGGGTATAATTATAAACTCGTTAATAAGAATAATCAAAAATTTACTCTCCAGAGGGGCTTATAACAGTTATGGTGAAAGTTTTTATTGACTCTTAAAAGTTTTCGATGATTACTTCAGGGATTTTTCTATATAAGACCAATTATTCGGGTGATATGCTCGCGATGATCGCTTAATAGTTAGAATTATTCCTGGAAACCGTATCTGGGGTTAGGGTAACTATAATCGATTTAGTTTAAATGATTTCATTCATTACACTGGCATTCAAAGAGGCGCGTCTATACTCTGACTTAGAACCTGATTAAATTCTCTGCTTTACTAGAAGTTTGAGGTGATTTGTTTAAATTAAAAATCTTTAGTTTAAAGTTAAGTTAATTCGTTAGTAATTTCATTTTCATAGTAGCGATTTTATATTGATTTATTCCCCGTAACCCTTCCCTTTAATAAGCCTTAAACGCATTTTATGTTCATATTATATTTAATGAGTGCCCACTGGACTACTCGGTGTGGTGATTTTGAGCCGTGTGTAGAATAATTTAGGTCGAATTTACAGAAAACGAGAAACGAGGAAGTAGCCAAAAGACCTCTTCCTTATTTCTCCTTTCTTCTATACGGAATAGTATTGGCGTTCCAATCCCTGCGTTCCGCACGCCGGGTCTTCACGGGCACAGATCATTGGCGATATTCCACGTACTTACACGAATCTGAATTATATGTTGATTTTACTGACTTGTGATGTGTCTTGGCTGTGGGCCGGAAAAATTTCGACAAATAAATTAATTATGAAAAATAAATTCAATTTTAACATTATAAATATTTATTAACATATAAAAAAAAACAAGATACAAATTACTTGACCAAATCATTCCAATAAATCCTAAAAATAAATCTCCCCCCACGCCGACATCCAAGCAGAGCTCTATCGAGGTTGCGAGGACGGGACGTGGAGAGAGAGTTCCAAATAAAACTACCGCTCACCTAAAAATAATTCAAAGTAGATTTTTAAAATTCGCAAAAAATTCTATTTCAAAATTGGTTTGAAAAATGGTTTTATGGTTAAATTTTATGTGAAAATGTATCGGTATTTATACCTATTTTTTGTCCCTAACCTCGCGTGTTAATTTTGATTTAGTAAAACAAAATTCGACCTTGTTATTTTCTAGTGTATTCTAATCTTTATTTTTATTATTTTTTAATTTATTTTGATAATTTTTTATTTAGAATTTTTAGTGAATTATTTCTAATTCAAATTCTTTGATTTAAATTTCATTTTCATGAACTTTTATTAATTTATCAAATTTCGGTCGAATTTGTTGGGTTTTCATGTTATGTTTGTGTTTGTATCGTGCGGATCTTGTTGCATATTGTTATTATTTTAATTTATTTTTATGTTTATTATTTTATATGTAATTCTCTTTTTCTCATATTTGGTAGGGTTTAATTGATGTTTTAATAGGTTTATTTTAAATTTGCATGTTATGTTTGCATGTGTGTTACCGATCCATTTAAACATTTTTCAAGGCCGTATGTGTTCTGGCCCAACAGGAGGAACACCAACAACAAACCAACCCACAAGTGGACCGAGCCAGGTGACATCTAGCTGAGATCAATAAGGCCATAGCAACTGGATATATCCCTAGTACGGATGGGTACGCCCCTCCGTACAATGTATCCTTCAATCTCGACGACCCGAATTTGGCAGGAGAGGCAGAAGCAATGAACGTGGTGGTCCCACGAAGGATATTGACTAGAGAGATGAGGGACGAAGACAGACGTTTCCACCAGGACCAGGAACACTCCTATGCTCGCGAAATTCCGAGGTGATTCAGAGACTGAAGTCGTATGAGATATGATTAATAAGCATAAATTGTAAATAAAAATTGGACTTCATGTTAATTTTCGTTATTTTCATTCCAATTTGTTGCTCACAATGATCGATGAATGAGGTTATAGTGCACTTAGAATCAGTTTTATTTATAATTAAAAGATAGGAACTAATGAGTAGACTCTTATAACGAAGGAGAGTTTAATAATATTATTCCATTTTGCAGATATGGAATCCCACAAAATTCTACAAGCAGAATTGGTCAAAGCCCAAAGATTAAATCGAGAATTGCACCAACAAATTGTACAACTGACAACTGAAATCCAACGTATCAAATCTAGCTGGGTAGAGCCAAAGAGAGTAAAGGTTCTATATCAAAAAATGACGGCCGCCCAACAGGGTTGGGCCGAAGAGAAGCAATTGAATCAGAATCAGAAAACCCAAATCCGCGGGTTGGAAGTATCTGCATGCCAGGAAGGCAATGCAGTGACTTACCCGCTGGTTTTTGCTCCAGCCCAATTGGCCTACAAAGAAGCCACATAAAACTCCAAACCTGAGAGTAAACCGCCCCGACACCAACCTGGCCGAAACGAGCGCGCCAAACGTCTAGCCGCTCAACCAGCAGATTAGAATATCTTTCTTTTGTTATCTCCAAATAAATTTGTGTTGATTAAATTGTTGGTCTCAATCAAAATTTATAATGTCAAGACTTAGACAGTATAGGTATAAATTAAAAGGAAAGTATCCTACGTGACAAGACTAACCAAGGTATGCAGATGGGATGAAAATAAGCAAAGTGCACGCAGACCTTCTACCGGTAGTGCGTTGAACCCGCTTTGAGGTCGGGCCAGAGTATTTCTTTTGTAGCGCTCACCTTTGGCGACCTAAAAAACCAATGGTTGCATTTCCAACGGTGCTTAGCAATGGGTAGCCATTTGGGGCAAGAAAATTTATTATGTTGGGTCAAGGTCACACCAACCAGAAACCCCACAATCGAAATCAAGAAACCAACCACATGTTTTTCTGATTTATTAATGACATGAAAATTTTTGTGAAAATTACTTATTTCCTTTTTATGTTCAACTAAATTTAAATCAGTAAGAAGATTAATATTTTATTAATTAATTTGCTTTCAGTTATTTGAAATTATAATTAGGTATTATAATAGCAGTACAATATAATACGATTGAATTTAAATAATATAAATTCAGATCACCTCAAATCTTTACTTTAATTATTCTTCAATAAATATAATTTTTTTAATTTCTTAATAAATTATTTATTCTAAATTTGTTTTAATTATCAACACTTTAGCAATAAATGTCACTATTCTTATATTGATTCTGTAATATTATGTCCTATAACCCTACAAATGCAAATAATGGATTAGAAAAAAATGTGAGATTTTTACATTCTTTAAACGTGTTTTGGTTTAGAATTTAATGATAATGTTTAATTTCTGAGTTTAGTTTTCTAATCTAACCTGTCAAGAGAGTAGCGCCTCAAAGGCGCAAACTAACTCAAATGAAGATGCACAGAAATATGTTCCTCCTCATTTGCGAAATAAAACGAAGAGTTACAGCAGTGACAATCTAAATAATTGTGAAACTCGTAGTTTTGGAGATAACAGAAATAGCCAAGGAAATTGGCGAAATGGTCCAAAAGCTACTACAAGAGGTAATACTAGAGGAAGAGGAGGCCAACACAGTTTTGATAGGTCGAATTCATACCAAGAAAGTGAATGGGGAAGAAACCAAAAGGATAAAGTCAATCGAGCAATTAGTTCTGAAATAAATAAATCATATGGTACCCAGAGAAGCTTTGAAGGTCCAAGTCGATCAACTAGATTTGATAGTGATGATAATTTTCAGTTAGTTATAATAATTTCATTAACGTATCTAATTAATTATTTACAAAACAAACTGATTAGATTAGCTCTATGTAATTTTTATTAGCGATTTATTTATATTTTATCCATTGAATTCAATTTGTTTCTATAAAATAATTTATCAAAAATTTTGTTTAATGTCGACCTAATTAGTTATTAAATGTTTAAATGTTATTTATAATTTGAATTTGTAAAATCTATTAATCGAATGGGAAATCGTGTGAAAGCTCTGGAGCGCTTGAGGAGTATGATGATTTTCTTAGTTTTGACGTTTCAGTAACTATTGGAAATGTATTTAAAATGTATTTTCAGCAAGTCAAACTTCAGTTCGATCGCCGAGATTTCATGGGATATCCAGCAACCGGCCAATCCTAAACTAGAAAAGGAATTGTTTGTCGGCCACAACAGTGGAATAAATTTCGACCAATACGACAACATTCCAGTCAACACGACTGGGCCACAGTGGCAGCATGACAAATACACTGGAGTTACCTCATTTTCTGAGCTGAAGCTCCATCCGATAATCGCTCATAATATCGGACTTACCCAATATTCCCGACCGACGCCCGTTCAACGTTATGCAGTGCCAATCATTGTGCAGCGCCGCGATTTGATGGCATGTGCTCAAACTGGCTCTGGGAAAACGGCCGCATTCTTGATCCCGTTGCTCAATATGATGTATAACGACGGTCCCGGCAACTCCCTGTCTGTGAGTGATTATTGACAGCATTATTGACAACCAATTATCATATTTCAGCGCACCGGATACAAGAAGGAATATCCAGTCGCTCTCATTCTCGCCCCGACTCGAGAATTGGCATTACAAATCTATGAGGAAGCCCGCAAATTCTCTTATCGGTCCTTGGTTCGTCCGTGCGTCGTATACGGCGGTGCAGACATCCGGAACCAGTTGCACGACCTTAGCCAAGGCTGTAACATGCTGGTGGCCACTCCAGGCCGACTGTCAGACATGCTGGAACGCTGCCGCATAGGACTCGACTGCATTCGATATCTCGTGCTAGACGAGGCCGACCGAATGCTCGACATGGGATTCGAGCCTCAGATACGCAAGATTGTCGAGCAGACCAACATGCCGCCTCCCGGCAACAGACAAACCCTCATGTTTTCTGCCACCTTTCCAAAGGAGATTCAGATGCTGGCAAGCGATTTCCTACAGGATTATCTGTTCCTGCGTGTCGGTAAGGTCGGCTCCACCAGCCAGAACATCACACAACGGATTGTCTATGTCGATGAGAACGAGAAGCGGGATCATTTGCTCGACATTCTGGCTGATATCGACTCTGAAAGCTTGATTCTTGTCTTTGTCGAGACTAAAAGAGGCGCGGATGCTCTTGAGGGGTTCCTGCACGGAGAAGGGTTCCGTGTGGCCAGTATCCATGGCGACCGCAGTCAGAGTGATCGGGAATTGGCATTGCAGTGTTTCCGTGATGGGCGGACCCCGATATTAGTCGCAACGGCAGTGGCGGCTCGAGGTCTAGATATTCCTAATGTGAAGGTATGTTGTTGTCATTGTGCTTTTGTCTCATTAATTTCATTGGTTGCTGATAGTTTGTCATCAACTACGATTTGCCAACCGACATTGAGGAGTATGTCCACCGAATTGGTAGAACGGGCCGCGTTGGTAATCTTGGCGAGGCGATCTCATTCTACACGGATAAGAATAACAATGTTGCCAGGGAGCTGGTGGATATCTTATTGGAGGCCAACCAAACGGTGCCTGATTGGCTACGCGATAAAATCGGTGAGGCGCATCGGCAAATACAGATGAAGCAGCAACAGAAGTCAATACAGTTACAGCAGAAACGTTACCTTGGCAACAACAACGGAGCCGCTAATTATGGCAGTGGCAACACACGCGATTACCGCCAATCACAATCATTCGTAGAAACGCGCAATCAGCGTCAGATTTCTCTCGATGAAACGTCTTTCAGTGCTACACGTAACAACGGGGTTGCTGGGGGCTTCTCGTCCCTCGGTGGCGTGCAGACCGTTGCCAGCAGTTCCTTTGTATCCAGTAGCAACGGCAGCACCAAAACAAATCCGGCCAATGATAGCTGGTGGGATGCAAATTAACATTTTCTAGACTTGCGTTCTCGTTTCCATGGATTCAGTGGTGATATTTATGAAACCTAACGCTAGTCTTTCTCTCCTCGATCGCTGTTTTGCTGATGTTGTCATTGATCAATAATTCTGTCGTCTATGATTACAATGTTATCCAATCGTGTTGTTGTTATTGATTTCAATTGATTCAATTCGGTGCGTGAGTGTGTGTGTGCGGGCGTGAGTTTGGTGCGCACAATGCGTCCTTCTGTGTGCCTGTAAATTATTATTGTTATCATTATTACTATTGATGACGTTATCGATATGACTACTGCTTATATACCTCATTTAGAATTTAGTCATCCTACGTGCAATTAGTGCTACATTTGTTGTCATTGGTTATCGGCACACGTGCGCACAATGACTGTGTGCGTGCGCCTCGTTCAGTTATCATTGCATAATAACATCTCGATCATTGATTTCTGTGAATGTGTTCAATTTTAATAGGCGGCATATGTATTAGACATTTTATGACTTTAATCGGCATTTAGGATCAATTAAATTGTGATGTGTTACGTTATTAATTGATTTTCTGTCCGTTGCCTGTGTATTGCGCAATTGCGAATATATTAATCTCTTACACCAATTGATACAATTTTATAATACGCGTAAATAAAATTGTTTACAGCGTTATTTATTTCTTTTAAATTTTCAAAGCTCTTTCGCAATAATGATGGTGGCTTCCTTATATTTGGTGGAATTTCCCACCATTGGTTACTGCCCCATGAATCCCCCCCAAAAAAGAAATACTAAGATCAGAGAGTTATGATATTTAAAATAATGATTTGAATATGACTATTTTTATGGTGGCAGCAAATTTGTGAAAGGGATACAAAGTACAATGGAAAAAGAGGCCGAAATTTCATTTTAACGCTCTATTTTCATTGCTCGCGATTGTCGTCGTTTGTATGCTTTTTATAGGCCAACATTTAGTGAATAATTTAATTTTGTGGAATTACGTTTAACCTCCGCCCTACCGATGAAGCGCTTGGCGTTTACTACTCCAGAATTTGATCAGTTTGCCTCATGCTTGTTGACAATCAGTATTTAATCAACCGTCGGCCCCCAATACAATTGAATATCGAGGAACAATTTCGGTGATTATTCAAAATTTATGAAGGAGCTTTGCTGATGCTGGCAGTGCAAATGAAGTTTAATGAGAGCAAGCAGACAAGGCTAATGGAAATGATACATTTATTCATGGCCCGTCTGCGTAAATGATTGAATACGCAGGTTTCTTACTATTCCTAGAATAAATTTTAGAATTAAACGATTAAAGTCCAGACGTTATTGCCGGGCCGAAGGAACTGTCCACGTGCCACATCTGAATCGGGAATAGTAAATACAAGCGGTTACGGATGTACTGGCATGGACATGGACAAAATTGTCTAAGATTTCCAAATGTGCGAAACACAGGATTCTTGTGCAAGTTGAAACTCACTGTAAAGGAATCAGTATTGTGTAACCGACGCCAACTTGAAAATAGAAATTAATCAAATAAAAGCCATAATGGCGATTTGCTAAACCTTCCTGGGGTTACGGTCGCTGACAAGGAACGGTTCAAGTCATTCCAATCAAGTCATGAAAGATTCAAAGTGAAAACGGAAGTATTAGGATAATTTCGTTTCTCAACTGGATCTCTCACAGGTCCAGTATTGCTTGAAAGAGCTTTTAGAGATATCAAATTATGAAAACCCTCGTACGAATTTCTTAGAATACCCGATGAGGATTTGTGCAAAAACATTTGGTCTATGAACACGAGCTGCTCAGCTCACGTCATAGGAAAAGGTAATGAAATCCTGCCAGTGAGACATTTCGAACGTTCAGACAAATTTTACACTGAGTAGAATTTCTAAAATATATTTCCCTTGATTTCATTTCGATTTGATTATTTTGTCGTATGGCGTTGTCTTCACTAATAACGGTGATGAGACTGGCCCATGAATGCCGTGAATGCCATGGATGCATGAATGGTATTCTAGGCAGTTCTCACCTAATGCGTTAAGACAATATAGCATAAATTTGTTTTATTATTTGCTAATGAAACGACCTAGATAATGGAGGGGAGGGCATAGGAAACCATAAATCACATCCCTTGAATCATATTCAATAACATCATGGACAATGAGTAATAAAATGTACACAAAGTATGAAAATTCAGATATTTTATGACATTTCTTTGACTGCCTGCATTCGGTATTCTTTCATGCACTGGACTAGGATTTGGACCTGTTCCATGGAAATGGAATTGTACAGGGATACTCTCAGTCCTCCAACAGCTCGATGTCCTTTTATCTCAATTATGTTATACTTGGTCTTCGCAAATTTTACTAATGCATTTTCCAGATCTTCTTCCTTATTTCTGATTCTGATTACAACATTAACAAAGCTTCGATCTTTCTTGTCAACTGGACAGCTGCAGTAATAAATCATTTTTATGCAGAAAGTATTTTTCACTTCTTACTTATAAAAGCCTTCGCTCTCTTCAATGCAATTGTAGACTAGTTCAGCTTTCGCTGTGTTCAAAGCGGAAACTTCATTGAGGCCTCCCAATCTTTTCAACCAATTTAACATGAGCTGAGCAACATAGATTGAAAAGGTTGGAGGAGTATTGAATAAAGAATTCATTCCGTCCAGACATTTGTAATTGAACACCGAAGGAGTTTCCGGCAAAGCGTAATGCAGAAGGTCATCTCGGACAATGACGAGTGTTAAACCGGCGATTCCAATGTTTTTTTGGGCAGAAGCAAAAATCAACCCAAATTTTGAAACTGGAATGGATTTACTGAGAATGTTACTTGACATGTCACTCACGAGGGGAATGTTGGGAGGAACGTCAGGAATTTCTTGGAATTCCACTCCGTGGACAGTTTCATTGGCACAGTAATAAATGTAGGAAGCGTCCGGATCAATCTCCCACGAAGCACGATCAGGAATCGCTAAACAAATAATGATAAACATCATAAGACAAAACAGTACTTGTGAAGGATTTCATTCTTGGAAAGACTTCTTTTACATTTCCATATTTTGCCGCTTCAGTGGCAGCCTTACTTGACCATATCCCTGTGACTATATAGTTAGCTTTTTTGCAGGGATTTCGGTTGATTAAATTCATTGGCACGGCAGCGAACTGGCCAGTTGCACCGCCTTGCAAGAAGAGCACTTTATAATTTTTCGGAATTTCCAGGAGGTCTCTCAATAGGTTTTCAGTCTCATTAGCAATTTTGCTGAAATGTTCTGATCTGTGAGACATTTCAAGGAGGCTGTAACCAACACCATCATACGAGAGCAGTTCTCCTTGCACTATTTTCAATACCTGAAACTGAGGGTTAACAATTTAGTTTTCGAAGAAATGTTCACCTCTCTAGGCAAATTGGACGGACCCGCAGAAAAATTAATGATTGAATTCATGTTTGGTTGATTCCGACTGGTGAAATATATTTATACCGAGATTATGTAAGCTGATTACCGAATGCATATTCTGGACTTTGATCTGTCTTATCTAGACCGGGTTTGGCACATGAAATGATTACGTTACTTAATTGTTGTGCCTGTAACACCCGAGATCAGAATCAATCTGCTGATCGGCTACTTCACGACACCAATGGCTGTTGATTTACGGAGGGGTCCGTAGTTACTGCCACATTTTTATCAATGGCAGCAGGCCAGAGGTCATCAATCTTGGTCACTGAAATTCAAGGTTATGGTTTCATTTACCTTTGTACTCGTTGTTAATATTTTTAGAATTGAATTCGACCTACACAAGTTCATAAATGATGAGATCTGATCCAAATAATAAATGTAATTCCCTAGATTTGGATTTCGAATAATGTTTTTCACTAATATCAATTAGCATTCTTTGATTTCATTTCTTTACTGGTTCATAGTCAAAAAAATCATAAATTCTCAATGTCATTATTATTATTATTATTATTATTATTATTATTATTATTATTATTATTAATATTATTTATTATTATTATTATTATTATTATTATTATTATTATTATTATATTATTATTATTATTATTATTATTATTATTATTATTATTATTATTATTATATTATTATTTATTATTATTATTATTATTATTATTATTATTATTATTATTATTATTATTATTATTTATTATTATTCAATAAAACAAAAATAATCCCAGTTGCCATGGAATCAAAGCATCAATGTGAATGCATTACTAGTGATAAGGCGAAATAAACATAAATTTGATTGAAATGTGAAAAATGTTAAATTCAGGCTGAGATAAACATGGTAAATATTCCGTTGGCTTAGAGGGGGGTCACAACAAATGGAAAATGATTGACAATATTCAAGTTGACTCATTCCAATGTGTGAAACGGACAACTCTGATCCATAAATATAATTGGTGCGCATTTCGCGCCCAAACGGCCTATCGGATTTGCCATTTCTACCCCTCCTCCTTTTATTTCAGAATTTGAGACCGATCTCACAGCTGAGGACTTTTTCATTCAAATTTTCATTTCTCGGTGTTTGATTGTTTTTGGAAATGAAACCTCTAATCGGTTCTTTTCACTGGATCATTTATATTGATCTCGGTGCCTTTATTAATAATTATTATTATTATTATTAATTCATAAATTGAGGTCATTCGGAATAAAAATTAGTATGAGATTCCTGTCGTCGGACTTGTTGTTGTCGGACTTGTTGTTGTCGGACTTCAGCAGCAATTTGAGTAAATGAATTTAACTTTTTAAAAATAATTTTAGTGCAACTGTGAGGCGTAATAAAAAAGCAGAACATTGCAGGGGTAAATGAGGACGTCCTTGGTGAAATATTGCCAATCACCAAACTGGGATTTGACAACAATTTTCTGCATCACTTGAATTATTCTCAACTTTGAGCAGCTCAAATATGTTGCAGTATTAACAGATGAAAATAATAAATCAAGTAATCTATATGTTGGTTCAGTCACATATTTGTGACTGATCGGATCACTCAGGTTTTAATCTCCCTTTACACGGCAGATTATATGATGTGGCTTGGTCATAAAGCGGCGCTGCTAGACATTAAGACTTTTATGTCTGAGAATCAATTGATTTTTAGAAATGCCAAAATTCTGTGGCTGAGATGATTCGTCTCACGGAATCCATTGCAAGTTCACATGTGTATGTACTTGATTGTATGTATTGATTGTTTGAATAAGAATAAATTACAGAATTATCAGAAGTATTAGTCTGATGAATTTCTAATAAACTTTGGCATACAAACAGATTAGCAACGTGCCGCTTACAGTAAACAATGAGCTTGCATTTGGATTTTGGTACACAACACACACATGTTGTCCAAATTTGCAGAACAAATACACACATTCATAAATTTCGACAAAAAAATCAAACAAAATTGTGTGTTGATGAAAGTTTCTCTCAATCTGATTGATTGCATGCGTGTTTGCGTGTGTGTCTAATGAGACCAGCAATTTGTATTTCATCGAATCAAAACCGATTGGACAAACAGGACACAAAATTTATATTTATTGACGATTTCTTTCACATTTACATCTCTTAAAATGGCGGATTTCCACAAAGCATTTGAAGCAATCGATGAAGATGGCAGTGGAGAAATTACAGTTGATGAATTGCAGCATTACATGATTAAGAATAATTATAAGGATAGTTTTGTAAGTAAATGGTTAACTTTATTTGACAGTAATCAAAGCGGAAAGATCACTTATAAGCATTATTGCGACACTCTTGGACTAGTACCCAGAGAAAGAGAAATACCAATTGTAAAAACTGCTGTAAAGGAAATTGATGAGTAATTTTAAATATTTTTTATAATCAATATTTAATTTCTATTGAGTAATATCCATTTTGCATTTATAAAGTTGCATAATTATCATTATTTTGTTGATACTGTAAATTTAGGGAAATGATTGAACCCGTGAAGCTTGCTACGGAAAGTAAGACAACTAGTGCTGTTAAAAAGACAACTGAATCCAAAGGAAAGATTCGAAAATCATATCCTGTCCAAAGTCAAAAGAAGGTGTCCAAAAATCGGAAAAAGCCATTTTCTGCGCATAAAAAACGGTTACGAGAGAAAATTAAACCTGGAGTTGTATTGATTTTGCTATCGGGAATTCATCGTGGCAAACGAGTCATCTTCCTTAAGCAGTTGTCATCCGGATTGCTGCTCGTAACTGGACCATACAAACTGAATGGCTGTCCAATTCGTCGTGTCCACCAAAAAATGGTCATTGCTACGTCGACTAAACTCGACATCGGTGAACTAGAAATTCCGGATCATTTGAAAGACGATTATTTCGCTCGAGAACCCCAACAAGACGAGAAGTTAAGTTCCGATGTAAATAACATTTTCGCAAAATCGAAAAAGAATTATGTTGTCAAGGAGAAGCGTAAAGAAGATCAGAAAAAGATTGATTCGCAAATTCTCAAAGCGATCAAAAAGCGGGATGACAAAGCGACATTTAGTAAATATTTGAAAACGTCGTTCTCGCTGTCGTCTCATGATTATCCGCATAAAATGGAATTTTGATGTGCAATAAATGTTGGAGTGTTGTAAATGTTGTTTTTTTTAAAAATAAATTATCATGGCTCTGCATGTTCTTTCAGCTGTTGCTTTATGAATCTATGAAAAATGCAATGTCGCTATGGATATGGTTTTGGCGAATGAATCGTTTTTACTGATTGAAATTATTTGCGCGGTATCTGCTGTCTGACAAATCAACGGAACATATAGACTAAGTGTATACGAGACATGTCACAACAGCTTATTCTGTAATCGTTGCAGCTGCCAGAAACTCCTCAATAAAATATTTCAAACAATCAATAACGTTCCAAAATACAAATGAAGTCAAAGCAAAATTTATTCAAAATATTGATCCCATCAGTCCTAGATCGGCACGAGCATGCATCCGATGGGGCCCGTCAAGGGTGGAACAATAGTCAAATGAACTCGCTTGTTGCACCGCTTGACACAGACAAGCACCATTTTCTAGAATACAATAAATAAACTTTAATTCCAATTGAAAAATGTCGACTTACATTGGCACGAGAGCGCAACAATTCCATAATTGCTGGCAGATCCGTAAACGTTTCTTTGGTAACGCTATCAAGTTGTAGCAATTCGTCACCCACGCGCAGCCCCTGCGGAACACATTTCAATTTACCCATGTCAATTGATTGATATACTCACGCATTGATCCGCCACTGAAGCTTGATCTACCCGACTCACTCTCGCAAATGGTGGGTGGCGAGCAATAAATATTGCTGATCCGTCATTGCCAGTTTCTGTATGCACAATTTCTCCTGAATTGTCAATTGGATTATTGGCCTCCGTCCTAATATTCAATGCGTGAATTTCATGCAATTTGCTTTCAATATCCAACATGATCGCTCTCAAATCATTTTGCAAGCCTAAACATCACAGTTTTATTAACCTCTACACTAAATATTTAAATTACAATTATGCTTCAATCTCGCTTCTCTAATAGAAAATAGATCAACATTATTAAGTGGAAAACCTTCTGAGTCGATTAATGGCCCTGTTACACCAACTCCTTGCTAAACTTGACAATTAAAATAATTGAATTTAAATAAAAATTGAATTTACCGATTCTAAAAACCGAATTATGGCTTTTATTTCATTTTCAATTTCATCTTTTCTATTCATTAAGTCATGACATTGAGAAACTGCATTCATAGCAAATGATATTAATTTTATATTAGATAATATTTAATTTAAATTTAAATGATGTGGTTTTTATTATTAAAACAATCAAGAAAATTTAGAAGATAACCGTAGAATAGCTTTCAAATTAAGTTTCATAGCACTAGACGAAATATATAAACTTTTTATTTTAACACATTTTCTAGAATTTTGATAATTTACTAACTATAAAAAATGATTTTTTTACAATTGAAATGTTAATGTACTCAGATGCAGATTTGGATTTTAATTAACGAATAATAAGAGTCGATTATCCCTATCAGAGACCTGCATGGGTCAGTAAAATTTTTAACCGACCCGAAACTTAATGGGCTGACCCAAATATTCATTTTATGTTATAGTCTGCACCCGACCAGACAAAAAGGATTTAGATTTTCAAAGCTATCGTATCCAAATGCCGTCGTTTTGACAAATTAAAATTTAATTTATGTGCTCAAGGAAATTTACTCATGTGAAATTTCTTTTAATTCATTCATTATTGGGCAAATAAAATTATATTAAAAATTTTTAAAGAAAAAAAATTGATTAATTTTGAAAATTAAGCCCGAGCCGAACCTGAATGAAATAACAAAATATCAGCCTGGGCCAGTCCTTGGGCCAGTAAAGGCTACGGCCGAGGGCCTAGATTGAGTCTGTGCAGGTCACTGATCCCTATAATAACCAGTGTGTAAATTTGTAAAATTCAAATTTGTTGGGCAGATTTAAACACGCATATTTAAAATCAGACCCACAAAACATCAACTAACCACTTCAAAATATGAGAAAGAAATAATTAAAATATAAAATCGAAAACATGAAAATAAATAAAAATAATAACAAGATGCAACAAGATCCGCACGAAATAAACACAGAAATAACATGAAAACACGAAAATTTGACCAAGAATTGACAATTTAATTAAAGAAACAAGAGTTCATGGAAGTTAGAACTGTTGGGCTAGAACACAAGCGGCCTTGCAAATTTGTTTAAATGGATCAGAAACACACACGCAAACACAACACGCAATTTAAATAAACCCCAAAACACCAATTAAACCATATAAAATCTGAGAAATAAAAGAATTAAATATAAATTAAGAAACATAAAAATAAATTAAAATAATAACAAATGCACCAAGATCCGCACGATACCTACACAAATACAACAAGAAAACACGACAAATTCGACGAAATTAGAAAAATCAGTTAAAGTTCATTAAAGCAAGATTTAAATCGAAAAATTTGAATTAGCAATAATTCAATAAAAATTCTAAATAAAAAATTATAAAAATAAATCGAAAAATAATAAAAATAAATATTAGAATTTGCTAGAAAATAACAAGGTCGAATTTTGTTTTACTGCATCAAATTTCACACGTCATACAAATAGGTATATATACTGATCCATTTTCACATTAAAGTTAACCGTTTTTAAAACCAAAAACCATTTTTCAAAAATTGTTTGAATCTTGTTTAAAAATTTTAAATCTATTTGAGATCAGTGTTTTTGAATTTCAGAATTTTAGGTGAGGATCATTGACTTTGGAACCCTCTTTCCACGCCCCGTACCTTGCATCTCTATAGAGCTCTGCTCGGACGTTGGCGTGGGAAGAGAGGCATTTGGTTTATTGTATGAATTTATGCTATTTTTATGAATTGGAATGGTAATTTGTTATTTTTGTTTTATAATTAATAAACATTATTATGCATAAATTATTTTATATAACTTATTTTATATGCTTTTCTAAAGATGTCGAAATTTTTCCGGCCCACAGCCGACACCCAATGCAAGTAAATAAAATCTATACACAATTCAGATTCGTGTAAGCGCGTGGAATATCGCCAATGATCTGTGCCCGTGAAGACCCGGCGTGCGGAACGCAGGGTTGGAACGTCAATATTATCCCTATAGATGGAACGAGAGATAAGGAAGAAGTCTCTGGCTGCTTCCTCGTTTCTCCTTCCTATAAAATCGACCTAAAATCTTTCTACACACGGCTAAAATTCAGCACACCGAGTAGTCCAGTGGGCACTCAGTAAATATAATGTAAACACAAAATGCGCTTAAGGCTTATTAAAAGGGATTGGAGCTGGGGTTAATTAAAATGGAAATCGTTGTTATAATTCAAATTGATATTTCAAACAAAGATTGAATTCGCGAGTCAAATAAATTGATAGAGAGCATTTAATAAATAATTTATCGATTTTCATTGATTAATAATTTGTAATCACTTAAGAAAAATATTGATGCGATTAAATTGAACTTGTCTTTCAATCAGATTAATGTAGACGTATTTCACTAAGTCAACCAAATGTAGTCATTAACAAAAATTACAGTAACTATTTAGTTGATGTAAAGTAAAAATTAAAGTAATTCGTAAAATTTTATCATTTAAATTAGTTATTGAGTAAAAGTGTGTAGTTGCAATTGTAAGAATAGGATTAAAATGTAAGTAAACATTGATTAAATTCTATCAAATGAATTATCAAACGAAACTGAGATATCTCATTAAGTTAACCAACGTTGAAACAACTATTGATGAAGACTAAGGGCAAAGTAAAATAATCCATTATTATAGTAAGAGTAAGTATCAATGGATAACATTTCGAATGAGAAGATCAACTATCGAGACTCAGTGATTGGAGTAAACATCAAGCTAAATTAATTGATTTGATGGACAAGTTCTCTTTAATAATAAAATAGATTTAATTGAACAGCATAAGTGCCGAGTCGACCTAAACATTGAATATCATCGACTAGGTTTTGAACCAGCCCAACTGATGTTGACGACAATATGACTGATTTGAATTCATTATGACAAAAAACCCATTAATTCATATGCAAATTCTTGTAAACATATTAGAACAAACAATTATGTAAAATTTATTTTCAGTAAATTACAACTACTCACTCGCGTAAATCCAAAATGTTATATAGGAAATCCAAGAGAAATGATTTAACGAAAAATTCCGATAGAAGTCGAACCATAAAAATGAAATAAATCGATCCATAATTTTGGCGACAAATAGAACTCCCTAAAAAAAAATTTATGCGAAAAATCAAGTAATTAATAAAATCAATTACCAGATGACCCGATCGTAACTGATGAAAACACTATTCCTTGCCCCAATAGCACCAGATGAGCGACTAGTCAAAAATCTCTGAACCACTGCAAACTCATCGTGATAAAAGTCGACCATGAAATAATTCACGAATTACCTGAAAAGGATGCATAGATTATTGATTTAAGGAAATTCACTAACTTACCAATCGGCATTCACGATAATATAAACATCCGTTATAGTAGCCGAATCGTGAATAACACGCGTTTCCGGCTTGCCCGGATATCCATAGTACATTATTATTTATTTATTATGATCAATGATAATTGTTCATTCATTGTATTTTCCAAAATATGCGTCCTCCGAATAGTCCAGACGAAACCTTAAGAGTTGAACCCACGACCGACAATGAAGCTCCTTCAGGTAACTCCTCAACTTAATTCCATAATAAAGTTGTAATAATGGTTGAGACGTAGGAATGATCTAGGGCGTTAACTAATGAACATTGCAAATTTTGGTTGCGAATCTAAAGGCCCAATTATTGACAAGAGTTATAGCTCTCCCGACCAACGATTTTCTGAAACCTCGTTGACTTTGATTCCATGTTTTCACCAACCCAACCAGACAGCCATGCCATAGAATAACTAAGTAGAAATTGATGACCAAAATCCCGTCCCAACTATAGTGAGAGATTACCAGAAATCCATATTCCCTTTTGTCATGAAGAGACTAATTTGCTGGATAATTATATAAGTATTTCTACTTACCTAATAGATCAGATCCTAATCGCAAGCTTGGTAATCGATCTTGACTGATTCATTTTCATGTAAATAAAAATCGCTAAAATTACTTTGTCTTAATAATGTTTGGATTTAATCGTCAAAATATTAATTAATTTAAGTGGTTGAAAATGTATAAACACCCAAAGGTTGTGTCGTAGGAATAACTCAATCAGTCGTTTATCCAATTATTTTATATAAGACCAAGATATCTGGTGGTCATTCGACGAGTATCCATTTTAACGTTAGGGATAAACAAATCACCGGTAATCGGATTAGATAAAAGGCCAAATGATTTCTTACACCGACCCCGCTTTAATTCCCAAGAATTATGACACTTTGAAGTTAAGCCATCTCAGTTCCGTTAAATTGATGAGCAATATTAGCCAACTACATACAGAATAATACTAATTGTTTTCCTTCTTTCATTCAGGACCAACCGAGGCTATGCTCGAACTCCCTACCCACGTAGTGGAACAATGGAGGCAGGCATGGAATCGGGTGTATCAAGAGCGGTACCCTTCCATGCCTGAAGATGACCAACCGGAGGGCATGTCCCCAGAAGAATTCATGCGGCAGTTCCGGAAGCCGTTTGACGAGCCTAATCCTTCCCAGGATATCTTAACTCAGGCTCAAGAGCTCCTGGAGGACCTCCTCCAACTCCAACGTCAAGTCGAAGAAGATGTGGCAAGAGCCGCCGCACACCTGGCCAACGTCCAAGATGACTTGAGGGCAGGACGGTTAGCCAGTAGATACCCACCCTCACCAAGGCCAGTCCGAAACCTCAAAAGGCCAGTATTCGTGATCCCTGACTACTCACCAGAAGAAGGGATCAAGCGATTTTTTGCTGACGATTGATTCTTGTTTTGATGATTTGAATATTAGTATTACAAACCACTTCTCTCTTTTATTATTATAGTTTATTTCATTTTTATAAAAAACTGTTTGAGTTTAAACCAAATTATCATTAATAATCATCAGGAAAGTTCAACTCTTATTATTCCAGAGATGGACCCCATGAAATTGCTTCAAAACGAACTGACTCAATCAAGGCAATCCAACAAGAACTTACACGAACAACTTGTTCAGTTAGTGCGAGAGACCCAGCAAATAAAAGCAACATGGATCGAACCCTCGAGAAGTAAACGATTATATCAAAAACTAACAGCGGCCCAGAAGGGATGGGCAGAAGAAAAGCAATTAGTGCAGAGCCTGAAAACGCAAATCAAGGGGTTAGAGGTAGCGTTATCCGCCTGTCAGGAGGGAGCAGCGGTAACCTACCCTCTAGTCTTCGCCCCTGCGCAATTGGCCTATCGCGAAGCGAAATCTACTCCATCGGCACTCGCAACTACTCCAGTCACCTCGTCCACAGCCAGTCGTCGACCTGGGCGAAGAGAGCGGGCTAAGCGTCGAGCCGCTCGATCTTCCAACCCACCAGCAATCCCACAACCTTTAAATAACTAAAACATCATCTATGAATATCGTGATTTCCATGTACATTTTATTAGTTTGAATACATCTTGAGGCTTGAAGTAACACTGTAGAAAGGTTAGCTAGGTAGTAATCCTGATTTCCTGGTTAACCTAAACTCAATGAAATGAATAGGTAAACAGTAGAAACTAAAACGCAAAGGGACCAAATAATGTTAAAGCGAGCACAGGTCTTCTATCGACAGCTCGTGAACCCGAGGATTTGTCCGAGCAACTATAGTATTAGCTAATGATACTCAATTTTTGCGGGCAGTCCACCACTTGAACACATTACCAACGTTGCCTAGCAACGGGTGCCAAGTGGCAGTACACATTTTTTGTATGGCGTTACGGGGCAACCAGGGAATAATTTAAACAAATGACGAAACCCTGTAACCCACCATAACTTAAAATACAATATACAACATCAACTAAACACTTTAAAATCTGAGAGAATATAAATAAATATAAAATCAAAAACATCAAAGTAAAATAAAATAAATACAAAATACATCAAGAACCGCACGAAATTTACATAAAAAAATAACTTATTAACAAGAAAATTTGACCGAAAAACGACAAGTTATATAAAAGTAAAAATTAATGAAAAAATAAAATATTTTTGGCTGAATAAATTTAATTAGAAATGTTAAAAATAAATTGCCAATTTAAATTAAGAAAATAATAAAAATTTAATTTAGATAACACAAATAATTCAAGGTCATATTTGTTTTATCGCAATAAAAATAACAGGCAAGGTTAAGGTCAAATTATAGGTATATATACTGATGTGTTTTGACAGATTTTAAGCTTATTTTTCAGTATAGATTTTAAATCTTACTTAGAAATTTAGTTGGTGTGTACAACAAGCTGAGAGCCGTGGTAAGTGTTTTGCCTAAGCACGACGGCTCACAGCTAGCGTATGATTATCGATTGCGAACTAATGCCAGATGAATTGATGAAATGCTTATTATGATTTTGTGAATTAATGCCGGATGAATTAATGAATAGTTAATGGCGATTTTATGAATTCCCATTGTCGTAGTTGACCAAATGAATTTATGGACGATGTAGTATGCCAAATAAAAATTTAAAGCCAACAATCTTTATGCATCGAGGCTTTTATTCAACTCCTATGGTAAATTTATTTATTTCTTTTTCGGCCCACAGCCAAAACATATTGCAAGTCAGTAAAATCACATATAGTTACCGAGCAGTGTAAGTGCGGTGTAAGTCCGCCAATAGGTCGTGCCCGTGAGAGATCTCGCCGTGGGTAACGACGGACTCAAAGGTCAAATCATTGAACTAAATAGCGAAATGGGGTAGCTCGAGAGTGGGTCTTTTGGATCAACTTTCTTGTACTCAATTTCGATAAAATCGACATAAACATTTTAAACAACAATCGGCTCAAAATCACTAACACCGAGTAGTCCAGTGGGCACTCGTTAAATATAATATAAACATAAATAGATAATAAGGACAAAGATAAGGAAAGGGCAGCGGGGAAAATTGCGAAATTGTTGCAACAGTTAAAATGAATAGCCATCGGAAAAAGATTAATTTGAACGACGAAATCAGGAAAAATAATGTTTTAAATAATATATAAGAATTAAATAAATTATGTTGAATTGAGACGGAAAATATGGGCAGAACGCTGCTCAAATTTTCCGAATTAATTAAAATACTTATCGCAAATAGTAAAGTAAAGGTGGAATGTTGTTCAATTGTTAGTATAATATCCTTATAAGACCGTAAAATAAGGGCGGAACGCTGCTCGAATTTTCCGAATCAATGAAAATACTTTATCGAAAACTGTAGAATAAGAATAAAACCTGTTGGGCCAGCACACCAATAGCCTTGAGAATTGTTTAAATGCATCAGTAATACAGCACGAAAACCCAGCACCAAGATAACTTAAAATACAATATACAACACCAATTAAACACTTTAAAATCTGAGAGAATATAAATAAATATAAAATCAAAAACATAAAAATAAAATTAAAATAATAACAAAATGCACCAAGATTCGCACGATACCTACACAAATATAACAAGAAAACACAACAAATTCGACGAAATTGAAAAAATTAATAAAAGTTCATTAAAATGAAATTTAAATCGAAAATTTGAATTAGTAATAATTCAATAAAAATCTTAAATAAAAAATTATAAAAATAAATCAAAAAATAATAAAATTAACGAATAGAATTTACTAGAAAAGAACAAGGTCGAATTTTGTTTTACTGCATCAAATTTCACACGCGAGAAAAATAGGTATAAATACCGATGTGTTTTCACAAATTGTCAGTCTTATTTTTCGGAGAAAAAATTTCATTATAGAACTGTGTAGCTGGTTGTGTAGCTGGTTGAGAGCCGTGCATTCAGGCAATTAACACGGGTAAGTGTTTTGCCTGAACACGATCACTCTCAACTGGTGCAATATTATTAATTGATTTTTTCGAAGAGAATTGATGGGTAATTTTTCAATTGAATTTATGTATGACTTTTCAGATCGAATTGATGGATGACTTTGTTTTTCAAATTGAATTTATGGATAATTTTGTTTTTCCAATTGAATTTATGGATGATTTTTTGAATCAAATTTATGGGTAATTTCTCCATTGAATTTATGGATGATTTTTCAGATTAAATTTGTGGATAATTTTGTTTTTCCAATTGAATTTATAGATGATTTATCGAATTAAATTTATGGGATTTTCGAAGTAAATTTTATGGAATGGATACAATGAATTTCAAATGTATGTAGCCGATGTAATATGCTGAATAAATATTTTATATCTACAGCCTTAGTGCATCGAAACTTTTATTCCAAATGCTATGGTAAATTATTATTTGTTATTCCTTTTCCGGCCCACAGCCGACACATGACGCAAGAAAGCAAAATCTACATAGTACAGACGCATGTAAGTGCGTGGAAAATCGCCAATGATATGTACCCGTGAAGGCTCAGCGTGCGGAACGCAGGAGTTGGAACGTCAATATTATCCGTACATAGGGGAAATTGGAGGGTAAATGAGTAGTTATTGGCTGCTCCTTCACCACCCGTTTTCTGTAAAATTGACATAAATTTTTAACAACAATCGGCTCAAAATCTCTAACACCGAGTAGTCCAGTGGGCACTCATTAACTATAATATGAACATAAATAGATCTTAAGGACAAAAAGAGGGAATGGGTAGCGGGGAAAATTGCGAAATCGTTGCAACAGTTAAAATGAACAGCCATCGGAAAAAGATTAATCCGAACGACCAAAATCATGAAAATAATGTTTTTAAATAAAAATTAAATAATTTAATTTGAGTTGAGGCGGAAAATATGGGCGGGACGCTGCTCAAATTTTCCGAATTAATTCAAATACTTAACAAAAATAGTAACGCAAAAGTGGAATGCGTAAAATAAGGGCGGAACGCTGCTCAAATTTTCCGAGTCAATGAAAATACTTTGTCAAAAACTGTAGAATAGGGATGAACCGTAAAATAAGGGCGGAACGCTGCCAAAATTTCCGAATTTACAAAAATACTTATCAAAAACCGAAAGATACAAACGGATTACGGCTAAATTGTTATATAAGAAAAATATCTCTTAAAGCTGAGGAATAAGTACGAATCCCTACACAAAATTTTGTTAATAATATTGATAATAATTATAATAATTACAATAATAATAATAATAATAATGGTAATAATAATCATGGTATTTGTAGTAATGATTGATAATAATTATGATAACAATAATAATAATAGTAATACTCATAGTAACAATAACAATAAATATAATGGTAGTTATAGTTATAAAAATATTAATAAAGGTAATAGTAGTAACAATTAGTAAAGGTAATACATATTATGGCAACAATGATAATGCTAGTAATATTAATGGGAAACATTGTAGTTATAATAGGGATAAGGGTGAAAGATATAATGTGGGTGTATTTAACATAACAAAGGGTGTACAGGCCAAAGAAAAATCTTCGACATGGACAACGATAAGAAGGACTAAGCGAATGGACATAAAGATAGATGATATAAGAGTATAGGTTAACATTTGAAGGAGATAGGAGAATAATGGGACCTAAGAATCAAAAGCGAGCACAGGTCTTCTATCGACAGCTCGTGAACCCGAGGGTTGTCCGAGCAACTATAGTACTAGCACATGGTGCTCAATTTTTGCGGGCAATCCACCACTTGAACACATTACCAACGTTGCCTAGCAACGGGTGCCAAGTGGCGGTTAGTATCATTTTGTATGGCGTTACTGGGACAACTAGAAGGATAAGCAAGATTCAAAACCCTGTAACCCACCAAACCGTAAAATAAGGGTGGAACTCTGCTAAAATTTTTCGAATTAACAAAAATACTTTATCGAAAACTGAAAAATACAGATGGATTACGGCTAAATTTTTATATAAGAAAAATATATTATAAAGCTGAGGAATAAGGAAGGATCCCTACTAAAAACTTGATAATAGTAAGGATAATGGTAATTATAATAATAATAATAGTAATTTTAATAATAGTAATAATAATAATGTGGGGTTTATGGTTAATGTAACCTTGATCACAATATAATTATTCTCGCCCCCAATGGTTACCCGTGGCCATGCAACGTTGGTAATGTAACCACTGGTTATGGGATCGCCAAAGGTGAGCGCCACGAAGGAACTGCTAAGGCCCGATCGCATACCGGTTTCAACGCACCACCGATAAAAGGCATGTGTGCGATTTCTCAATCCGGTCCCTTTCACGTCATTGTCCGTCACATTCAATCAGTTATCTTTCCTCCAAACCTTTATGAAACCTCACTGCCTCGTGGACTTAACTTCTATCGCTGCAAATTAGATAAACAATACAAGACACTCGAATAGATTATTTATTAAATTATAACACTTAGTTTTGTCTCTGCCCTGTGAGTTTCAATGATCGGCGCTTTGCGCGTTCCATTTTCCCGGGACGGCGTTGAGCTGGCTTCACGGCTGGTTTGGTTGTGTCTGTCGTTGCTCGATAAGCCAACTGCGCAGCGCGAAGACTAGGGGGTATGTGACGGCTTTGCCTTCCTGGCAAGCCGATAGCGCCACCTCCAGGCCGCGAATCTGGGTTTTCAGAGCTTGTCCGAGTCGTTTTTCTTCGGCCCATCCGCGTTGTGCAGCCGTTACTCTTTGATACAAGGTCCTCATTCTAGCAGGTTCCACCCAAGTTGATTTGACCTGCTGAATCTCTCGGGTCATTTGGATTAATTGTCGATGAAGATCTGCATTCTCCTTGCGTGCTCTTTCGAGGGCGGTGCTCAAAATTTTGTAAGGTTCCATTTCTACAACAAGGCAGATCATTAAGAAATTTATTTTATTTGATGAACAAAAAATATCATCAATGGGATACTTATAATGAATTCCTATTATGCTACTCTAGTTAGATGGATCCTTCGCTATTTCAGATAATGAATCTTTGAACAAATGAACAAAATAACTCGTGACATTTATTTTTATCATATTTAGTATCGGTGTGGATTTCGGTAAGAGTTTCTTGGATTTCTTGTCGACGGTCTTCGCGTATAGGAGTGATCCCATTCCGTTGGCCGGCTTTCGTTTTCTTCCCTCATTTCTTTCGGGAGTATTTTCCTTGGGACGGTCACATTCATGGATCGAGTTGGTCGGTTCAGTCTTGGGTTGTCGAGTTCGAATGAGATGCCGTATGAAGGAGCATACCCATCCGTACTCGGAATTAGGCCAGCTGCAATGTCAGCTTTTATCTGGTCCAAGTAGCGTCGAGCCCGTTCTACTTGTATATCCGTTCTCCTTTGGTGTTCTCCCAGGCGAGCCAGAATATATTCAGCATGCCCCCGAAGTTCTCGGACCGGGTTACGGCCTGGCTCCATTTTTATTGCAACGCATGGTAGTTCTAAGTCCTCGGTACCTCCTTGTTGGCCTGACCTCGATTCTCTTACGAGAGAAATCGAGAATCCTGCATCCCACATCGCCTGCCTGCATCTGGCAGCAGAGTGAGATGGGAATCATACCGTAATCCAGGATTCATCTATCCAGGAATCTGCTAAATAAAATGGAGATCATTGTAATTATTATTATTTTGTAGGCAGAGGATTTTAGTCGAAGATTTGAGTAATATATGGTCGAAATGGTTATGTGTTTCTTGGGTCGGTTTCACCTCATATTTTCTAATGACAAGCTGGGGTTAGTGATGACTCTGAAGGTGGAAATACAGAAATACCATGTACGTACTTTTCGTTACTGCTTTTTCTTATTGTGAAGGTTTAATGAAAAACAAATGACATCGGTCTATCTCCCCCACGTAATGTATCCATTTAATTTCGGAACGTATTAAGTTTACCTAGCCGACTTTAATTCGCCTCAGCGTATCGTTTTGTTTATCAAGGGTTGTTTCTATCTCGTCGTAGCAGGTTAATAATGAGTTTTCCAGTGCCTGACGTAAATGGAAAATAAGACTTCAATGCAATAAAGATTTGGCAGCTGAGATGATCAGTTTACGTAGTGATAGCCTATCCTTTTGTAAAAACATCGTCTTAATTTCATCGTACCTTGTATTTGATCAGTAAATTTACACTCGAACAACAGATTCGTATCAATTTTCCTCGTAAACGACTTAGATTTGGAGTCGTAACTTGTTGGAGCATAAAGGAGATTCACGACGAATGTGAGTTCAACTGGTTCATAAATTGGAACAGGAATTCGATACTTTGCAGGTTACATCCTTAGTCGATATTCAATTTTTTATGTAATAAAACTGGTGAAAGCATAGATTTATTCTGTTACACAATGTCATATTTGGTGAGCCAATCCCATAGACTATGGTTAACTATTAAATTTTTATTCAACTCTGTTGTATCTAACACCTGATGGTGAATATTAGATCTTCTTGATTCAATTCCTAGGTCGAAGGTAAATCATTGGATAATAAGGCCGGATCGACTGGAGGAGAAGGTATTATGAAATGATTTTTATTAAAAATTTCTAAATGAACGACTTTAATCACTTACCATCTTTATTGCCAATCTTTTGTTCCATGACCACCACGTCGAGATTGTCTACTCGTGAGGTAGGGCCTCTCCTGGCCATAGAACATCCTTGTCTTTTATCAGTCGTGTCATTTTTTCTTTGCTATCTAAAAATTCTGACTGTGCAGCAGAATGACAGGCTATTTATGTGGCTGTTCTCGTAGTCGTGTCTGACATTGGAGTGTGCAAACATTAGGTTTTTGTCTGCAGTGACAGATTCAGTACAACCGGTTAATTTTTCTACTCGGCAGATTATTCTGGAATTGGCGTAAGTGGATCGATAAAATGCTAAAGGCACACCCTCGTATTTTAATGAATGAAAAAAAAAAATTTTTTTTTAATTATTTGTTTTAATGATCAAATTTAAAATTTTTAAAAAATTTTAATTCATGATAAAAAACTTTAAGTATTTTTTATCGATTTAAAAGCCTAAAAAATAAAAATTGGCTTAAATCGCCTATGATTGATTGTACTGATGATTATTTTCGAATAAAATTGGTTCAAACCCGAGAACCTAAAAATATTATATAAAAGCCTAAGTATTTTTTCATTATCCATCAAAAATGGCTCAATTCGCCTGTCAACTAAAAAGCCTAAATATATTTGCTCGAATAAAAATCATTATTATTTTTATTTACTTTAATTATTTGTTTAAGTCAATAATAATATTTATTTATATTTTAATTATATTAAATTTAATTATTTGTTTAAGTCAATAATATTATTTATTTATATTTTAATTATATTAAATTTAATTATTTGTTTAAGTCAATAATATTATTTATTTATATTTTAATTATATTAAATTTAATTATTTGTTTAAGTCAATAATATTATTAATTTATATTTTAATTAAATTATTATTAAATTTAATTGTTTGTTTTAATTAAGTCAATTATTTATTTTTTAAATAATATATTTTTAAATTAAATTGTTTGTTTTAATGAAGTGAATTAAATAATTATTTTTTATTTTCATTTAATTATATATTTTATATTATTATTATTATTATTATTTATATCAATATTATTATTTTATTATTATTAACATTTTATTTGTTTTAATGAATGAAAAAAAAAAAAAAAAAAACTTTTAATCCATACAAATATTTTTATTGACAAGATTAAAAAAGATTAATTTTTATTTCAAATCAAAAATATCCGAGTAATATGTTTTACGCATTTCGGCCAACAATATATGGATTTACCTTTTGACATTTTTTAATACTTAATAAAAAATTATACTAACTTAAAAACATAAAAATTATAAACATCAACAAAAATATACAAAAACAAAGAATATTTTCAAATAATTTATTCATTCAAAATTCTTCATAATCGTCATATTCTTCATTAAACTCTGAAAATTCTTCTGGACTGTTACCTAAAACCACATCACCTCCTCTATAATGACCATATGCCACATTTATATTTTTCCCCACCCAAACCCTTTTATCATCCTTATTTGTTAATGCAGTTTTACTGTTTTTAATTGTAAATAATTGATGTTTTTTACTAGTAATACGAGTTTGTGGTACAGAAAAAATTAAGTTTTTGTTATAGCAATCTAGGTATGACTTATGTTTTAAGTCAGTACCCTTCAATGTTATACCCTTAGCTTTGATACTTTCAACTTCAGACAAGAGGCTATAACATTTTGGACGAAGAAACACCCACTCCTTGTATTTAAGTCCTTTATTCTCGTCTTTGAACTTTCCAATGACAGAATCAAGATTCCTACTATACAAGGGATGTTTTGGGTCATAATTAGAAGTATCGAGGAGATTATCACGAACCATAGCAGATAAAAGAATGTCTAACTTACAATTCTTAATTTCTAGAAAAAAGGAATCAGTGTCCCCAGCAACTATATTAATTTCACAAGTGAATTCGTTTCGATGTTTATTCAACGAATAATATGGATAATTGGATATCACAACACTCTGATTCAATCATTAAAAAGCCTAAATATAAAGTGGGTAATCACGTTAGAATAAGTAAAATCAGTGCTTCTCCATTCATCAAGAATTTCGACAACAATTGGAGTGATGAAGTATTTCAAATCTCAGAAATTGATATGAATCAGAATCCAGTAATGTACTTTATCAAAGATGATGAAAACAATCAAGTTAGTGGAAAATTCTACGAACAGGAACTCCAAGTTATAGAAACCCCTACTGTATTCAGAATTCAAAAGATATTAAAAACCAAGAATGTTGGTAAATATAAACAATACTATGTTAAATGGCATGGATATGAAACTCCAACTTGGATATCTGAAAATCAATTAATTAAATAAATATTATGAAAGAAAACCAGTTTTATATGATTTTACCTAGTAATAGTTGTCCTCTTATTTTTCCTAATAATGAAGCTAGTAATTTTAATGTCGAATTTCAAAATCCTATTTACTTGGATGGTGAGTGGGAAGTTGCTTTGATTGATTTTACTTTTGTGTATAAAACATTTCCGTTTTATAGTAATTCTTACCTAAGTTATGAAACGATGAAGAGTGGTACTGAAGTAAAATATTTGAAAATAAATAATCAAAATGAAACTTATGAATTAATAAATTCTAAACATACCCCTGATGTCGATGTTTTTATTGAAAAATATGAGAACTTGGTTATTGTCTGTCCACATGTTCCATTTAAAGTAACATTCCCTGACATTCAACATGCGTTTAGTTTTGGATTAAAATCTATATCTGTTATTAATGAAGATGATCATTGTCGATTAAAATTACCAAAGTTTACAGATGATGGTGTTATGGAACAATTTGGGATAATTATAAGTTATGAAGAAAAAACAATATTTGAAAAATATTTTGAAGATAATTTACTCATAAACACATTATCTGAATTACAAGGACATTTAATGTCATTTATTCCGTCTCCGTTTAAAGAACTAAAAATTGAAAACAATGAATTGGTTAAAATAAAACTTGCAGATAACATTTCAAAAATATATTTTGACAACAATTTAATCAAAACCTTAGGATTAAATAAACAAACTTTTAGTGAAAAAGACATCGTTGGTAATAAAGTTCCAAGATTATTACATCATCATCAACAAATGTTCATTTATTCGAATATTATTGAACCAATAACTGTTGGAGATGTTAGAGTTCCTCTATTAAAATCTATTTGGGTTAAAAACTATGAACAAGGGGAAATTGTACAATTAGAAATGAAGAATCCAATGTATTTACCAATTTCAACTTCAACTATAAACAACATTGAAATTAATATTCGCGATGATAGTGGAAAATTAATTAAATTTAGTAAAGATACCAAAACACATTTATCAATACATTTTAGAAAAATAAATGAATAAAGAATTTTACATAAATCTACCGAGTAATAGTTGTCTTCTTACTCATCCAAATAATAAAGCTGATAAATTTAATGTTGAATTTCAAAATCCTATTTACTTGGAAGGTGAATGGCAAGTTGCTCTGACCGATTTCACTTTTGTATACAATAATTTTCCATTTTATAACAACTCAAATATTAAATATAGTAAGAGTACATTACATACAAGTTATGAATATTTTTACTATAACGATGCAAATAATGAATATACAATTAGTCACGACTCTATATTTTATCTAGTATACATTGATGGAAATACTTTAAATATTAATTGTAAATATTTTCCATTTAAAATTTCATTTGATAGTATTGCAGAAGCTCAAAAATTAGGATTTAATAAAAAAGAAATAAATTTTATTGAAAACTTGAATCAAATTAAAATTCCTTCAAATAATCGTAAAATAAAGTTTGACACAATTCGATTAACTATAAATTATTTTTACGATGTCGAGTATACAGATAAATTTGAAGAAAATTTAATCATTACTAATTTATCACAAATAAATGATCAATTAATGACTTTTTATCCGCATCCATTTAAATCTTGCGAAATTGAACAAGGAAGATTAGTCAAAATTGAATTGGAAGATGATGTCAGTAAAGTTAAATTTAGTAAATTTTTGGCTCAAAGTTTGGGATTAAGTGAAGAATCATATTCAGAAAAAGTTATTGTTGGATTACGTTTACCAGAAATTTTGCAAAGTAATCAACAAATGATGATCTATACAAATATCATTGAACCTATTCTTGTTGGTGATGTTTTGATACCTCTATTGAAATGTGTATGGGTTGAAAAACATAAAAAGGATGATCTAGTTCAAATTATAGAGAAAAACCCAATGTATTTGTCTGTATCATCAACATATATAAACAATATAGAAATCAATATTCGTGACGATAGTGGAAAATATATATTTGGTAAAGAAGATAAAACTTTTCTTACATTACATTTTCGTAAAATAAATGAGTAATCCTGACATTGTAAATTTTTATAGTAGTAGTCAATCTGGTGGAGAATTACCATATTTTATAGGTAAACAATATGGAACCGGTTGGTTGAAAACAATAGGTAGATTTGCATTACCTATTCTTAGACGTATAGGCAATTTTGATATGAAAACGGCAAATGACGTAATAAATAATAATTCTGATTTTTTACCTGCTTTAAAATCAAATGCAATATCTGAATTTAAAGAATCTTTACCTAGTGTTATGCAAACTTTACCTAGTGTTATTAATAAAGTAAGTGATGTATTTAATCATGAAAATGATTAAAAAGGAGGGACACTTAAGCGTAGAAAGATTATGAAGAAACATATAAACAAAAGAATGAGAGGATTCGGAACTATATTTGAAAAATGATTAGTGCAAAATCTGAATTATGTCTTTTTGATAGACCATCCCCTCAAGCCGTGATTGAACATGGTTCATTTGAAGATATTTTCCCAATGAATTCAATAACTGATGCTGGTACCTCTTCGATTCAATTTTACATTAACGGATCACAAACAGAATATTTAGATTTGAACGATACTTTGTTATATATTCAGTTGAAAGTTGTAAATAGCTTAGGTGAAAATATTACACAAGAAGCTGACGTAACAGCAAACAATTTCTTTTTTCAAACTCTTTTTAAAGACGCTGAATTAGTTTTTAATTCTACTAAAATTGAAGGAGCAAATGATAGTTTTGCACACAAATCTCTAATTGAAACTATTATAAATTATAATCAAGATACTAAACATACATCTTTAGGGGGAATGGGTTACACTGAACATGATCTTATGCGAAAAACATGGATTGCAAAATCAAAAGCATTTTCATTATGTTCACCACTCCAATTTGATTTCTTTGATCAACCCAAATATTTGTTACCAGGTGTTAGTGTCCAAATTAAATTAACAAGAACAAATCCAGAAAAAAGTCTGACATGTACTAAATTTGTACCTAAAATAGTATTGCTAGATGCAAAATTAATGGTTAGAAGAGTTCGTGTTGAACCTTCTGTTTTAGCGGGTCATCAAATAGGTCTTGCTACAAGAAATGCAATTTATCCAATGCGAAGCAAAGAAGTTGTTGAATTTTCTTTACCTATTGGATCTTCTTCTTTTTATAAGGAACAAATATTTGGTGATAGGCGATTACCTAATTTTATCCTTGTAACTTTCCAGGGAAATAAAAGATTTAGTGGTTCGTTTTTAGATACATTTACTATGTTTGATCACTTTAACGTTAAGTCAATAACTTTAAGTAAAGGAAGTGATTATCGTGAAAAATATAGTCAAGATTTTGAAAATGATAATTATAGTACAAGTTATATGCAAAGTATTGTTAGGAATATGGGTTATCTTAATAAAAATTTGAATTGTGGTATCAGTATGTCAGATTTTAGAAATAAGTATCCATTCTTTACATTCGTATTGGCTCCAGATTTCGATCTTAACCAAAGTCAGTTACCACAAAGTGGAAATTTAAGATTAGATATAAAGTTTGGATTACCCCTAACTGAATCTGTTACGGTAATTGTATATGGGGTTTTTGAAAAGGAGATTCAAATTACTTCCAATCGAACAGTATTAGTTTAAACTATAAACCAGATTGAGATTTTTTAATTGTCAAGTATGAAGTAAGAATTTTTATTAATTATATATTTTTAAATTATTATTAGTTCTATTCAGATTGATTCTATTGGTAGAAAATTATTGGGAAAAGATTTTCTTGGAGTTTTCCCTCTAGATAAAATTCCATATATCGATGTTAACAAAGCTTTGATTGTAAATACTCAATCATCTAATCTCAGTGGCGAACATTGGCTTGCAATTTATGTAAAACCAAATAAAATAAATGTATTTGATCCAATGGGTTTCTATTATCTACCTATATTAATTAATAAACTAGAATCAATGTTAATGCCAATTGAATACAATCGAATTCGTTATCAAAATCCGATGACAAAAACATGTGGACAGCATTGTTTAGCTTGGTTAAAAACAATGAAAAAATAAATGAATTTATTGAATAAAGTTTCTTTTCAAAATTGTTTTTTAATTAAAAATGTAATGAAAGATGCATTTTGTAATATTCCTTTTAAAGGATTAAGTTCAGAGGATTATATGTATTTAAATGTTTTTGATGTTATGTAATTAAGTGTGTTTTATAAACTAAATTTTAATTGGTCCATCATGTAATCACTTACATGTTTGTTAATATATAACTGAATGCATTTTTTAAAAAATTCACTTTTATCAAATACCAAACTTTAGTAAGTTTTTATCATATATTTAATTATTTTTATTTTTATTTTAGAAAATGGAATCTATCAATAATATTATTCAAGAATTAAAATCGTTAATAAAAATTACCAACAAAAATGTTAAAACTCAGAGTCGCAAAAGTAAAAGAGTTAAATGTAAGTACTATTAAATTTTTACTATTATAAAATGATAATTTTTGAATTAAATTTAATATTAACATTTTATTAATTTAAACACAAAAATTAAAAATAATATGATAAAAACTATGACGAATAAAGTTAAATAAATTTTATTTAAATACATTTGGCTTCAATAATTTTCCAAATTGGTCGAATAGTCTGGTTTCCTTCTTTATATCCTTGAATTCTTATTTTAATCATAAAATGTTCATTTTCTTTTTTATTTTCATAATTACATTCTTTTTCACAATTCATAAAAGTGAATTGTTCATTAAAACTAATATCTTTGTTGATGGCTCGTAATAACTCTGTTATATTTTTTCGATCAATTTCACCAATTTCACCAACTTTCATATTATATAGGCTTTGTTTCAATGTTGTTGGTTCCTATTAAAATTTATTAATAATATTACTTTTAATAAAAATACTTACTCTAAATGAATAGATGATTGGAAATTTTAAATATTCCATTGAATATTGTAAATACATTACTGGTAAATTTCTGCTTAAACTGATAGCATTTATGGAATTTTCCTCAAGAATTAACTTGATAGCTTCTTTTCTAACCGAGGTTTCTATAAAAAAAATAAAAACAATTAATGAATAATTACATAATATAAAAACCATTTACTTTTATTCATTTTATGATTTTAAACTATTTTAAACTACTTATATAAGATTTTCAAAATAAAATTAACCAATCAAATTCATTTATTCATTGTGTGTAAAATTAATTTAATGTTTAGTGATTTATTTTAACGATTTTTAATCATTTATTTTAATGATTTTATACTTATATATTTAAATTTTTCTTTTATTATAACAGGTAACCTTTACCCAAATTTTTGCAATTCTCCACAACATGATGGAAATTGTGATACGATTATGGAGAATTATTATTCTCATACCTATAATCACATCACCTATTTTATTTGCCCCACGTGTAAAACCACCCATAAAATGAATTATACCGACTTTTATTTAAAGCATAAGGAACATTTAACACAGTTTAACTGTAAGCGAAAATATATTTTTAAATTACCATTGAATGATAATAATAATAATAATAATATTAATAATAATAATAATAATAATAATAATAATATTACAAAAAATAAAAGAAAAACAAATAATAATATTAATAATCCACGCTCTTCGAAAGTTCCTAAAGTTATAGAAACTATCATACTTTCAGACTCTGACGAATCAAAGACGGATGATGATGTAATAATCATTTCTGATTCAGATGATGTTTTTCCTGTTGATATTCCTTCTGTTAATCAAAATGGTGGCTCGATAGCACCTATTGTTAATTTTGATTTAAATCAATCACATGCCATTGTTAGAATGGATGTTTCGAATTTAAATTTAAAGTTAATTACAGTACCCACACAGTTAATTAATAAATTAAATAATGTTATCAATCAAATGGGATCTGTTAAGATTCAATTTTGTATTGATGTAGAGTTTGAAAAAGATGGAGAATTTCAATCTTTCATCATTTCAAACTCTGCCAGAATAATGAATGATTCATTTTTAGATGAAGGTGCTACTCTTCTTGACGAAAAAATAACATTAATTAATGATAAAGGTAGTAACTGGGTTATAAATAAAATAAAAGAAATTCATTTTGTTCTTACCAAGTTTTCACAAATAAATCGGCTGAGTGGTCATGGATTTATTCCAACACCATTATCATTATTAAATAAACATTGTACTGTAAATGTTGCTAATTCCGATAATTTATGCTTTATTTACAGTATTTTAGCTATTTTAAATCATGAAAATATAGGTAACCATCATAGAAATGAAACCTTTAGCTACAACACATCTGAGCTTGACTTTTCACCTTCGGATTTACCTATGAAACTTTGTGACATTCCAAAATTTGAAGCTAAAAATCAAAATCTTTCAATTAATGTTCTTACGTATGATGAAAATAATTTAATTAATGATTTTTCTAACCCTGAAGTTTTCAAACACCCTTATGTCGAAATAATTCATCGTTCTAAAGTTGTTGGGGGACAACCCATTAATTTAATTTTATTAGAAAGCCTTGATTCCTATCATTATATCGCTGTAACTAAATTAGATAGGCTTTTAAATTATAGGAATCATTCTTTTACTGATACTAGAGTTCAAAGTATATGGTGACATCGATGTCTAAATGGTTTTCGCAATATAATATCATTAAATAAACATAAAGGGTTGTGTGATAAAAATCAATTAGGCACAACTCTTTATACTTTACCTTTAAATAAAAACTTGGAATTTAAGAATTGGGCTAAAACTGTTACTCCTCCTTTCGTCCTTTACGCTGATTTTGAGGCTATCTTACCTTCAGATGATATACATTTTCAAATACATATGCCGATTTCAGCCGGTTAACTTTTAATTAACAATTTTACAGGTGAAAAATCATACAAGAGTTTCCTGGGTGATGATTGTGTAGTTAATTTTCTACAAGAAATAAATAATATTTCAATTAATACTGTTTTACCCTTTTATCAAAATAATTATAAAAAGAAAATAATATTAACTGACTCAGACATTCTTTCGTTTTCTTCGGCAACTTGTTGTTATTTGTGTAATAAGATTTTATCAGTACCGGTTAAGGACCATGATCACTTTACTGGAAAATATTTGGGAGCAGCTTGTTCAAAATGTAATATTTCTCGACAAATAAGGTTTGAATTTCCAGTTGTTTTTCATAATTTGAGAGGGTATGATCTTCACCATATCCTCAAGTATGGTATGAGTGATTTTAAAATGTGGGAAATAAGTTGTATTCCTGTAACAAGTGAAAAGTTTCTTTCTTTGTCAGCAAGAATCAGTGGATTAACTGTAAAATTCATTGATTCTTGTCAATTTATTAATAGTTCATTAAGTAATGCAGTTAAAACATTGACAACTCTTCCTTTAACTCGTTCGGAATTTGTAGGTAGTATTATCGATACTAAAGGCATTTTCCCTTATAACTTTGCAACTTCTCAAGAAGTGTTAGAAACTACATATGAACTTCCACCGATTTGGGAAGATGTAACTGAAGCCGAATATAGTAAGGCTCAATCTATTTGGGAAGAAACCAATTGTAACTCTTTACTAGATTATATGATGGTTTACCTCAAACTTGATGTTTTTCTTTTGGCTGACTTTTTTCAGCAATTTCGTTCAAAGTCCTTAGCTCATAACCGATTGGAACCACTTAACTTTTATGGAATTCCCGGTATGTCTTGGGCATCGGCTCTTATGACTCTTGATGAACCAATTGAACTTCTCACTGATATGGAGATGTATAATATTTTCGAAGGGGAATCCGTGGAGGATTAACCTTTGTTAATAAACATCACGTAGTAACTGATGACAACACCGAACTGCTTTACATTGACATCAATAATCTCTATGGTTGGGCTTTAAGTCAACCATTACCATATGGAAATTTTCAATGGGTCACTGATACTAATCAATTAAATAATTTAATTAGTTTTTTGAATAAGGATCTTGAATCACTGTCATTTGCTGTCACATTTGAAGTAGATTTAGAAATCCCAACATTTCTTCATGATAAACTTAATGATTTTCCAGTAGCTGCTGAAAAGATGTGCGCTCCGGGTTCTAAGGTTGAGAAGTTAATGCTAACGCATTATCCAAAGAAGAATTATGTTCTTCATTGGAGACTTTTGCAGCTTTTTGTTTCTTTACAAATTAAAATTACACATGTACATAGAGCTATTAAATATAATCAAAAATCAATATTTAAAAAGTATATAGACACTAACACACAACTTAGAGCGCAATCAACCAATGACTTAGATAAAAACTATTATAAACTTTTAAATAATAGCCTCTACGGAAAAACAGTTGAAAATCTTAAAAAACGAATTAATTTAAGATTATGTAATTCTGCAAACAAATTAATTAATTATTGCTCAAAACCAACTTTTCGAAAATCATTTAAAATCGACAATGATTTGGTCTCTGTGTTATTAAATAAGGAATCGGTGTGTTTAGATCGACCGAGTTACATTGGACAAACTGTACTCGATTTATCTAAACTTAGGATGTATCAATTACAATATATAGAGTTAGAAAAATATCGAAACGAATTCACTTGTGAAATTAATATAGTTGCTGGGGACACTGATTCCTTTTTTCTAGAAATTAAGAATTGTAAGTTAGACATTCTTTTATCTGCTATGGTTCGTGATAATCTCCTCGATACTTCTAATTATGACCCAAAACATCCCTTGTATAGTAGGAATCTTGATTCTGTCATTGGAAAGTTCAAAGACGAGAATAAAGGACTTAAATACAAGGAGTGGGTGTTTCTTCGTCCAAAATGTTATAGCCTCTTGTCTGAAGTTGAAAGTATCAAAGCTAAGGGTATAACATTGAAGGGTACTGACTTAAAACATAAGTCATACCTAGATTGCTATAACAAAAACTTAATTTTTTCTGTACCACAAACTCGTATTACTAGTAAAAAACATCAATTATTTACAATTAAAAACAGTAAAACTGCATTAACAAATAAGGATGATAAAAGGGTTTGGGTGGGGAAAAATATAAATGTGGCATATGGTCATTATAGAGGAGGTGATGTGGTTTTAGGTAACAGTCCAGAAGAATTTTCAGAGTTTAATGAAGAATATGACGATTATGAAGAATTTTGAATGAATAAATTATTTGAAAATATTCTTTGTTTTTGTATATTTTTGTTGATGTTTATAATTTTTATGTTTTTAAGTTAGTATAATTTTTTATTAAGTATTAAAAAATGTCAAAAGGTAAATCCATATATTGTTGGCCGAAATGCGTAAAACATATTACTCGGATATTTTTGATTTGAAATAAAAATTAATCTTTTTTAATCTTGTCAATAAAAATATTTGTATGGATTAAAAGTTTTTTTTTTTTTTTTTTTTCATTCATTAAAACAAATAAAATGTTAATAATAATAAAATAATAATATTGATATAAAATAATAATAATAATAATAATAATATAAAATATATAATTAAATGAAAATAAAAAATAATTATTTAATTCACTTCATTAAAACAAACAATTTAATTTAAAAATATATTATTTAAAAAATAAATAATTGACTTAATTAAAACAAACAATTAAATTTAATAATAATTTAATTAAAATATAAATTAATAATATTATTGACTTAAACAAATAATTAAATTTAATATAATTAAAATATAAATAAATAATATTATTGACTTAAACAAATAATTAAATTTAATATAATTAAAATATAAATAATATTATTACTTAAAAAATAATTAATATAATTAAAATATAAATAAATATTATTATTGACTTAAACAAATAATTAAAGTAAATAAAAATAATAATGATTTTTATTCGAGCAAATATATTTAGGCTTTTTAGTTGACAGGCGAATTGAGCCATTTTTGATGGATAATGAAAAAATACTTAGGCTTTTATATAATATTTTTAGGTTCTCGGGTTTGAACCAATTTTATTCGAAAATAATCATCAGTACAATCAATCATAGGCGATTTAAGCCAATTTTTATTTTTTAGGCTTTTAAATCGATAAAAAATACTTAAAGTTTTTTATCATGAATTAAAATTTTTTAAAAATTTTAAATTTGATCATTAAAACAAATAATTAAAAAAAAAATTTTTTTTTTCATTCATTAAAACAAATAATTAAAAAAAAATTTTTTTTTTCATTCATTAAAACAAATAATTAAAATAAAATTTAACACCCCCCCTAAATTTTTTTTTTTAGGGGGGGGGGGATCTCGGGATTTTTTCAAGCCAAATATCCACGGGGCAATTTTCAAGCCAAATATCCACGGGGCATAGTCCTCATATCCCTCTACTGTCCTCGTCGGTGGACTGCCTACTATATCATTAAATCTATTCTTCTCGGATTTAAATATCCGCAATTGTGATAGATTGATCGTCGACTATTTCGCTGTCATTCCACTTCTCGATGGATTTTATTTTCGATCTTCTTATGGATGTCATGGCCATCTTCCTATTCTCCATCCTCTCGGTTACAGGATTCGTTCAAAACTTACACCTATTCGGTTTCTACATCTGGTACTAGACGAATTATTCCTACTACTTATTTAATTAATTTTTATGTAGGGATCGAGTTGGATTGGAGTTAAGTTGCAAGCGGGTTATGGACTTCAGATGCACAATGGAATCAATTCACTACTCAACTCACTGGTTCCTTCTGATCTTTTGATTTGTCGTTAACCATTATGAATTATCTTCCTAACGTTTTATGAGTTGTATTGTATAATTAATCCGCGAGATGTTAAATGGCCTTTAATTCTGATCGGGTAAATTAAGTCTCGTGGATTTCGTAATTCGAACATTTCATTGAATAAATCAGTTTTATTTAACTACGCAATAGGGTTCAGTTTGGGGTGGTTTTTAAGATAGTAGCTTAATTATTATTTTGGTAGGAAATCATTATCGGGAATTGATGATCTAAACTGAGTTTGGATATCTTTATGAATTTTTATGCATACCCCAACTCGATGCGAAGGTAATCGTTAGAGATTTAATCATTTATTTTAAATAATTATGCTCGTTCTGACTGGCCCTGGTGAATATTACGGTTAAATATTAACTTATAATTAATTCGTTTATTTCGAACTGTTATGGGGGTAATCTCTGTTGGCCGGATTATTAAATTATGGTTAGCAAATCTGCGTCTAATGTGGCGATAATCATAGTATCGGATCTTCATCGATATTTATTAAATTTCGATTATGGTGGCGGTTTCTAAGCTACCCTGGTTAGTTATTTTGGGGCATAGTCAATTTTATGGATTTTTTCGTGCTACCTCGTTTCGTTATCTTAATTTTAAGATTTATTTTGAGCAGTTTATTTGATGACATAGCAATTATTTCTGATTCCCTCCCCACTCCCTTTTCCTTTAATTTGACCTTAGGATAGTTGTGTCGAGATTATGATTTTATGAGTGCCCACTGGACTACTCAGTGTTTGTGATTTTTAGCCGTTATGTGAGAATGATTTTAGTTCGGTCGAAATTACAGGAAATGAGTGGTGAAGGAGCATCCAAAAGACTGCTTCCCCTCCTCCCAGTTTCCCCTATAACGGATAATATTGACGTTTAGGCCCTGCGTTATTCACGCCAGAACCTTCACGGACACAGGCTATTGGCGGATGAACCGTACTTACACAGCCTGAATTGTTGTGTAGATTTTGCTTTCTTGTGGTGCGTGAGTGGCTGTGGGCCGGAAAAATTTCGACATAATTCGCTTTCATTTAAGTTTATTTCAAAATATAATTGGCATAATACAACATAACTGGCATAATTCATTTCGAACTTCATTACAAACCTTTCCCCACGCCGAAGCCCAAACAGAGCTCACACGAGGTTGTTTGTGCGCGACGTGGAGAAAGTATCGGACATTCTTTCACTTACATCGAAATTGAAGAATGTGTGTTGTGGGGTTTTGGTAGTGTGATGATGTCATTGACCTTGACCCCATATGAAAATTATTATCTCTCCCCCAATGGTTACCCGTTGCCAAGCAACGTTGGTAATGCAACCACTGGTTATGGAATCGCCAAAGGTGAGCGCCATATAGGAACTGCAAAGGACCGATTCCATAGCAGGTTCAACGCACCACCGATAGAAGGCATGTGTGCGATTTCTATTTCCGGTCCCTTTCATTCGTAAGCGCAATCCGTCGTCTCCCTTGCTCTGATTTATTCTTTATTATCTTGCGTGGGATATTCTTAGCCATAATTAATAAATTTTTAACAAACGCGTAAACATTTCAACTAAAAACATTTATTGTTATAACAAATTTTTAGTTTTGTTGCCCTGTTGACCTCATTGCTCGTCGTCTCGCCCGTTCGATTTTCCCTGGACGTCGGTGTGGTTGTTTTATCGCCGGTTTGGTTGCGCTGGTGGCATCCCGATACGCCAGCTGGGCCGGTGCGAAAAATAGGGGATACGTGACAGCTTGACCTTCTTGACAGGCCGCTAGTGCCACCTCTAGTCCACGAATTTGTGTCTTCATGGCATGCGTTAACCGCTTCTCCTCAGCCCATCCACGTTGGGCGGTGGTTACTCGTTGGTACAGAACCTTCGCCTTGGATGGCTCCACCAACCTTGATTTTACGCGCTGAATTTCTCTAACTAATTCCAGCAACTGTCGATGGAGATCTTTATTCTCCTTCCGGGCATTCTTTAGAGCTGTATTCAATATCGCGTTCGGATCCATTTCTACAATAAACAACCATCAATGGATTTCTTTGATTAGATATAGCATCCATTTATCAAAAAAATTTATCTACAGGAGTATGTTATGTGAAAACAGTCGGAAACTAGATGTAGGAGTGTAAAACAAATAAATTCCAAACAAATCATTTTTTAAATTCAAAAACGGGATTGTGCATGATAGTTTTTCGAGTTCGGTCTAGGTTGTCTTCGTGCGTATGAATGTTCCCACTCCGCTCAGTGTTAGCTGATTGTGGGCCTCATCTCCTTCGGGAGGATTTTTTTGGGCATCGATACAGTCATTGGTGGAATTGGACGGTTCACTCGAGGGTCATCGAGCTCGAATGAGATGCCATATGAAGGGGCATACCCATCCGTGCTCGGAATCAGACCCTTCGCGATATCTTCATTGATTTGCCGTAGTTGCTGCCGAGCTCTCTCCCCTTGCTGGTTGGTCCTCTTCTGATGGGCTTCCAGGCGTGCCAATAGTTCTTCCGCCTGACTCCGGAGCTCGCGAGCCGGGTTTCTGCAGTTCGATGTTCTCTGCTCCACCTTGCTCTCCGAACCTTGATTCTCTGACTGGAGAAATTGAGTATCCCGCATCCCATATCGCCTGTCTGCATTTTGCGGCGGCGTGAGATGGGAATCTCATTGTTATACAGGATTCATCCACCTAGGAGTCTGTTAAAAACGAATGAAATTAAATTCATAAATAACTAATGAGTGAGAGCGTTAAATGTGTATGTTAAATATAATCATAATATGGGTCAGGTTCAAACGTTTAAGTGATCTGGTGGAGGTTACTTTTGGGGCGTCTGCTTGGTTATTAAATTGTAAGCCGTCCGGATCCACGACTCATCGGTTTCATCACGTTGTTTTGGCAAGACGACAGGGGTCATATGTCGTTGGTTAGAACGTAATGATTTCATAGGGAACGTTTTACGTTTTTAAGGGTAATTCTGATAGAGAGAATAATCGACCGGGTAAAGATCTATGACACTTTGTCTAACATTTAAGAGAATTTTATTAATCTACCATGACTCTCGGCGGCTTGTGCAGGTAATAGTTGAACATAAATTGTCCTACCTGGGTAATTCTTTGCTCGAACGCGGCCTCATTTCAGTACGGTGAAGGTTGACTGACTGATTACGACTTAAATTAAAGAATTCATAGGCATTGTTCATTGCATGATACTGGTTCTGGCAATTTATCAATATTTTAGTCACTCGCACGCGTTCATTCTACCAGGACTTTTCAAATGAAGAATCATTTATTTCGGACAAAAAACTTTCATGAGGTCGGCATTATTTGCGGAGTAGGGTGAGAGCCGGTGATTTGTTCATTTAACGAATTTCTTGTCTAGATTTGTTCGAGTGAGTTTATGATAATATAAGTTTTCAAGTGAACGTATATCATTTATTTTTCATCAAAGACAATTCACGAGATCTGAATTTTTTATTATTGGAGGTTTTCGGCTAGAAAGAACCTTTTCTCATTATGATTCAACTGGAATGGCATTTCTCATTGTGGCAGGACAATCAAAGTACATAAAAATAATTTTATCAAAACAGATTTTATGTCAATAATTACAAATCTTTACCATTCTGTGCGTCCCTTCTTCACTCCATTGTAATTTCATTTGGGCAGAGTGAGGATCGATTTCTGTCTAGTCGGCTGTATGATCTTTTGTCATTTGGTGAATTCATGGTCAAAATTTTCTGATAGATTGTCGTCAGTCGGCTAATTTTATAGCATATTTTTCTAACCTAGTCTGGGAGCATGTGTGTTGTAGTTTTCTCTGCCCTATCCCTACACTGTAATCGATCTGTGTCGGGTGACTTTTCTCCACGTAGTCATTCTCTATCTCGTGATTCGATTTTTTGGGTGAGATTTTGTACGCCTCGCCACGTCTACTGTTTACTTGGATCGTATGGATTTTATTCTATTGATTGGAATTTATCGGATAATTACGTACGGAGTTTTACTGGTGGATTTCAGAAATGCATTTGTACGATTTAAATCTTTGGTTAATTTTGGTATTATTTTAAAGATTAAGATCTCATTTATCTTAAAGATTTAGTTTACGATCCTACTGAGTTCACGAGCCTCCATCGCCTCATCACAATGTCAGTTTTCTATTCCTTATTGAAGGAAATCAATGCCGGATGTCACTCCTGTGATTCGAATGCGTGTACATTCCTATATCGTTATCCTGTTTGATGTTTATTTGACCGTTCTATGGGATTCTCAATCGACTGGTCGCAGGTAGATTTCAAATGTACATCTCTCGATTTGCTCCTTAATGTGTCTACTTCGGAGTTAACTTGACCTTACTCTAATGGACGGAAATTTATGCAAGTTTATGGGTTGTTCTACATTCTCGTGGTATGTTCAGACGTAACATCGCGGATGATTTAATGCGATTTTATTTTTATTCTGATACGAAATTTTGAAGTGGTATTATTTTATTTTTTCTTATTAGTCTGACATATTATTTCAAATGATAATATGTCGGCGTTATTAATAATAAAATATTGCCTATATTAATACTATACATACGCTGTTTTTTTGCTACAACTAGTTGATAATAAATTTACTTAATAAACAAAATTCGATTCTGCCCGATTATCTAGTTCATAGTTTATCTTTAGTCGTAGTTCAAGTTTATGTCAGCTAAATATTAGTTATAAATTCACATTATCATTAGTTTATTTTTAATTCGAAATATTTAAAACATAATAACGATATCCGATTTCACTTCCCCACTTCTTCCCTTTCAATTACACAGCCTGAATTGTGTGTAGATTTTATTGACTTGCGGTGCGTGCGCGGCTGTGGGCCGGAAAAATTTCGAGAAAAATTTCATGGATTTTCGCATTTTTGGAAAATTGTCAAATTCCGGTCAAATTTTAATGTTCTCATGCTATGTTTATGTTTGTTTCGTGCGGATCTTGTTGCACTTTGTTAATATTTTAGTTTAATTTTTTGTTTCTTGATTTCATATTTAATTGTTTTTCCTCTCTCCTAATTTAGCATGGTTAGTTGATGTTTTCTAGGTCCGATTTTAAATTTGCATGTTGTATTTGCGTGTGTATTACTGATTCATTTAAACAATCTCAAGGCCATTTGTGTTCTGGCCCAACAGTGTTACTGGAAAGATTCGTACTTTAAGACGAGTGTTCTAGTTTTTTATTACAAAAACTGATTAAAATTCTGTGAAAATGAATCGGTATATATACCTATTGTACGACCCTAACCTTGCGTGTTAAATTTGATGTAGTAAAACAAAATTTGAGCTTGTGATTTTCTAGTATATTCTAATCTTAATTTTATTATTTTTGTAATTTTATTTGACAATTTTATTTTTTAACTTTTTAATTGAATTGTTTCCAATTCAAATTATTTAATTTTAGTTCCAAATTTCGTGGACTTCCGCTTTTTAGTAAATTGTCAAATTTCGGTCAAATTTTAATGTTTTCATGTTATTTTTATGTTTATTTCGTGCGGATCTTGTTGCACTTTGTTATTATTTTAATTTATTTTTAGGTTTTTCGATTATATATTTTAAGTCTTCCTTTCTCATATTTTAGCATGGTTAATCGATGTTTTATCGGTCTGATTTTCAAATCTGCGTGTTGTGTTTGCGTGCTGTTACCGATTCATTTAAACAAAATTGTGTGTTGGCCAAATACTACTACTACTACTACTACTACTACTACTACTACTACTACTATTACTACTACTACTACTACTACTACTAATAATAATAATAATAATAATAATAATAATAATAATAATAATAATAATAATAATAATAATAAATATAATGGTAATAGAAATAATGAGATTATTAATAATAGCAATAGCAGTGATCATTGATTAGAATAATACATATAACAGTAACAATGATAATACTAGTAATAATAAATAGGGATATAGTAGTTATAATAGGGATAAGGGTAAGAGAGATACTGTGTGGATATTTAACATAACAAAGGGTTTACAGGCCATAGAAAAATCATCAACACGGACAACGATACGAAGGACTAAGCGAATGGACTTAAGGATAAATGATATGAGAGTATGGATTAACATTTGAAGGAGATAGGAGAATAATGAGACCTAAAAATTGAAATTAAGCACAGGCCTTCTATGGATCGTTCGGTCAATTATAGCATTAGCAATAGCGCTCACTTTTTGAGGACGATCTACCCACTCGAACACAGTTCCAACGTTGCTTAGCAACGGGTTCCGAATGGTAAGCGAAAGATATTTGTATTGGGTTGTCTGGGTAACAACGATATAGTTTCAAAATATCAACACCCAGAAACCCACCAGAACAAAATTAAATAATTTAAATTGGAAACAATTCAATTCAAAGTTATAAACTAAAATTGTCAAATTAAATCATGAAAATAATAAAATTGGAGTTAGAATATACAAAAAATCTCAACATGAAATTTTGTTTTATCACATCAAATTTAACACGCGAGGTTAGGGTCATACAATAGGTATATATACCGATTCATCTTCACAGAATTTTAACTCGTAAACTCGTTTTTAACGAAAATCTATTTTCAACGTGAACTTTGTAAGTGGACGATTTTTCGGAGAACCTTTTCCACGCAGCACACAAACAATCTCAAGAGAGCTCTGTTTGGGTGTTCGCGTGGGGAAATGATATGTCGAAATTTTTCCTGCCCACAGCCGATACATCACCGCAAGTCATTAAAATCAACACACACCAATCGAACTGTGTAATTGCGGTGTAAGTCCGCCAATAGTTCGTGCCCGTGAAGGCTACGGCTTGAGAACACAGGAGCTCAAAAGTCAATATTATCCGTTTATTGGGGAAATTGGAAGGTAGAGAGATAGTCTTTTGGCTGCTCCTTCGCCATCCATTTCCTGAAAATTAAATCTAAAATTCTGAATAACAATCGGCTTAAAATCTCAACACCGAGTAGTCCAGTGGGCACTCGTAATCTTCTAATATCGACATAATCAAATTTAAGGTCAAATAAAGGAAGGTAACAGGGAAAAACGTCGTAAATCGTTGCTATAATGAAAATTTAATATTAGTAAAAAACGCTAGCGATAAATTGCTACGATGAAAACTTAATAAAAATGCTAGAGATAAATTGCTATGATGAAAACTTAATATTAGCAAAACGCTCGAGATAAGATGCTATGATAAAAGCTTGAGATTAGTAAAAATGTTACCTAGCATTATGGAAATAACTGCTCTATGATAAACATTTAATAGATAATTAATACCAATCAAAACATTAACATTATTACCGGAGAAGTGTAGTTAAACGAGATAGACAAAATTATACATTTGACAAGTAAATTTATAAAGATTGTCATACGGGGTTAAAAATTACAACAGACTCTTCAAATTTTACATCGGGTAGTGAGAAACTTACCACTCAGGATAAACGGTGTAAATAGATGAGGCAAAGTACACAACGCCAAACATACTTAGAGAAAAAATCAAGCAAATTAAAATTAATATAAACATAAAATTTATAAACAACGACGACAGATCGATCACAGTAATAAATATTCCAGTTTTTAAGAGTTAACATTACGATAAAATTGACTATCCAGTTGCGACCGTAAATTCCGCTCGTAAGAAAATGGATGTCCACTAGCTTAAGCCAACGTCGTACTATTCGCGAAGCAGAATGGCAAATGCGTTGAAGATAACCGCAACTGTCGAGCGATATAGATGTCTAAAGGGCAATAAAGTTGTGCGAAAGTAAATAAATAGTCTAATGAATCAATGGAACAAAATAATGATACTGTAAACGAACTACATCAAGTTAAGAAACGATACCATAACGATCAACTAAAGTAAATAAATCAAGACATCGAATTAAAATAGATTACCGAATTACTGGAATGAAATTTTAAACAACCGTAGCCAAGTAGAAAATGATAGCTCAGCAGATAAATCAGGTAGGTGTGCCCAGTCATTAAATCACCATCAATTGGCCTTTAAAGCGAAATATAGAAGCACTCACCGGGTTGCCAACGCTAATATCAACATTCCGTGAAGCGATTCAATGACTCAAGCTGCCACCAATCAAATAATGAACTTTTACACACAACAACGAGTGCGGTAATACCATGTCTCGCAGACGTTTCAAGCTGAAAGAAGCAAGCGAATTTTAGCCTGCCAACATCTGACGTGGCACTGCGTGGTTCATATATAGATAATCACATAACCAGCTTGATTTCTTCATTTTCAAAAATCACGACGCAGGACATGTCACATAATCGGAAATATTGGAGGGACGTGGGAACCAGCAGAACTCGAGATAAAGAGGCCGACGAGATAACCATAGAAAATAAAGCTTAATCCCGCAAGGGTAAGTCTATCATCTGATAATATTATAAAGTTTTACCATTATGATACGAGTTAGGCCTTTGGATAGGACTCACTCTCCGCCTCGATACAACCGCCCAAAGAAACCCATGAGAGACACGTTTTGCATCGTTAAACTGATCATGAATAAAATTTTTTGTTCTCCATTAATTTATATGAAGTCTTACTATACCGCCAATGAATAGATTGACTTACCAACGATACTCACGTTCCTGTGAAACAGGATAAAGATAAATGCAATAGATGACCTTGGGTAAAAATGATTACACTCAAGTATCTAGATGAAGCGAACCTAATCAAGAGATCAAACGATATAGCTACAACGAGGAAAAATGGATAACACAAATTACATTGCAAATTGCTAGTTACCATGTCGAATTTGGATGTCCATTACAAATCGTAATCGTTACCTCGTCGAAATCAGATAAAACAAATCCCATCAAAAATTTAAAGGTTGCCAGGACGAAGTTAAATAAAACAAACCCCACTAAAATGTAATGATTACAACGATGAAATAGAAAAAATAAATTAAATTGCAAATATCGAACAATTCCAACGGTACAGCTAGATAAAGTCAAATACCATCATAAAATTACACGAAAGGTTATACATATAGAGATGGCGAAACGAATCCAATTCTGAGAATAAATGTCATGATCATAAACTTTATAGAATAAACCCATTGCAAAAGTTAAATAAAGCAGAAATGAGATAGATTACCACTCATAAGGCGGATGAACCCGTCACGACGACAAATGAACTACCAATATCCGACATACAACTCGATTTGCTAGCCAGCGACAGACCAAGTAATTCCATCAACGACCCAGATAAAAGCTCCACGAATGTTAACGTAGTATGATGACGTACTCGCACAGCCTCCTAGGACTCCAGAAAGGTAAGGTGTCGACGACGCACTAATTCCTATTACCTATTCCGACATCTTCTTGTTGACCCTACCAATGTCAAATCACCACTACATTTCCCTAAGCAACAAATACATAAAAATCATCCAGACGATTTAGGTCTGATAAGATTGTTAGAATAAAGTTATTAATGGATCAATTAATCATTTGGAAATTTTAGTCAACTCTTGGATCGACGCGTCCCGAATCACGATGCGATTCCCAGCACATTCCGCTGCTAGATGTAAGCAGGCAATGTGGGACGCGGGGTTCTCGATTTCCCCAATAAGAGAGTCCAGGAAGGGTATTCAAAGGGATTTCGGAGAAGCCGATCTCCCCTTCATAGCCATAAAAAGAGAACCCGGCCGCAACACAGCCCGGGAGATCAGAGGACAGGCTGAGTTCCTTATAGCTCATACTGAGGAACACCAGCGACGAACAAACCGACAGGTTGAGAGGGCCAGACGCCACTTAGCAGAAATAAATTCTGACATCGCAGCGGGCAGGATTTCGAGTACGGACGGATACACCCTCCGTACAATACATCGTTCAACATCGACGACCGGAACTTAAACGAGAGTACCGCCGCCATCAACATGGTGGTTCCACGAAAAATTCTCCCGCGAGAAATGCGGAATGGACAGAGATGCCCTAACAATAATCGTGACCATTCATACGTTCGCGAACATCCTAGGCAGGATTTCAACCGAGGCTATCCAAGGCCCGAACACCAGTAACTGTAGTAAAATAAACATTGAGACTTCAATTTCTTTTGTTTTTATTTATTTTTTTCCCTCAAATAATTAGCAATAAGAGATTAAGGTACACCTGATGTTAGTTTTTTTGTTGACACAAAATAAAAGCGAGATGAGTGATATTTACGAAAGGTTATACAACTTGATGACGATTTTCCTTCTTGTAGATATGGGACCATGCAGAATCTTACAACGAGAACTGGACAAAGCACGAAAAATAAATGTGGAATTACACCAGCAAATCATGCAGTTAACAAAGGAAATTCAACAGATTAAAGCAACCTGGGTGGAGCCGAGGAAAGTGAAGGCCTTTACCAAAAGATGACAGCCTCACAATTGGGATGGACTGAGGAGAAACAACTCAACCAGACTCAGAAGGTTCAGATCCGCGGCCTAGAGATAGCGTTATCTGCTTGCCAAGAGGGCAACGCGGTTACCTACCCGTTAATATTTGCACCGGCCCAACTGGCCTATCGGGAGACGACAGAGGCCACTAAACCCGCGAACAAACCCATCAAACACCGCCACGGAAAAGCGAAGCGAGCTAAACGTCGTGCCACGCAAACGAAAGCATAACATAATTGTCGGATTTCTATTTAATAAATGTTTTATTGAATTTAAATTGATTGTACCAATAGATTAGTTAACCGTGAGATTAATTACATCAAATCTAAAGAAGTTCAGAGACTTCACTCAAGTGATAAGAGTATCAGATACACAAGTAAGAGACCAGGATAAGAACGCGCACATAAACATTCTAACGACAGTGCGTTGAACCCACCTTGAGATCGGTCCAGAGTAGTTCTTTCGTAGCGCTCACCTTTGGCGATCTCAAAATCAATGGTTACATTACCAACGTTGTCTAGCAACGTGTAACTATTGGAGGGCAAAGCAAAATTCTATTTGGGGTCAAGGTTACATAAACCATAAACCCTCACATATTTAATAACTGCCTGACGATTTCTGACGTTTAAAATGTTATTCGCTTTGGTATCGTTTTTGGTGTTGGGCTAGCACTAAGTTTTGTTTAAATGAATTGGAAACAGCACGGAAACACAACATGCAGATTTAAAATCAGACCTATAAAACATCAAGTAACCACCTTAAAATGCGATGAAGAATTAAAAATATAAAATCGAAAAACATAAAAATTAATTAAAATAATAACAAAATGCATCAAGATCCGCACGAAACGACATAAAAATAACATAATAACATAAAATTGACAATTTAGGTAAAAGCAAAGAATTAATGAAAAAGTTGAATTAAAATAAATAATTCTAGTTAGAAATAATTTAAATAAAAATCTAATGAATAAATTGTCAAGTTAAATCCAGAAAATAATAAAAATTAGAATTAGATTAGACAAATAATATCAAGGTCAAATTTTGTTTTATCGCATCAAATGTAACACGCAAGGTCAGAGTCACAGAATAAGTATAAATACCAACTCATTTTCACATAAATTTAATCACTCGCGAGAGATCACTTTTCTCTTAAAAAACTCTTAAGTTTTTTAGCAGGAAAACTAGTATTGAATCACAAACTTCTGGAAACAGCACTCGAGAACGGATAAATCTGAGAAATTGAAAAACTATTGAAGTGAACACGAACAATTTGAGTATGCCATATGAATGATGAATCCATGTAAAAATTTTTGGTATGGACAATTATGTGATACGAAAGACGAATTTATTTTTACTGTCTATTTGTGTTCTGGCCTAACACTTATACTTATCGGCTAAAATTATCACACAGAGTAGTCCAGTGGGCACTCTTAAAATATAATGTAAACACACGAATATCTTAGGATCAACTTGTGGTTAAAGGGAAGGGGGCTTACGGAAGTCGATGTAACGATCTTATTAGAATAAAATTATTAAGGTAATATCTTGTCGATATAGAGATAAATGATAATTCAGTAAAAAATAAATAATAAAAAGGTTAGAATAAAATTATTAAATACACGAAGGTAATATCTCGTCGGTATAGAATCAAACGATAATTTAGTAAATGATACAGGTAATATATTACGGTATAGATAGGGAATAAAGTATAAATTGAACAAAGATTATCAATATGTAACCGTTAAAAATCACTAATAACACCTCGACAGTTCAACTAACCAAATACATTAGAAGTAATAAATAAAAGGTAGAATCTCAAATAATTCATAAAGTTGTATTTGTAAAAACAAAAATCGAACGCAGGACCCACTAGGAGATTGAAAATATCCCTTAAATTAAACTAGGGAGGAAGACCCACAAAATAATAACCATTCATTCACCCTACAAACTACTAAGAAATAAGCTAATGTAATAAATATAAACGTAAATAACCAACTCACCACAGACATACCAGAAATCAAAAGCCAAATTCGAGTAACACATTTATTAATGAAAATCACTTAGTATATACACCAACCGTGGTCCCCCAAGCCACCATAAAATCAGCAATCAAACACCATCGCGATCTCTTACAAGCATTAGAGTAATGGTTTAATAATTTCTTGTACGGACTCTAGGCGCATTTGACTCAAACCATAATATTAAGAACGAAATTTTTATTCACCACAACTTATTCCACATGGGATGTTCCTAATAGGTGACTGAACGAGATATCTCTACTAAAACGAAAATATGACATGAATCACGAATAAACATACAAATGAATTTTACATAAAGAAAAGTTTTATTGACACATAAACAAACTCATTTTAGTTACGGTAATTACGACATATAAAAGCAAGTCTCACCGTATAGAAATAATAGACCAAGAGTGACTCCATCTCGGGCCTTTGACGACAAATAACGACCAGTTTTTGACCTTTGTTGGCTAGCAAAATGGCCATAAACATGTAAAAGGGAAATATCTACGATAGAGCGAATTTTTCTCTGGAATAAGAAACGACTCGTAATAAACCTGATTCAATTCATTAAAAACTCCTATAATAAAATGAAAAATCAATAAAGTTATAATATAGGAACATACATACTTACCCGTGTCTGCATGTAATTTGTTCAATTGAATAAAAACTTATAATATAGGAAGGAAGGAATTAGAAGACAATTTTTTTAACATAAAAACATAATACATAGTAAATAATGCATGCAAACTTTCAAAATGTAGAAATGTTCAATTCATTAAAAACTCTATATAAAACTATTTTTAGTAACTTTTTAGACAATTTTTTTAAAATTATAGCCGAAAATTTTTGAAAAAACTACCAAAAACTCTACTTTGAGTTGTAGAGAAAATTAAGAAATAATTTCGTAAGATTTTTCATGAAATTCAATCAATTTAATATTTTTACAACTTTTCAGATATTTCAAAAATATCCATCGAAACTCTAGGTTTTGAGCTTTTACCTCATTTGCAATTTACCAGGAGCAGCGGAACCAGAACCTTCAAATGAGGAGTTTAAAAAATACGGAAAACATAAGTTTTCCGATAACTTAAGTTAAAAATTTTTTTTTTATAAAGTATAAAAAATCCAAATCATTAATACCATTGAAAATGAGGAAGATTTTTATAAATTTGGGAAATTAACAGAAATTTCCAAAGCCTCATAAAATCAATAATTATCAAAAATTTGGATTTGTCAAAAGTTAAAAAAGATGGCAGCCAAAACAAATTTCCAAGGAACAGAGGAATAGTTTATTCAAATATAGAAACTTTTTAATAATAAATTTTAGTTTTCAATTAATCGGACTTACATTTATTAGAAAATAATTCCATTAATTTGCATAAATTCGCATAAATTCCTAAAAAACCTAAAAAAACTAATTAAAACTAAATTTATAATAAATGATGATGAAAAGTATTATTTAAGAGCTTGAATAATGATCTCATAAATATACGAGATCACAATCCAAGCCCTAAAATATACTTTATTAAAAAAATTACCTGCCAGCCATTTGTTGGGCCGAAACGTAAACGGCCTTGAGGAATGTTTTAATGGATCAGTAAAACACAGGCAAACATAACATGCAGATTTAAATAAACCTGGAAACACCAATTAAACCCTATAAAATATGAGAAAAAAGGAGAATTAAATATAAAATAATAAACATAATAATAAATTAAAATAATAACAAAACGCACCAAGATTCGCACGATACCTACACAAATATAACAAGAAAACACAACAAATTCGACAAAATTGAAAAAATTAATAAAAGTTCATTAAAGTGAAAATTAAATCGGAAAATCTGAATTAGTAATAATTCAATAAAAATTCTAAATAAAAAATTATAAAAATAAATCAAAAAATAATAAAATTAACGAATAGAATTTACTAGAAAATAACAAGGTCGAATTTTGTTTTACTGCATCAAATTTCACACGCGAGAAAAATAGGTATAAATACTGATCCATTTTCACATTTAACTAAACCATTTTTGAAAATCTTACCGTTTTTCAAACTATTTTTAGCCAGTTTTAAAAACCTTATTTTCAAACTATTTTGAATTAATTTTGAATTCGTTCTTTAGAAACTATTCAACTGATTTTAGGTGAGAAATATTTATGTTGGAACCCTCTTTTCACGTCGCGTCCATTGCATCTCGGTAGAGCTCTGCTTGGCGTCGACGTGGGGAGAGAGGCATTTATGTTATTTTATGCTATTGTATGAAAATTTTTGGAATGGTTACGAAGGGTAATTATGTTATTTTTGTTCATAACTAATAAATATTATTAATATACATGAATTGTTTTATATATATTTTCATAAACTAAATTAAACTGTCGAAATTTTTCCGGCCCACAGCCAATACATAACGCAAGAAAGCAAAATCTACATAGTACAGATGCATGTAAGTGCGTGGAAAATCGCCAATGATATGTACCCGTGAAGACTCAGCGTGCGCAACGCAGCGGTCGCAACGTCAATATTTATCCCTATAGCTGAAGCGAGAAATAAGGAAGGAGTCTCTGGCTACTTCCTCGTTTCTCAATTCTGTAAAATCGACCTAAATTTATATTACACACGGCTTAAAATTATCACACCGAGTAGTCCAGTGGGCACTCAATAAATATAATGTAAACACAATATGCGCTTAAGGCCTATTAAAGGGGAATGGTACGGGGGGGTTTAAATTGACTGAAATCATTGTTATAACTATTTTGGATTAATATTTTGAAATAGATAAAATTTATTGGAAATCATTGAATTCGATTAGATTGCGATTATTGATAAAAATAAAAGTAATCATTGATTGTAAATAAAGAAAAGTAAAGTGTTTTATGGCTTAAAATTACGGGTAAAGATAATTCATAATTTAAATGGTCGTAAATTATTGATAAAAATTAGGGTAATGGCAAACAATTCCATCCATTAAATTATTGTAATTCGATTCAATAAAATTAAATTAATCCTTGGGTAGGAACGAGTAATGCATGGATCTAATCCAGAATCAACCCCCGATAAAAATGAAAGCAATTAAGGATCGAATTCATTAATTTCAAATAAGGAAACGTATCGATTTAAAGTAAAGTCATTCTTGAATAAAAGTGTGGAACTCCTTAATTAAATTGTTGATTAAAGTTAATGCAACGACACGTAATTTACTGATAATTCATTGTAATAAAATCGAAGAAGGGATTAAGTAAAAGCAGGTGATTAAATCAAATTATGGATTACAAAAAAATGAATATTGAATAGAAGTAGATATACCGTTGATTAAATCTATTCATTGGTAACAATTAAAATGAGTTTCGGGTAAACAGAAATATCTCATGGATTAAACTAATTCAGATAATTATTGAGTAAAACCAATGTAACCTAGTTTTAGTAAAGTAAAGTATTGATTAAGGATAAATATAAATTCGTTGACTAAAGTAATTCATAGATTAAAGTTAACTGTAAGATAGTCTCTTTGGAAAAAATCAAGTAATTTTCGATGTAAATTAAAGTAAAACTGAATTCACGGATTTAAAACTATTAGTATTAAAATAATTTCACGGACTAAAGTAATAGTTGATCCAACTAGCCTTAGGGAAACTATTAGAAATTTGAATAATAGACGATAACCCAATCCCTTAGTTAGAACTAGAATAATCTATGGAATCGGAAAAAGGTTTTCTGTAATTATTATAAATTCAGGAATTACAGCAAATTGATAAAATGAACGAATTATTACTTAAAATCAACTGAGAACACCAAAGTTTAAGATAAGAGAAAATTTGTATTAACATCACATAAATTGTTACCGATTTTATTGAACAAGTAAAATTCCACATAACGATATTCACATCTACTTGGAAGCCTCGGTAAGCGTAGGAAGTTTTCTTAAAAATTGCCCGTAAAATACGTCCAAACTAATCAATGAAATAACTTACTAAAATTGAGATAATCGAGTGTAGGCGAAGTAGTTGAATAGTAATCCTGAAAATACGACGTGAATAACGTAGCTACCAGATGTCGACATTAAATCACCTTTAGTCAACCGCTTAAGTTGTAACGGTAAGATCCGCCGGAAATCGTTCGCCCACCAGTTATCTGGGATCAACATCCGGTCTAGGTCTTAAAGTTCGATTAACCGTAAATGAAATTGGTAAACAAACTTTAAATCAATTTACAAATGCTCTTAGGTCAATACACGATTATCCACCTACTACCTAACATGTAATATATTAAGGTTAATATGTATATATTAAATAAATTAAACATCAGGTTATCTCACCCATATGATTAATCATATTATTATATATCACCCATAAGGGAGCACACCCAAGAGCCAGGTCCGTAAAACTTGTAGATAAACCGCTCACCCGTTTCACAAAAGTTACGACAGAAAGTGACGCTAATAGAATTCGACAAGTTTAGTTTGGATGACACCCTTACCAATAACGCAGGCACCATTTATCTGCTGATAATTTACAATGAGTGAATCAATCGAATCTAATGGCAATAATGTTTAGACATGTCGCCCAAACGAATTACCCGTCGAGAGACCGCCAAACAGGAACAGACAGGAGTCCCGCCGACCATGAGAATACTCGACCAGTTGCAACGACCATGGCCATATCCTGCCACCTGGAGAATATTAGGCTTGGAGACGGATCCCTGCGGTCTCTCGGGACAGCAATATCCAGCTGCGGAGACCTACCTGAACGCACAGGACCTCCTCACCCAATGGGAACGGGTGCAGGAGCAGGTGGATTTACAGGTGGTTAAGGCGAGGATGTATCTTGCGAACGTGGTGGAAGACATCCTTGCCGGGCGGATTGCAGTCGCCTATCCACCTCGCCCAGTTCGAGATACCCGACGACCCTATACAGTGGAGGCTCTCAAACGAAGCCTGAAGAGACATTGTCCCGAAGAGTGAATTGATAGTGATAGATTTCGTGTAATAACTGATTTAAAAATATCAAAAATTATGCGTGTTATTTCTTCTTATAGCTAGAATTATTCGTGATTTTGTTTAATTCGATAAATGATGATCTAATTTAATCAATAATGAATTAAAATGACATCTTTAGTTGTAGTGATGTCTTCCTTACAAATCCTACAATCTGAACTGGACCATGCAAGACAGTCAAACGCGGAGTTACTCACCCAAATTATTCAATTGACCCGCGAAATGCAACAGATTAGAGCAACCTGGAAGGAACCGGAAAAGGTAAAAACATTGTACCACCGCCTGACCGCAGCACAGAAAGGCTGGACAGAAGAGCGGCAGCTCAACCAAAGCCTGCGCACTCAAATTCGGGGACTCGAAGTCGCCCTAGCAGTCTGCCGGGAAGGGGAAGCGGTAACCTATCCGCTCATCTTCGCCCCAACCCAAATGCCGCAGAAAACCACCAAGTCAGCAGAGCAGCCTATCCCTCCGACTAATAATCGTCGACCGGGACGCAAGGAACGTGCCCGACGTCGCGCAACCCAACTTCAAAACGTCAAGTAGTAAATGTTACACATGTGGTTGAATCAAATAGAGTAGTTTTAGCCTTAGTTGAGTTGTTTCTTTAATATAATTGTATGCCAGCATTGTCATAAACACTCTTATCACGTCTTAGTTTTCTACAGTCAATTAAGAACCTGATCTAGAATTTCCACAAGGGACAGAGCTAAGCGAGCATAAGTCTTCTTGAACCCGAGGGTTGTCCGAGCAACTACAGTACTAGCGCTAATACTCAATTTTTGCGGACAATCCACCACTTGAACACATTACCAACGTTGCCTAGCAACGGGTGCCAAGTGGCGATTAGTATCATTTTGTATGGCGTTACCAGGGCTACCATGAGGATAAGCAAATAACGAAACCCTGTAACCCACCACATTTTAAAAATGTATAATTCATAAACAACCATAATTGTAATTGGTTGTTCATTAAAACTTCTATTATAGAAGTTTTTAATGAATTGAATCAGGTGTAGAATAAATCAGGAGAGAAAATCAAATACACACCAGCCAATGCGAAGCGAGGCGGAGAAATTCCATTACTGAGGCGATAGCGATGATATTTCTACGAGAAAATTCCGTCTTAGAAAATCGATGGAAGAAATTTATAAAATCAGCTTATCAGAGGAGGCCACCGATTCTGCAAGTTCTCACCCGCTCACGTGGAATAAGAGTCACCTAGCTAGTATAAATACGCGACGTCTAACGCAGAACGCCATTACTTCACCAATATATAATGAACAAGAAGATTGAGATAAAACGAGATATCAATGCCCATGAAGCGAAGCAAAAAGGAAAGGCCAGGAAAGGTTTCCAACAACGAGATGCTGAACCAGGAGCAGACAGAAACCCATGCTGATGAGTACAATACATTCCGCATTACCACGCCTGAAGGATTTCGTTCTGAGGACCACTCGGCAGGTAAGGCCGTCTACTTATATATATTGCTTTAGAAGAAAATTTTTTTTTATTAATACAATTTTAATATTAGAGATATTTATTTAGTTGTATAGTGATATGATGTAAATATTAATATTTTAAGTCGAATAGTTTATTTTGGAATAGTTGATACAGTAATACACTTTAAATTTCATCGGTTCTACCTGCGTATCTAACAGTATAGTAGGTAGATCTTCTGAATAAAGGAAATAGGCTTACGTTGCAGTAGATAAACCCCCTTAGTTACAATGAGGTATCCTCGCAGACCCTATAAATGGTTTTAGTTTAGAATTAATCTAGTACAACGTTAAACATTTAAAGAAACGATTGAAGATAGATTCCTTTGAGTAAAAAACGCATGTAGGTCGAGTTAAATAAGTAGCGACGCATAGATTTATAAATGTTATTGGCTTACACTATCATGGACGAACCGACCAGATTATCGGATTATCTTGAGTAACTTCTGCTTATGATGACTGAAATGGATTGGAAAATCTTATCTCATTGATATGGCTGAAATATAGTTGAAATGACCCGAAAAATGAAAGATGATTTATAACCTAATGTTGAGATGTTAGATAGAATAATGGTAATAAGCAGTTCCAGCAGTCAATGGAGAGATGTCGAGCGGACGACATTGACGGTCCCAAGAAAATTTGCGGGACGCTATCGCCAGGCTCTTTGGGATCGGGGATACACCATATTCACATATGGTATCACCGAATGGCCGAACCGGAACTCATGCAGACATGACGAAGATACAGAACTACCGAGTCTGCAGATCAAGAGAGAGCCAAAGAATAACCCAGCTAGGGAGATTCGTCAAGAAGCTAAAGGAACGCTCCATAAATCGATACCAATGCCTTGCTAATCAGAAACGCGAGCGATTGGCAAAGATCAATATGGACATCGCCAGCGGGCGCATTCCGAGCTCGGACGGCTACCTACCAAATTATGGGGTAGCTTATGACCCAAAGGATCCGGCACTCTTAGAGCTCGAGGCGCCAGTGCACGTGGTTGTCCCGAAACATCTGTTGCAACCAGATATTCGAGAAATACTGGACGATAGAGCGACGGAGGAGCATGCCTATTCTCGGAGGCATGTATCGCGTAAAAGACTACACATAGATTAATTTTGTGATTAACGTAAAATAAATGTTTCTTTTCTTGATTTTTGACTTGGTTTTGTTAAAGAGTGATTTGGTTCGATTAAAAAATATTTTCGATTGTAGTTATAAAATGTAATAATACAGTAACCTAGAGAATTTAATCAAGGTCACAAATAATAGTTAAATCGAAATTGCACTTATTTCACCTCAAAATATTCTACTTCTGTCGTAATATCGTAGTTAATACTGTCGATAATTTCAGCCATGGAAGCGATCAAAGAAATTGGATCGGAGCTGAAGAAGATTCGTCAGGAGAACGGCAGTTTACATCATCAATGTATCTTACTTAGCTGCGAGCTCCAGCGGATTAAAGCCACTTGGATCGAGCCGTCCTGAATAAAACGTCTGTACCAAAAGATAATCGCCGCTCAGAGAGGCTGGCAAGATGAGAAGGCCTTAAATCAAGCCCAAAATATTCAGATCCGAGGACTTGAGGTTGCTGTAACGGCAAGCCAAGAGGGAAGTGCAGTCACTTACCTTCTGGTATTCGCCCCAGCACAAGTCGCCTATCAATACCAGACAGGCCCAGAGAAACAGCAAGGCAAACCCAAGGCTGGGAAAAGCCGAGCGTAAACGCAAGAAGCGGCAGAAGCAGAGCAATAAATAATTTCTATCACTTGTAATTAGTGTTGTATCGTAACTGAAAAGTGTCTTGCATTGGAAATAAAAGTTTCTATTTTTATTTGGTCATTATGTAATTTAAACGTTATGGTAAAGAAAGGAGTTTTATGTACAACGTGAAATATGAACTGAATAAGAGAAGACATGAAGAAAGTAAGGGACCTAAATAAGCAATACGAGCACATACCTTCTATCGGTAGCTCGCTGAACCAGCTGCAGACCGAGTCTTAGCAGTTTTGGAAACAAAGCTCACTTTTGATGGTCTCAGAACCATTGGTTACAGTACCAACGTTGCTTAGAGACGGGTAACCAGTGGCAGACACATCGTATTGTATGAAAGGGGTCAAGGTTCTAAATACCACTAACCCCACATTAGTTTTTTTTCAATAACTCTTACGTAATTTTTCTGGCGGATGAAGCTGCTGAAATTATTTCTGTGCCACCGTTAACTAAAATAGAACAAATAGCAATCAATTAATTAGAACTGAAGAGATCAGAAGAAAATCAGTGAAGAAAACGTGAAGAAAGGGAGAGGCGGATGAAAAAATATTGATGTATTTAATGAAACTACAAAAGTATAGAAACTGTGTCACATGAAAAGGAAAGCATAAAGATCCGAGTCTATCGAGGAAGTTTAATTGAAGAAACACTTTGCAGCTATTAATTTGAACTATTACTCACGGTGCTTCGTAATAAGTCCCGAGTGTTTAGAGGTGAATGTTTTGTGTAATCAACAATAAATGTTTACAATATCAATAACTTGTCATTGTTGTCAATATTGAACCAGATGTGCTCGGAGCCGGTCCAGCAATTGCTGATTGCCAGTTACATCAAACCACAAACACGTTTCAACTACAACAATAAAATTACCCAGCGTCTAGTTATAATAAATCTTTTGTTTGGATGAGTTTCAGTGCAATCAATTATGAAGTTCTTCGGGTGAAAAGGTTTTGGACTAAGCGTTCTCATAGGTCAGTTCAGCAATAAACTTCGGGTGAAAATGTTTTGGACTAAGCGTTCTCATAGGTCAGTTCAGCAATAAACTTCGGGTGAAAAATTTTTGGACTAAGCGTTCTCATAGGTCAGTTCAGTAATAAACTTCGGGTGAAAAGGTTTTGGACTAAGCGTTCTCATAGGTCAGTTCAGCAATAAACTTCGGGTGAAAAATTTTTGGACTAAGCGTTCTCATAGGTCAGTTCAGCAATAAACTTGATTAATTTTTAAATAGAGATGATAATAATAGAGATAGGTTACATCATCTTCCAAGTTTTTAGCGGGTGTATTTCAAAGTTTTTGGCGGTGATAAAAGATTTGGGCATGACGGTTTCTAGATCTAAAATTAAATTAAATACAAAAAGGTAGCTTTTGTTATAATAGTGATGCTAATTTATATTATATAAAATGACAAAAATCATAGCTTGAGTAATTAGTCATAAATCTACTTGAAAAAATATGAATTTTCATATTCCAAATTTTACTGAGGTTTAATCAAATAGAAAAATTGTTGCTTGTAACAACTCGAGATGTGCAATGACAATGGGTGTTGACTTCTTGAAACTATATGGTTGTTACCCAGACAACCCCATACAAATATCCTGGTTTTTATCCTGGTAAACGATTCATAAATCAAATGAAAACAAAATTGTAAATTTTCCTACACAAATATTATCAGTGATGTTACTTCATCAAATGCTAACCGTGGTCATTTATTTATGTAAGAATAAATTTATTATTTACTATTCAATTTTAATATTAGAGATGATTCGCCACCTTCTAAAGGCGATACATACAAGTTCCGTATGCGAAACAGAAAGTAAAGTATTGACAGACAAATAACATGATGACTGCAGGTATCAGATGAAATACGGAGGGGAACTGATATCAGTAACACGGAACCCCCCCTCCCCGGAATTCCCCTCGGTAAAGTATTGACAGACAAATAACATAATGACTGCAGGTATCAGATGAAATACGGAGGGGAACTGATATCAGTAACACGGAACCCCCCCTCCCCGGAATTCCCCTCGGTAAAGTATTGACAGACAAATAACATAATGACTGCAGGTATCAGATGAAATACGGAGGGGAACTGATATCAGTAACACGGAACCCCCCCTCCCCGGAATTCCCCTCGGTAAAGTATTGACAGACAAATAACATGATGACTGCAGGTATCAGATGAAATACGGAGGGGAACTGATATCAGTAACACGGAACCCCCCCCCCTTCCCCCGGAATTCCCCTCGGTAAAGTATTGCATAAAGATAATGATAACCCAAATCAAAACAATGAACCATTTTATTAATATAATTAATCTTAGTTGATTTCAGGCAGTTGATATCACAGTAAATGTCGGTAGAGGGAGAGCAAATCCGTGACAGATACGCACGCACGCACACGCACACACAGGCACACAGACAGGCACACCGCATGGCACCGTCCCATGTCAGTTGCGCATCATTCCATCACAGTGAAATCGGGCTTCGGGAAAAACTTTTCACTGGGAAATTGAAAACGCTGATCGAAAGTAGAAATTCTTTGGTTATATTGTATAGAATGATTATTGATTGGAGGCGGAGGAGGAGGGGGCCGATCTAGCACTTTGTATTGGCTTGATCCGAGGCCCGATGCGGGCCGGCTCTGGCTAGTTGCAGCATGGGCAGCACTCGATGTCACAGGCGTTGCAACCCGCAGTGGCACAGGAGGAGCCTTTGTGAGGAGCTCCATCGAGCCCCTAGCAACAGGCGGAGGCGGATTTGGAGTTTTTCTGATTACTGAGAAATTTGGTTGATTCTTTTGTGGTTCCAAATTTTTCTTGGTGTTGGGAGGCGGGACGGGAGCAGGATTAAATGTCTTGCCGTTAGCTGTAGCGTTTGGCACATTCCTTGCATTGGCCGCTTGATAAGGCTGTGAACTTTGGGAGACTTTTCTAACCGGAGGCTGAATTATCGGCTTGTTGGGAATGTCCGGATAGTCTGGGATTGTCCTCTGCTCCTGGACATAATAATGGCAAACGATATCATTATGCAATGTCAATTAATTATCTCAATCATTAATCTGTCAATTATTTATGTCAATAACCAAATGAGATCAATAGCGATAATAATAATTAATTAGAATTTATAATTCTTTAGCAAAAACAAAGAAATAAAATGGCTGCTGGATATCAGACGGTTAGCAAACGGGCTGGCAATCAAATGCCAACTCACAAGTCACACAGAGGAGCCCCAGCACTCACAAGTCACCCAGCAGGCACACAGAGGAACCCCAGCACTCACAAGTCACACAGAGGAACCCCAGCACTCACAAGTCACCCAGCAGTCACACAGAGGAACCCCAGCACTCACAAGTCACACAGAGGAACCCCAGCACTCACAAGTCACCCAGCAGTCACCCAGAGGAACCCCAGCACTCACAAGTCACACAGAGGAACCCCAGCACTCACAAGTCACCCAGCAGTCACACAGAGGAACCCCAGCACTCACAAGTCACACAGAGGAACCCCAGCACTCACAAGTCACCCAGCAGTCACCCAGAGGAACCCCAGCAGTCACAGAGGAACCCCAGCACTCACAAGTCACCCAGCAGTCACACAGAGGAACCCCAGCACTCACAAGTCACCCAGCAGGCACACAGAGGAACCCCAGCAGTCACACAGAGGAACCCCAGCAGTCACAGAGGAACCCCAGCACTCACAAGTCACCCAGCAGTCACACAGAGGAACCCCAGCTAATTACATCCAGTACAAAACACTTACCGATGACATGCTGGACCGCAACGCTGGTTTCGCGGTTTGCGGAGGCGGCGGAGGAGCCTTGGCAGCAGCAGCAGCATTCATTTGATTCGGGAGCGGAGCAGAGGATTTGACAGCAGGCCGAGGCGGCTGAGAAGTCGTCACGGATGTTTTCCGCAGGTTGACATTGGAGATTTGATTGATTAATACTGATTGAATGTCAGAGAATTGCCTGTTTGCCGCCGCTGCCGCTGCGGTTGCTGCTGGTGATGACGCTGATCCAGGCGGCTGGAAGGCCAGTCGGGTTCTGTCTTGTGCCGATGAATTTGTGCCGTTTATTGCCGCCGGTTTCTGAGGCCCATTTTTGGTCGGCGCGTTTGCTAAATTGATCGATAAATTTGGCATTAATTATGTGAGACGAATTCCACACGAGCGAGACAAATATCACAGCAAGCGTGCAGTCGCACGCAGACACGCACGCAGTCACACACACACAGACAGAGAGCAGCCGGTGCAGCAAGCACAGCACTGGTCTGCCCGCCCGCATTTCATCATGCCCCTGTTACGTCATCATCACTATTATCACAATAATAGCTGATATCGATCGGATCGCATCGGATCGGATCGGATCACACCGATCTAGTCAGCGCTCGTGCCGATTACATTCACATGCGACCGCACTTGTTACGAGCGTCAATTAAAATGCGATTAGATTACAATTTAGCATTTGGAATAATGGCTAGCGAAACTGAGGCGAATGCGGCAGGAATCAGGACGAATTTCGGCACTGCCGCTGCCGCCGCCGCCGTCACAGATTGGCAAGGAATGCTCTGGCTCAATTGATCGAGCCAAATGCTTCCCCGATAACAAATTTGCGCTGGAGAAAGAGAGAGAGGAGGGAGGGAGGGGGAGCGAGGGGGCAGAGATGCCTGAGCTGCCCCTCGCGACCAGCAGTAACCACAAATGCCCGATAGCTCAATGCAAAACAGATGAAATTCGCCATGGTGCAATAAGCGCACAATTCGTCACGTGCTGAATAAGCCTCACATCCGTGCTAATACAAAGGCCAAAGTACGTCGTATTCAACGGAAAATTAGATTTGGCTTGGTTAGAACATGAACTATGACTATTAGCTTCCTTTCGCCCTCTCGTCCGTCATTAATTATCATTAAAATAAGCCAGGACGACGCGCTAGGGATGAGGCGAGCATTTCCGTGTGGATTTTCCAGCTTTATAATCAATTCATTATTGTGAATGAGCGATCTCACGATGAGACATGAATAAATGAGAAGCCCGGTTGTCATGGAGATGAAAACGCACGTGAATGACATTATCATATCGATTTTGCAAAAAGGTTTTCCAATAACTGTTCTAGAGATAAAGAACGCGTGAATATCAATATTTATTTGGCATCACAGTTTGCAATTGTTACCAAACTGGAAGTAAATATTAATTGGAAAGAGAAAAGAAAAAGCATTGTTAGAAACATTTCAAACCGAAATAAAATCTGTAACCCATTAACTGGAAAAGGAATAATTAATATAAATGATTATTAGTAGAGTTGGTTTAGAATCTAATTGCAATTAAGGATATTAAGACCAACTAATAAACTTATTCATAACTCAGTTATACCTTATTTTTGCAATGAGACAAATCAATTTTATATGAAAATAAAGAATACCAGTTAGAATATGCCAATCTCGTAATCAAGATTAATATAAATTAAGCATTATTCAATCATTATTAACATGGAAATACAAACTTCATTACTATTACTCAAAATATTATTTACAAACATTTATTCAATTTATATTTATAAATATACTTACAAAGTTTAACTTCACTTCGATCATTTTTTACAGATTCTGGCACTTTTTTTAACTTGGTTCCTTTTTGTATACTATTAAGCAAAGCTGTATTAGTTGCGGGTATAGGAGATTTTATAGCAGCTGGTGGAGGTGGTGGAGGAGGAGGAGGTGGAACGCTCATTGATTTCCGAGTTCAAAATTTGATAATCGCAAAAATGAAATAAAATTATTTTAATAAAATATTACAATTTGTTTATCGCGCTCTTTACATTAAATACAGTTAAATAAACAAATTGTAAGATTTTGAAATTAGAGAATTATATTTTCTATTCAAATAATATTTCATATTTTTAGCTTAAAATAAAGTAATTTAAAACATTAATTTCTAAGTTATTGTAAGGTTATACATTTCAAACAGTAAAGCTCAAATTAATATTTTTTGAAATTCGTTTAAAGATTTTCATCAACAATAGATTCTGTTATTAATATTTGAGCGGATTACATCACTTATTCACTGTAATTCATTCGGTGAGAGAACAACTGTTTGTTCAGGTAATAAGGACAATGATTCAAAATGATATTGAAATTATCGCTGTGAATGAATAGAGCATGCAAATCTTGAAGCTTAAATGCCGAAGAAATGATTTTTACTTTCTATAGGTTGATCAAGAACTCTATAATTAGCAATTAATGCTTACAATTCTGCTGATGTTTTCTTTTTGGGTCATTAATTTGCCCTGGTTGTAATTAATCTCAAAACGTCCAATGATTTCTGCAATTAATTAACGATAAAAGCGCATATATACCACGATATCAGAAATATGCAATAAGGTTGCAAACCACGAGACATTTGATCTCCGTCGCCAAAGCTACTCCTTACTAATTCTCCTTAATGGATTCTCATCTATTCATATAAGGATTTGGGCAATTTTAATTTCCTTGTTCATAATTAGAACTATGCTAAACTAAGATTGTCTATGCAAGGGTTTGACATCTAAACTTTTTGCTTTCAAGGTTTTGATACCAAATTCTTTTGATACCAATACCTATGTGATTGCTTAAACGAGCATAAGAGCAGTGATTTTAAATAAACTTAGCATCAATTTCAACCTAACTTGTACAAAAAAATGAGTTTACATGCCTAAAAAACCAAATGTAGCTTTCTCCTTCTACCAATTGACATTAGTTGCTAGTGATGTTTAGAACTGTGTAAAATGGCTGACTGTCAGACACGGAGCACCTCTGGGTTTACAGAGGTGCTGATAGCTAGTGTGTCTCTCACCAACCGTTTTGGCCTTCTCCTTATCCCTCGGTTGGACTGGAACCCACCAAGTTAATCATTAAAAATAGCCAAAAGTGAAAGGCAACCGACACAAGAACAGTAAAATTTAAACAAAATATGAACGCAAGCAGATTACACGTAAAACCAACCAGAAAACAGTAGAAAATAAATAAAGAGCAACCATTGATTAGATGAAAAACGATTGGCTGCAGACATTCTAGAAAACTGACCAATAGCAGGCCGCATTCGCTGTGATTGGATGAAATAGACAATCTAATTATTTATTAAGGAAATCGATGTTTGCCATCAGTTGTCATCCCACCAGCACGGCAGTCCCAATCCGTGCACGTTTATGGTACCCTGGTAACGGTAATGAAATCGCCACGACAATCAAATCCAGCCTTACCACAACAGTGAATGGAGCCGTCGACCTCTCCTGCTGAACTCGATTGTTCTCATCGACCGAATTCGATATTGGGAAAGTATCCTGCCAGATATATTCTGTAACCTTGAAGCTGTGTTTAAATATGTAATTCTATGAAATCCAAATCTATGCAAGCAATTAACTTGATTTTATCCTGTACATCGATGGTGATTTCCCCATTTTCAATTGTCCAAACCCAGGAATTCTTTTCTGACTGGCTATAACCGATTAAATTCCGATTTATAAATTAATATAAGGTTAAAGCTATCATACAATTCGAATGACTGAGGAATATTTGCCTTAGGTATAATAATATCATCGAAAAATTCTATCGACACCTGAAGACCTTCTGGGGAACATTTTGCAACAGTTCCAGCAATAATTTCGTTAATAAATGGTTTAAAAATTACATATCTAAAACTAACTATAAAGTGATAATTGAGTAAATCAACAATTCAATTTACCTGTAACGTAATATGCACCATCACTGGGATAAATTTCGCGATCCCCATAATCTAAAATATCCCACAAACATATGCCCAAACCAGTATTTAGTAAAACCTAAAGAGTTAAAAGATATTTACTTATTCTAATTCAATATACTTTATTTGAAAGTTTTCTATTTAACTCTTGTTCAATGCACTTTACTGTTCCTAATTTAAAATGTCTAGGCTCAATGCGAACTGTATCTTTAATATTAACTACGTCAAACATTAAAATGTATAGTTTAAAAATGTATAGTTTAAACTGATTATTTAAACAAATAAACTCAATCTCATCTAATTGGTAAATTTTATTCATCAATAAATGATACTGTAGGATCAAAATAAATTATACATTTAACTTAATTAGCTTCATTTGTTTCTGAATCTTGATCAATATTTTCATTTTACAAGTATTTTTGCTATATATTTTTTCCATTGTGTATAAATTTGTGGGGTTTGTGGTATCTGTGACCTAGAACCCGCCATATTACTAAGTGCCTGCCACTGGTTACCCGTCTCTAAGCAACGTTGGTACTGTAACCAATGGTTCTGAGACCGTAAAAAGTGAGCTTTGTTTCCAAAACTGCTAAGACTCGGTCTGCAGCTGGTTCAGCGAGCTACCGATGGAAGGTATGTGCTCGTCTTGCTTATTTAGGTTCCTTACTTTTCATATTTTACTTATACTACTTTAATTCACTTATCACATAGGTTCTTTTATTCACCAAACGTTCGACTTGTGAGATCAATCAAATTAAAAGAGAAAATACTTTTATTTTATCATAATACATTTTATCTCAAGCAAAAATTCAATTCATAAGGGGTAACTTAATCCTTGCTTTCTTTTTTCAGCTTTCGGCGTTCCCGTTCAGCTCGTCCCTAGTCTCGGCGTAACTTGGGTTGACTTGGTAGTTTTGCTGGATATGCCTGGCTCTGGTAGGCAATTTGCGCCGGGGTAAATACCAGAGGGTAAGTAACTGTTCTTCCCTCCTGGTTGGCCGCCACCGCAACCTCAAACCCTCTTATTTGTATTTTTTGAGCCTGATTCAAGGCCTTCTCCTCTGGCCAGCCCTTCTGAGCTGCATATATTCTCTGATACAGTCGTTTCACTTGGGACGGCTCTAGCCAAGTGGTTTTAATCCGATGGAGTTGGCGGCTAAGCTGGATGCACTGCTGGTGTAAGCTCCAGTTTTCTCGACGGAGCTTCTTCAACTCCGACTCGATCCCTTGGATAGCCTTCATAGCTGAAATATATTAGAAATGTTAAAATATAGTATGAGATACACTATTCAGATCGTTCAATGATTCTTATATGAATGAGTATTACCCAATCTATCTTATCTACAGGTTACGGATTATTACTTCTTCGTGAATTTATCTCATGCAAAACTTAAAAAATTTGAAGTCCGTACAAAAATCAACTCAACACTTAAAACAGATAACATTTATTTTAACCAAATCACAATAACTGTTCATCCGCATCTCTTTTTCGCGACAGGCGCCTTCGAGAGTAGGCGTGTTCTTCCTTCTCACTGTCTTCTAGTACGTCCATTATATCCGGTTGCAGTAGTCGCTTCGTCACAACCAGATGAACTTGAGCATCAAGATCCAGAAGTGCGGGATCTTCTGGGTCATAGGCTACCCCGTAATTCGGCAGGTAGCTATCGGAACTCGGGATGCGCCAACTGGCGATATCCCGGTTGATTTGGGCTAACCTTTCCAGCTGTTGATTGGCCAACCATCGATATTGACGTTCCCGTTACTCGAACTTGTGGAGCGCTCATTCTGCTGTTTGACGGATTTCTCGAGCCGGGTTTCTTCCTGGCTCTCTCTTAATTAGTATGCTAAGTAGCTCCGTATATCGGTCCCGATTTCTTGGGCTCTTGTCAGGCAATTCGGGGGTACCATAGGTTGATATGGAGTACCCACGATCCCAGAGAGCTTGGCTGTATTTCCACTCAAACTTACATGGGATCGTCAGCGTAGTACGATCGATGTCATCCCATTGTTTGCTGGATTTGCCTGTTATCAAAAGAAACAGTGGATTACTTCAGTTAAAATTGCATTCATTAGGTTAACTGTCACTATTCACGTTTCTCATTCGTGTAATAGTATCATCTTCTATTAGTTTTATGGGTGAACTATTGTCAAGACATTTATCGAAATTTTTATTTTTACAGGGGTAGTTACTTTCATTTTTACACGCATAATTTATTTGGACGTATGAAAAATATTTTATTTCCGCCTTTATAACATGTTGGATTCATAAATAGTAGCGCTTCGATACCTTTCTAACAACAATTAAAATTCTAAAATCATATGACCGTTTTTCCTCAACATAACGAATTGTTGTCGCGTGGGTGACCGATTTCGAATACTCAATTCCCTTGTTTAGAATTGTATTAGCTACACGAAATTATGACGTAAATAATTTATGGCATGGACAATTAGTTATTCCCGAATTTGAAATAATGCTTGATCACAAAGGCGTATTGATGGGGTTACATCATCTTCCAAGTTTTTAGTGGGTGTATTTCAAAGTTTTTGGCGGTGATAAAAGATTTGGGCATGACGGTTTCTAGATCTAAATTTAAATTAAATATAAAAAGTAACTTTTATTATAATAGTGATGCTAATTTATATTATATAAAATGACAAAAATCATAGCTTGAGTAATTAGTCATAAATCTACTTGAAAAAATATGAATTTTCATATTCCAAATTTTACTGAGGTTTAATCAAATAGAAAAATTGTTGCCTGTAACAACTCGAGATGTGCAATGACAATGGGTGTTGACTTCTTGAAACTATATGGTTGTTACCCAGACAACCCCATACAAATATCTTTCGCTTACCACTCGGCACCCGTTTCTAAGCAACGTTGGAACTGTGTTCGAGTGGGTAGATCGTCCGCAAAAAGTGAGCGCTATTGCTAATACTATAACTGACCGAACGATCCATTAGGTCCCATTATTCTTTTATCTCCTTCAAATGTTAATCCATACTCTCATATCATTTATCTTTAAGTTCATTTGCTTAGTCTTTCTTATTAGGAAAATTTGAGCAGCGTTCCACCCTTATCCTACAGTTTATAAGAATATTATACTAACAATTGAACAACACTCCACTTTTATTTTACTATTTTCGATAAGTATTTTAATGGATTCGGTAGCTCGCTGAACCAGCTGCAGACTGGGTCTTAGCAGTTTTGGAAACAAAGCTCACCTTTGACGGTCTCAGAACCATTGGTTACAGTACCAACGTTGCTTAGCGACGGGTAACCAGTGGCAGACACATAGCATTGTATGAAAGGGGTCAAGGTTATAAATACCAATAACCCCACAAAATGGATGTACCTAAAACCTGAAATAAATAAATATAAATAAAATTTAATAAATTGTGATAAAAATATCAAATCTTATTAATTCAATGATTAACTTCATAAATTATGATATTAATTAACTTAGTATTTCACACGAATATTATATGTGGTGGGTTCGTGGCTTCTGACCTTGAACCCCTGACATACAACTGTTCAACCCTCCAATGGTTACCCGTTGCCAGGCAACGTTGGTAATGGAACCATTGGTTCTGAGACCGCCAAAGATGACATTTATTTCTAAAAATCCTAAGGCCCGGCCTCCAATTAGGTCCAGCGAGCTGCCGTTAGAAGGCAGGTGCTCGTCTTCTATCTTTCGGTACCTTCGCTTAACGTGTTAATTATTTTGCCTCATTAGTTATACATTCTTAATAGCAATTGATCAGTCTAAAAAGAAATCTTTAAAAGAGTACAAAATAACAAAACTTTTTTATTAAAACGCATCATTATCGTTCAAATAAGTATCGTAAATTATGATTTTCATAATGTCGATCCTAATCGTTCGTTTGCCTGCAGGTGACATTGCATTGGTTCTGATCTACCAGGGCGCACTATTGTTGAATTTCCTTATTCGCCTGTGTACCTATGCTCTCTCATTCATAGTATTATGGTGAAATTTCTCCTATTCGATGCTTGCATTCTTGTATGTTCACTATTTTTTCTCTATCTTACAAGAAGAATTTACCTGATGTGAATTGCTCGCTGTTTTTGGAGATCCGATTCACAATTAGCGGCTTCATCCTTCCATGGTCATTGCCTGTTTGCTCCTTATGGCGGATCTCTCTCGTAGAAATTTCACCTTTGTCGTTCGTAGAATTCATATTTAATCACGTAGTATAATGAATTTACACAGAGTGTATTTGGTAAATATATTATGTGCCAGGTGGGTGAGTCACCCTTTATCGATGTGAACATTCTCATCGCGGTTTTTCATCAAGAACGGATGTTTATAAATATTCTATTCGCCGCAATTGCCATTCGAATATCTGTATAATTATTTATCTGTTTATGGATGCTAGTGGTCATATCCTGTCTGCACCTGTGTAAACACATTTGCATTTATTAAGACATCTGTGTCTCTGAATCGCTCTATATCGTTTGATCCATCCATATATGTTCAGTTTTCGGTTTTCTCATTTTACTTAGTTAGTTTCTACCAATACTATTCAGTAATACACTACTTCAAGATGACTCCAATGCTCATGTTCTGGATTGATGCTTCAGGTGTCTTCATAGCCTCATCGGTTTGGGTGAAATTTTAGTTTATTTAACCGGTATATAAGTTAAATATTATTTAGGCTTCTCCTAACTCGTCCTCTATTGGAACTATTACTATCCTATTCATTGGAGGTTTCCTGAGACGTTCTATTACGAATGGTGTTTGGAATTATCATTAAGTTCCAAAAGAAGTTTGATTTTTGCTTGGAGACTGGACTCGATATCCATCTATTGATATTGCTGATTACGTTTAAAATTTGAGTTTTACTTATGGCATTTTAAATTTTTTATCGTATTTTGCTTGCTTGTGTTTCATTTATTTAATCCTAAACTCTCCTAATTTTGTAATCGTACGCAACTGTTTACCGTAGTGCTTACAGAGAATTAAAACTATTCCGCTTTTGGGTATTGATCGCAATTATAAAATACTCGAAAATATCTCCTAATACTCTCGTATGATCACCTATCAAGATATATCAATGTTAATGGAATTTACTTATAAGTATAAGCGCATACTCATGTTACCGATTCTTTAACTAGTTATGTGATTAGAAGAAAGGATTGTTAGAACCGTAATCGATTTTTGCGTGCCTGTGTTGGTGATTTATCTTATATTTTATTTGATATTACTTCAAAAATTATCGTCATCGTCTCGCTGCGATATTTTATTAGACTTTTTTGGGTTAAAGGTATTTCGATCATTTGGCCCAATTTTTATACTTTAGTGAACTCGTGAACTGCAATTTAGGCTTACAGGGCTTTGCCTCCTTCATTACTGATCTTTAGTTTACTAAATTATTCATGCGAGGCTCCTGGATCTTTCCTCGGGAAAGTAAGGTTAAATTTATGCCCTTTATTACCTATTTCTCAATATTGATGCTATCCCTAAACCGTTTATTAAGTTTTATAGTATTCGGTTCACTAATAATATTAGTCGTAAATACTCCCGTTAATTTAAGTTAATGATCCAACGATCCTAATTTTTAATGATTAGTTTATTTACCCTTCGAGGTTGAATCGACTTTTGCAAGATTCCCCTCTTCCTTCTCCTGAATTGATCCTAAGTACAGTGCATGTTGATATTATAATTTAAGAGTACCCACTGAGCTATTCGGTGGGATTGAACTTTAGCCGATATGTAAGAGTGATTTTAGTCTATTTTTCGGACATGAGGAGAAAGGGAAGTGACCAAAAGACCACCTAGGAATCACCTGACGCCCCTATAGATTCATAATTTACGTTCAACGCCATCGTTAGTCACGACCAGACCTTCACGGGCACGGATTATAGGCAGAGAAACCGCTCTTACATAAATCCGCTAATGTGTATGATTTTATTGACTCGTGATATGTAACGGCTATGGGGCTGAAAAATTTCGACAATGAAGAAAAAATCTATTTCAGTCGTAATATATAATTCCAGAACATGAGCTTCCATAGTAATACATTGAACATCATTTACATATATATCAAACTTCCAGAGGTCACGCTCAAGTAAGGACTCAGTTGTAGTTTGCTTGAGGTGTCGTGTAAGATGATTCTCCAAAGTTTTTTCAAAGTTTTCTCTCGAAGTGATTTTCACAATTGAAAAAGATATTTTCCCAAAGAAAAGCAGTCTGCAACTTTTCACTAGAAAAATAGTTTTCACAAGGAAAAATGTGATTTTATTCTGTAAAAATGAATCAGTATATATATCTATTTTGTGACCCTAAACTTACGTGTTCTTTTTGATATGTTAAAACAAAATTTGACCTTGATTTTAATTGTAACATCTAATTCTAATTTTGCCATTTTCTTACATTAAATAAATAATTTGTTTTTATTAGTTTTTAATTAAATATTTCTAATTAGAAATATTTTATTTTTAACCAGTTTAATTCGTTAAAATGCTGGTTTTATAAATTAACCTATTTTCGTTCAAATTTTCATGTTCTTGTGTTGTTTCTATGTTAATTTCATGCGGTTCTTGGTGCATTTGTATATAATTTTATTTACTTTTATGTTTTTTCGATTTTATATTTAATTATATTCTTTCTCATATTTTAGGGTGTTTTACTTGGCGTTAATAGGTCTGATTTTAAATATGCCTTGCTATGTTTGCATGAAATTTCCGATTCATTTAAACAAACTCAGTCTTGGCCCAACATATATAAACAATAAAATACAGTTTTCTAAGGCAAAGGTCAGCAACCTTTTAAGTCCAAAGAGAAAAAATTACAATATACAAAATTTAAAAAATTGTAAAAGCCACAAAATTTATTTTGCCAACAATAAATAGTACTCAAATCAATAAATCTCTTCAAAAGTCATAATTTAATTTCTACTAAATTTTATTAAAATCAAAAACAAACACTTAATTCTGAATATTAAAATAATGTTTTTAATATCCATTATTCGACATCACTCTCCTCTTCATATTTTTGTATTGTCTTCAGCCATTCGATTCTTCTTGATTTGATTGAGTGTGGAAATTGTAATTCAACTTGTCTTGGCGATAAGAATTTTAAAATTTTGTAAGGTCCTTCTTATTGAATGCTCTCCTTCTTTCGTCTATGCGGTTCCAAGCGTACTAATACTTTCGATTATAAATTAATTTTTTCGGCCATATACAATTTCAAAAGGTGAGAATTTTGTAGAGTTTTGTATTGTAGCATTCAAATTAAATTCAATTTTTGGGAACAATCTACATCAATTATTCTTTGTTTTAATATCTATCAATGATGTTGACAACATATCCCAAACTGTTCATATGATTCGCTCTGCTAAACCACTCTATTGGTGATGGTACGGTGAACTATATTCTGGTTTTATACCAAATTTCTCCATACAATCACGAAGCATGGCTCCTTCAAAATTTCTTTCTCTATCTGTAAGAATGCTTTCAGATCTACCAAAACGACATATCCAATTATTCAAAATGACATTCAAAATTGTTGCTTCATCCTGTGTACTTGCTGCTGATAAACTGACCAATTTACTAAAACGATCTATTATCACTATCATGTATTTCTTACTTTCTTTTGTCTCCATATATGCAATACTTACTACTATCTGTTCTAAAAATCGTTTTCCTGTTCTTGGCAATAATATTTCTTTTGTTCTTCCTTGACCAATCTTTCTACTAACACAAATCTTGCATTTATTAATACACTCTGTAATAATCTGATTCATGGGTGGCCAATAAAAAGCCCTTTAAATAAAATAGGGTTTTCTTGATACCCAGATGTCATAGTTCAATATGAAAATAATTTACTAAAGATTTTACGTACGAGTCGGGTACAACCACTACAAGTTTTTCGTCTGTATTAATCATCAATACGCCATCTTGTATCTGTAATATCTTCAAATACTTGAAAATACTGCTACTAATTGTTTAATAAGATATGTGAGCCTCATTTTCATTAAGATGTGATATGATTTATGAAGTAACTCTGTCTTCGTTTTGCTTCTGTTTAATAATTTTCATAATACTTGAACTTCCTTGTAAACTATTGATGTACCGAGTTCTACATTTCGCCTCTTTGGCATCTTTGTGTTCCATCTGACAATGAGAGCATATGGTATTATTTAAACGATACATACCATCATCATTTCCATGTTCTTATTCTTTTCTATATTGTAACGCAAAATCGTATTTGGATAAATTTGCCATCCATGTCCGAAATTGTGGGCTTATTGTTTTTGTTGTTGTATTCATAAATGTCAATGCCTTGTGATCCGTTCTTGCTACAAATCTTCACCCATATAAATACTGTCTAAAATGTACAAGAACTTCGTAAAGAGCCAACAACTCTTTTCTAGTCACACAATATCCCATTTCATGATTTGTCAAATGTCATGAACCATACGCTATCACTCCTTTGGTGCCATCATTCTTAATCTGAGATAAAACTACACCTATGGCTCCAAAACGGCATCCGTATCAATGATAAATAGTATATCTGCCCTTTGATATTCTAATATTGGTGCTTCACATAAGAGTTTCTTCAAATTGATAAAACTTTTCCAACATTCTTCAGTCCAAAAAATCATTTTGTCATTACCTGTCGTTGCGGCGTACAGAGGTGCTGCTATCATTGAATAATTCTTGATAAATCGTCGATAATAATTTGTTAAACCTTTTCATGATCTCAATTCTGTAGCACTCTTTGGCTCAGTAGCATTTTCAATTTCTGAAATCTTTCTTTTTTTTGGTTGAATTCCCTTTTCACTCACTGTATGACCAATAAAATATATAATACAATTTTATTGAACGCACATTTCTCTGGATTGACTTTTAACCCGGAATCTCTAATACGTGTGAATACTTCAAATAGGAGTTTATCATGAGTTTCCTGATTTTCAGCATATATTAAAATGTCATCAAGGTACACAACCACTCTTTAAAAATTAATCCTTCCAATGCATCAGTTTCTGAAAAGGGGCAGGAGCTGTTGACAAACCAAATGGTAACTTATTGAAACACAACTGTCATTCTTTTGTACTAAATGCCGCCTTAATTTGCGAATTTTCATTCAGCTCTACTTGATAGTAGGCCTGTCCTAAGTCAATGGAAAAAAATATCTTTGATTTACCTAAGCAATCCAATAATAATTGCAATAATAATTTTTCTGTAACCGAATTTAATAACCTGAAATCTAGACACATTCTTATGGAGCCATCTGATTTACCAACTATCACTAATGGTGTGTTCCACGGACTTTGACATTTCCTCACAACTCCAGCTTTATTTCATGTGTTATTACTTTTGGATGACCTAAGTCAAATCTGGATGCCATAAAAATGTTGCCAAACTTAGATATTAAAGTACCCAACTTCGAATTCTTGTCCAGCTTGAGTGTCAATGACGTAATCTTTAACTGATCAGAATCTGTAAATCTCTTGTTATATAATGAGAATTCAGTATTATTGACTTCCTTAAGCTCCATGCCAAATATTTTCATGGAGTCTACTCCTCCTATGAAATCTGGATTAATTTTCCTAACAAAAATATCAATCAATTCACGAAATATTTTGTTTCATTTTGCAACGATTTTAACGCTTCCGAGAGGTTTCTCATTTTCTTTTGAAAATACTCCATTCAACCATATTCTACTGTCCATCAATATTGTACTGCCAATCAATCCCCAACATTTCTCACTCATCACACTGATTGAAGCTCCTGAATCCCATAGCATCTCTACATGAAATCCATTTATTTCCATTATACTACACTTTCTGTCATCATCCTTCTTAAACATCACATCCTTCTTTTCAACATTTCGTACTTTAAACTCATCTACTGCCTCGACCCTACTGACGAAATGTAAGCAACAGGGTTTTCTTGGTTTTTTGCTTCTCACATTATGAATGAGTGGTTTTATCAATTCATCTGAACTATCATCGTTTTCTTCGTGTATACAATAAACTCTTCGTTCTAGTCTTTGTGTATTACTTCGTGATTTCACTAAAAAATTGCAACTTCTAAATGAATAACCTTTATTACCACATATAAAGCACTTGTCCTTCAATGGACATTCATATCGCATATGGTCATGTTGTCCACAACAAAAGCATTGACCAGGTTTTAACCTTTCTTCTACTGGTTCTGGTAAACCACAACATCTATTATAAATCTTCCGTGCGATATGTTTCATTGAAACTAAAGGTGGTGGTCTACGCTCCGTAGTTGTCCTCTCATATTATTGTTCTGCATTGTTTTCACTTTATCAAATTGTCTTTCGTTTCTTTAATTTCTATTTTGGTAAGTTATTTCTGTTTGACGATTTGGGTATATTCTGTTATTAAAAGATTTTTGAATCCATTGCTTCTGTTTATCTTGAGTACCGTTTGCATAAGTAGATTTAACTACTGCTTGGACTTCTTCAGATCGTTCTTTCGTATCGTAACCTTTTCGTGCTTCATATATCTTTTCTAAATTTCTAATTTCTTCTCTTGTAATATTGGCCTTCGTCGATATATTTTCTTTCAAACGGTCATTCCGAACTCTGTGGCATAAAATCAGTTTGACGATGTTTTCTTTTGAAATACCACTGTCATAAACTTCGTCAACGAGTTTCTTTACTCGAATTTCAAATGTAACGAATCATTTGTCATTGTTTTGTCTCACTGATGATAATTCACAAATTTTGTCCATAATAGACTTCTTTTTTGTAAATGTGCCATTAAACCATTCACGAGCATTTTCACTAGTTGTGGAGATGTCTTTAAATTCTTTCCAAAGGATAGACGCCTCTTCAGATAAAAATAAGTCAAAAATATTTACTAAATTCAAATCATTAAGTAGCATCCAATCTTCAATGTCCTTGAGCCATTGTTCTGCTTCCGTCATGCTTCGGCCGTCAAATCTTCTGATATTAAATTTTAAAATGTCTTTTGCCTGTTTAGGCAAAGATTCCATAATCAGCTTCCGATTCTGAATTCTTGTTACCGCATGAATCTGTTCGATTTTTTCTTGCGTTGAAAGCAAAATAAACCCCATAGAATCATCCGACGACGACATCATTCAAGAAATTCCGACGGACTAACGACTGTGACGAGTCGTTTCACGTATTAGGGGTGTGGTGAAAAGTGAGTACAATTGATTTAGAGATAGAATCGGTGCCTAATCCTCGTTTATCGATTCAGAACGACTTTTAAATGTTTTTTTTGATAAAATAAGTGATATTTGCATATGAATTAAAGAGTCGCAGCTTCGCATCCATAGAGCCGCATGTGGCTTGCAAGCCACGAGTTTCCGACCACAGGTCTAAGGCCTTGGTTATCAAACTTTTGAAGTAGGGGGACACTAAACTCTGATATATTTTTAGGTAGAACATTTACAATACAACGTAAACTTTAAAACAGGGTGGCACGGGTTGGTTTTGAAATAAAAAGATCAATATAAAAGAGTGTAATGTTCGGAAAAAAGAAAAATCCATATTTTAGTTTCTGCGAATTATTTGAAATCTATTTACAAAAGGAAAAGAAAACAGGTAAGTCAAGTTTATTTGTTTATAGAAGTCTTCTTTACCAGCCTTTTCAAAAATATGATATTGAAACATTCCTCTATGGGTTCGCAGTGAGTTTGATTTTGCAGAAAAACCATTTCACTTTGTTTGGGTATAATTATTCATCCACCTCTATTTAGGATTTAACTTCTGAAATTTAGGCTGACTTCCTGAATGGTGGCACGGACTCGAACTGAACATGTTATCACTTAACTACAATTAAAATAAGGAGAATAGAAATTTATTGACATCTACAACAGTCTGGTAAGTTTTAATTTATCTATATTCTCTCTTCTAGACTTATGCTCTTTTAGAGATATGCTCGCTAGCTTGTCTCCTCTACCCTTCAGTGATACTTTGTCGAACTACCAACCATCTCTACTCGTCCTAAATTTGAAATGAAAACCCTTGGGGCAAAACCGTTATTGCGATATCGTAGAATGTGGAGACTGATTTAATGTGGCTCTTTTACTGGAATAATAACGGTTTGTGTTAATATATCTAATTAGCGGAATGAGAGTTGGGAGGGGATCCGTATCTGGAACCTTTGCTAACTACATATAATAGGAACATTTCATTTACTAGTTTTAACTAACAATTTCAATTAACTATATAATCAGAGAATTTAGTTCACAATTTTACTCAAGTATAACATTTCCCTTACAAGCAAAGTTCGTTACTGATTTAATAACAAAGAAAAGTTTTTAAAGAGAAGAATCCTGTAGTTATTGCAATACTTTCTAAGGGTAACATAGATCTCTTCCACTGTCTGTTTCTAAAGTTTTCCTATCATATAAAAAATTTTCGATTTAACATAATACAATTAAATAGAATGAAACGATTTACCTATGGAAAATTTAAAAAATTCACCAAACGCGTGTAATTACAAGATTTCAATAGATTAAAAAGTTTTGAAGACATAATATTTATTATCTAAAACAAGTGAGTACAAACATAACAAGAAAACACAACAAATTCGACAAAAATTGAAAAATTAATAAAAGTTCATGAAAATGAAACTTAAATCAAAAAATTTGAATTAGTAATAATTCAATAAAAATTCTAAATGAAAAATTATTAAAATAAATGGAAAAAATATAAAATTAAAGAATAGAATTCACTAGAAAATAACAAGGTCGAATTTTGTTTTACTGCATCAAATTTAACATGCGAGGTTAGGGACAAAAAATAGGTATAAATACTGATCCATTTTCACATTAAATTTAACCAAAAACCATTTTTGAAATCGTTTTTAAAACCATTTTTAAACCGTTTTTCAAACGAGAACCATTTTCGAAACTATTTCGAAACCTTTTAAAACTATTTTCAAAAGCTTACTTTTAGGTGAGAAATGTTTATTTTGGAGCCCTCTCTCCACGTCACATCCTTGCAACCTCGGTAGAGCTCTGCTTGGATGTCGGCGTGGGGGGAGAGGTATTTTTATTTTATTTTATGCAATATTATGAAATTTTTATTTTATGGATTGACATGGAAGGTAATTTATGTGTATTTGTTTATACTTAATAAATATTATTAATTTTGATAAACTGTTTTTTATGTTTCATAAATAAATAATTCTGTCGAAATTTTTCCGGCCCACAGCCAACACATATTGCAAGATAGTAAAATCTACATAGTACAGATTTGTGTAAGAGCGTGGAACATCGCCAATGATATGTACCCGTGAAGACCTAGCGTGCGGAACGCAGGGGTCGTAACGTCAATATTATCGCTATAGATGAAACGAGAAATAAGGAAGAAATCATTTGGCGGCTTCCTCGTTTCTCATTTCTGTAAAATCGACCTAAATTTATACTACACACGGCTCAAAATCATCACACCGAGTAGTCCAGTGGGCACTCAGTAAATATAATATAAACACAATATGCGCTTAAGGCCTATTAAAGGGAAAGGACACGGGAATAAATTAAATTAAAATCGTTGTTATAGCTAGTTTGAAATAAATTGGATAAGAATTATCGCTACCATTAAATTAATTCCACATTTCGAAGTAAATTAGTAGTAATCGTTTGATTCATTAATTCCATTCAATTAAAAATTATTAATTAAAGTTAAAGTAACCATTGATTGTAAATAAAGAAAGAATTAAAGTATTTTACGACTTAAAATTAAAGTAAATCTTGGGTAAAAATAATTCATGATTTAAATGATCGTAACTTATTGATAAAAATTGAAGTAATTTGGGAAAAATGAAAGTAATTCTTTGATAAAGAAAAAAAAAATAAAAATAAAGTAAATAATTGAGTAAAATGAAGTAAAGTATTAACTTCTTTAATGAAGCAACTGATCGATTAAGAATATGCGATCAAAGATAAAGCAATTCGTTAACTTATTGATTAAATTCATCGATTGAAAAGGAAGGAACTCATAAGCTGATTTATTAATTATTATAATTTCTTAACGAGAAACCCATTGATAAGATTAGGGTAATTCATTTGGATAAAACTAAAATAATCGAGTAGATCAAATTAACTCGGTGATTAAAATCACAGCGATTATTAATTAAATTCATCAGTTTCGAATAACGGAATTTATCAACTGAAAGTAAAATAAGGCACGGATTTTAAAGCACAGTGACCCAGCGACTAGACGTAAAATCAATTCATAAATTGGAAGTAAGGTGTTAAAAATAAGGTGATTCCATTGATTAGTTGATTAAAGGTAAAAATACAATGGGAAAATGAGTGCGAATAAATCGACAACCCGCTTAGAAATGTAGGAAAACTATCGTAATAAACGAGGTTAATACCACATTAAGGTGAATTACAATAATCGGAATTTAGACTAATGCATAAAAAGAATTAATGAACAAAAACTTTATAAAATACAAAAAGTTGATCATAAAAAAATTTACAAAACATAGATAAGGCTTACTGCCAATTGTCGATAGTACAAAATGAAATGATTTCTGATAAAGCAATAAATAAAATATCCAAAATGATAAGTTCCAGAGAAAGGCATAGGGAGGTAATCTGTCGTAATCCGCAACGAATGCAAGTAGGTGACGCTAAGAAATTGGTGGATAAAGGTGTTACAAATAACTAAAATAATAAATTACCCAAATCGATCCATTGTACGGCGACGAATCCATCTATCGTGATATTGTGAATTAAAATAATCCGTGAGTGATATAAACAGGATGCGACATAGGAGTTTGAGGTTAACATGCATCGGTAATGTCAGGCGATTCGACCGGAAGGTGCGAATTCGCGTGATCGGAGATCTCTTCGTCGACATTGTGTACGAAATCCACTACTAATGATATAAACATCCACGTAGCCATCATAAAAGCGGATATCCCCCCACTAATTGAATGTGTTCACACAAGTGAACCTCCTAGTTGACAAATTCGAAACTTAACTAAATTATGGTCAATCGTACGCAATCGTAAATATTGAAGTCAACCTAGCTAATATTATATATTAATAATCTTAAGAAAATTCGCATTTAATCAATATCAACCTCATATAGACAGCAACCTTGAGTCAAGATCAACTAACATTATGTGCCTAACGAATTCTAGCTACTCGCAGGTAAATAACAATGCTTAGTACCTATTAGATTTTTAAAGATTGCATGTTTAAATAAATATTGGCACTAAACGATAACTTACTGTTGATAAAAGTCGATGTAGGCAGTTAACAACTTCTAAATGGGTCCTAATAACACCTCGAAACTATCACTAACTTGATAAACGTTGATACCTAATAAATCGTAGAGTTCGGTTCGGTCGTAAAATAACACTTAACTTCTTGTAATTAGTACAACCATCAAAGGAAAATATATAGGAGTACCGTGATGAAAGAGTTGTCACTAAATAACTTCCCCAAGGACTCAGAGATGCACAGCCTATTAAATTTGCAAAGGTTTGTAGTAATAATTAGCGCTACTCACATTCGATAAGTTTTGATTTTGATAAGCCCAACGGCAACAACCTAGTCATTAGTGAGTCTAGTACAAAGAAAAATCGGCGAACTATTTAAATAAACTGCTTTTCTCCCCTATACGCCAGTAATTGATTTTGACGCATTTTTAGAAAAGAATATGCCGCTCGAATGGATCGACACTCCAGTAACCGATGAGCAATGTCGGAAAGAATCACCCCCAAAGGCGGAAATCTTCAAGGAAATTCAACAACAGTGGCCGTATCCCACTACTTGGAGGATACTGGGCCTAAACAGAGACCCGTGTGGACTCGCCGGACAGCAATATCCAGCGGCGGAAACCTATATCTGTGCGCGAAATCTCCTCACCCAATGGGAACGGGTGCAGGAACAGGTGGATCTACAGGTGGTTAAGGCGAGGAGGTACTTAGCGAACGCGGAAGAAGATATCCTCGCCGGGCGGATTGCAGAAGCCTACCCACCTCGCCCAGTCCGCGATACCCGACGCCCATACCCCGTGGTTCCTCCGAAAAAGAGTCGAAAGAAGCCGTTTCACGGAAAATAGTAATCCCAAAAACACTAACGATAAATATGAGCTAGCTTTGATTTTTTTTGTTGAAAAAGAAATATTCGTTACCCCGTCTTTGCGTTTGATCGTTTGCCTGAGAATACCCGTTCTAATCGATATGTTTATGATAATTATAAATATAAATTATATAAATTATTAGAGTCAAATTTAACGAACTTATCCCTTATAGCTATGGCCACCATCCATATTCTGCAAGCGGAACTAGACCGTGTAAGGAACGCAAATGCGGATCTCCTCCACCAAATTCTTCAGTTGACCAAAGAGGTTCAGCAGATCAAAGCGACTTGGTCGGATCCGAAAAAAGTAAAAACGTTATACCTCAGGCTAACTGCAGCACAGAAAGGTTGGGCGGAAGAGCGACAGCTCAACCAGAGCCTGCGCACTCAAATACGAGGACTAGAAGTCGCCCTAGCAGTCTGTCGGGAGGGGGAAGCGGTAACATACCCGCTCGTCTTCGCCCCGTCCCAGATGGCACCGAAGAATCCTCTATCAGTAGACCAGTCCGCCGCTCCATCAAATAACCGTCGGCCGGGACGTAAGGAGCGTGCCCGACGCCGAGCTGCACAACAACCAAAACCACCCCATTAACTCTTGATAATTCCATATTTCTGTTGAATTCAATAAAGTAGTTGTACTTGCAGTTAAATTATTTTCTAGGGGCACTTACACACAGATATTACTAGGAATACTCGCATCGCAGCTTCAGATCATCTTTCCACATTCGATCATGAATTTACTTACACATGGGACAGAGCTAAGCGAGCATAGGTCTTCTATCGACAGCTCGTGAACCCGAGGGTTGTCCGAGCAACTACAGTACTAGCGATAATACTCAATTTTTGCGGACAATCCACCACTTGAACACATTTCCAACGTTGCCTAGCGACGGGTGCCAAGTGGCGGTTAGAATCATTTTGTATGGCGTTACTGGGGCAACCACAGGTTAATTCAAACAAATAACGAAACCCTCTAACCCACCAATAGTAAAATCAACAGAAACACGTGCATACTAGTAAACGCTTTTCTGAAGGATATGGAACTGTTATCCTCTCAAATAACCATCGATCCCGCCAGATTGTGACGTCAGAGAAAGTATTGGAGGGAAAGAGAAATTCAACAGCATTCAGCAAAAACGATTACATTTTACTTCATAGAAGAATCTTAATAGAGGAGCATTATGTGATTGTCGCCTTTCAAGGGAATACATATATCGATCATTTTGTACTTCAAAGTAGTAAAGCTGTAAATATTGCCAAAGAAATCATTGCAATAATCGTCAGCACGCAGTTCTCATTGATCCTTTAAGCATTGCGTGCTATGGAATTAATAAAAACCCAGGAAAAAATAATTGAGTAATCAGAAAAAAGCGTTGGGCGACATATACAATGCAATTGAATTGCCATTCAGGAAGTATTTTTCAGTTTTCAATGGTAGAGAAACAAAAGGTCCATAAACGTCATGTGGTAAAACAGGAGACAACCTTATTTTTTATATAAAGACAAGAGCATACCTGTCTTTATGTCCCTTCCTAGAAAGGTCGTAGGTTTTAGTGAAAATGTCAAGAAAGAACTGAGCACTGATCAAATGTGTTTCCTCAGAGTATGTTTGGCCGTCCAGAAAAGATACCACAACAACAAGGATGCCCATTTTCTATAAATGACACAATCAGGAAATTTGAATTGCAGTCACTGGCAAACAAAAGCTTTCTGATATTCGAATTTTGATTCGATTCAAGTTGATTCCTTGCTCCATTTAGATCTCCTGTTATCTTTTTTCAACTGATTTTGATATTTCCTTAAACCTAATATCGTTTTCTTCGTCTGTACCTGAGGCAGGATGCCAGATGTTTAAGATTCTGGCTCTCCCTATTTAGTGGGAAAATGCCTTTGAATAGTTTCCTTTGAACGGATTGACAATTCTTTAGAAACGAGAGAAGTTCAAATGACCCAGAAAGAAAACTGACAACCGTTTTGGATTTATAGAAGTGACTCAAGTTCTGATTTGATATTTAAATAAAAGAAATTTTTTTGAAATTGATAAATATTTTGACCTACAGCAAATGCTTCTAAATTTTTCAATACTTATAAAAATCTTAAAAGATGAATTATAAAATGAAAGGTTTGTAAATGTAATGGATAAGGTTGATAAAGTTGCCGGACAATTCCGGCTAATAAACAAGGCTTGAATGCAGCGAGATTGTGCATCTCGTAAATTCCTATAAACTAAAAAATAATTTTTGAAACACAAAATTGTGCCATTTACTAAAATGTGCGTCTTGATAAAAGTTTACGGAGCTTGACACGACAAACATTGCTATAGATCACTGCTTGAAACACTTTGCGGCGAAAATTCAAGTTAAATAAACAAAATATTAATCTAGTTTGAAAATAGGATAAAAGAAATTTGTAATTAAAAAAATCGATAAAAAGTAAAGAACATTAATTTTACATTAACAGAAATTTTTTATTTTTTCACCTCTAATTGCTTTTTATTTTGCAATGTTTTATCGGTATCAATAAAGCATCGATATCATTACTGATTCACAGCCAAATAATAAAAAGCAATTAATATATTTAATTAATTTTATTTAATTAAAATTCCTTTTTTGATAGTGACAAGCAAACAGAAAACGGGAAAAAACGGGAAATTATCATTTATGTATGCAATGCGATCATTTATCATTTTCACAATTTGAAATGGCCGCTATTCTCAGATTATTTAAACAATGATAATAAGAAAATAATTTATTTCGCCAGCTAAACAAATCAATGCCAAAACAAACAAAAAATAATAAAATAATATTTGTCAAAATAAATTGTTGAATAGTTTTCTCCGTTACCTAATTCATGATTTTTTTTCGGTCGAACACAACGACGGCGACGGCAACGACGACGACTACTACTACAACTACAACGACGACGACGACGACGACGACGACAATGAAAACTACTGGAGAGATATTTGGGTAGCAATTCTGTTCAGGCTAAATTTAGCAACAGAAATATTTCCCACTCATATAAATTTCTCCATGTGAAAAATGTTGGAAACGATAATTTTCATTGCAGTCATTGCAGTTATCGCGGTGTCCTACCTGATTTGCTGTATTTTTTCATTGAAGAAGTCAATCAAGTAAGCCATTCATGAAATATTTCCCAATATTTTCCCACTCATCATTTCAGGGACCGCAGAGAGATTCTCAGCCGTCGGATTATGAAAGCTAACCCCAACAATCAGAAAGTTGGAAATACGAAATCTGCTCATGACAATATGGTTGTTGTTCCCCTGCCGAAATTCGCTTTGTCAAAGACGACTAAGAATGATAAAATGGATCTGTCGAGTCCTGACATAACAAAAGGAAATGTTCACAGTTTAGATGCTCATCCCAAAGAAGGATTAAGAAATTTCTCCTATAAGCTTTCAATGAGTGGAGAGTATGAGCATATATATGCCAAAGAACACTTTCAAAACAAGACAAATAAAGTTTAATATTTTCTGGGATTATAATTTATGAAAAAACAATTTTCTCTTTGATATTTTGTAATAAAATGTGATTTTTCTGTCAGTATTATCATTTTGTTTTTCGAATTCTCACTGGAATATATCCAATTCCCAATCCGGTGGACTATCGACAGACTTCACAGCAGTATATTGCTACATATCCTCTCCATTCACCACATAGGCTCTCATGGCCCTTGCTGTGGGCCCCTTTAGCAATTCCCAATCCAGTGGACTATCGACAGACTTCACAGCAGTATATTGCTACATATCCTCTCCATTCACCACATAGGCTCTCATGGCCCTTGCTGTGGGCCCCTTTAGCAATTCCCAATCCAGTGGACTATCGACAGACTTCACAGCAGTATATTGCTACATATCCTCTCCATTCACCACATAGGGTCTCATGGCCCTTGCTGTGGGCCCCTTTTAGCAATTCCCAATCCAGTGGACTATCGACAGACTTCACAGCAGTATATTGCTACATATCCTCTCCATTCACCACATAGGCTCTCATGGCCCTTGCTGTGACCCCTTTAGCAATTCGCATTCGAATACCTCAAATAAAATTGTGCAGATACTTTTATTGTGAATCTCAGAAATTGCTGTGAAACTTTATTATTGGACAGTTGAAATTAATTAATTATTATATTTTTTAATTATTTTGATTATAATTATAATAATAATAATTATTATTATTTTTATTTTTATTATTATTATAATTATTATTATTATTACAATAATAATAATAATAATAATAATAAGAATTATTTTTATTATAAATATTATTATTATTATTATAATTACTATTATTATTATTATTATTATTATTATTATAATAATTATAATTATAATTATTATTATTATTATTAGTATTATTATTATTATTATAATAATTATTATTATAATAATTATTATTATAAATATTATTATTATTATTATAATTATTATTATTATTATTATTATTATTATTATTATAATTATTATTATAATTATTATTATAATAATTATTATCATTAATATCGTTAAATGAAATCAGAAAGTATTGATTAATAAGTGAAAATCAAAGAAATTGCCCATTAATAATCAATGAAACACATAGGGAATGAAATGGGCATGGAATCCTCTGGCCATGAGAAAGCTCCCTGTGGTAACTCGCGCCTACTTAGCCATTCTAGCCATTCTAGCCTTCCTAGCGCATTTGCCTAGGCACGTGTGTAAATTATGGGAAGAAATTGAAATTTCAAACCAATAATTAATTCTAGGGAAATAAAATTACAAATCCCATTATCGAGAAATGTATGCGTTGTTTGTATTTACTAGAACGAGTGAGTGTAGCTGTGGCATTAGAGGGGTGACATTAGAGGGGTGACATTAGAGGGGTGGCATTAGAAGGGCGACAATTATAACTGCGAGCACTGCGATGCGATGATTGTAACGATAAGCCGGCCTTGTAGCAATGGAAAGAACCACAACGACTGTCACTGTGGGTTCATCTCATTCTGTTTCATGAACAATTTATAGCCGTTCATATTACTTATGTCAACAAAACGTTGTCAGTAGTAATGCTTTTGCTCCTCACCTATATCGGTTATTTGCCTAGAAATTCAACTCGAAAACGAGTCGTATAAAGCACTATTGAGAAATATTGCCCCCGTATTCGAGATTCGACAAATAGGATTTGATGTCTCGAGTAATACCTCGATATTACAGGTATTTATAACTTCCGCTAGGGGGACAGAGCCTACATCAGTTTCAGTTACACTGATAATAATATTCCCCCAGGGAATTCAGGTGAACTTTTAAGATTCCTTAGTTGAATGTATCTGAGAAAGGCAGGTGAAAACAAGAAAACGAAGAGATACAGCACAAATAATAAAACTGCTGTTGTAGAAATAATCCGAGTGAGATTATTTTATATTTCTAATAATTAGATAAAATTTTCTTTATTCCTGAATATATAATAACGGTCAAAATTGCCCCCCCAAGCAGCAATTCACAGACTTCACATACGAGGAATCCGAGAGGATTTTCTCTCAAACGACCTCAGCATGGCGTAAAAGAGATGAAAGAAATTTATTAAGTCGCAAAGGTGAAACATTTAATTGAAACCAAATAATAAAAATGCTTATAACCTTGACTACAAGACGTGTTCAAAAACACATTACGAAGACAAGCCGCAGAAACGTTTTTTTTATCAAAAAACACCAACCAACCATCAATATTCAACTAATGCAAATTGAAAACTTCTTTGTTTTTGGGGTGATAATTTGAAATAAAATTAAAACTCAATATTAATTAAAATTAAATTTAACCAATATAATCAATATATAAATAAATAATTAAATAAATTTGGCAACGATTTAATTAAAAGATAACGCCAATAAAAAACCTTTCGTACGATATATTTCGATAGCACAGCTATCATCTTCAGGTACTCAAAACCAACTAAAAATATTATGAATTAACATTTAATTTAAACAAATTATTTTTTATTAATTTAATTTTTTAATAAATAATTATTTTTAAAAATATATTTTAAATTAATTTAAAATTTAAAAATTTTTTTTATACTTATATTCTAATTTTTAAAAATTAATGTAATTTAAAATTTTCAATTATTTTAATAATATTAAAAAAACAAACATGATTTAACATACGTAAACTATTTAAAAACATTTAAAACATTCGTAGTCACAGCACTCTGCACATTAATCTTTGGATCCAATGACCTTATCAGCAATGCTTCACATATCACTCGTTCCCAATAACTATTAAAACTTCTCAACAAAATTCTAAAATCAGACATTCCTATATCACTTTTACAGCCTCTATTGTGTTCACTAATATTGGTCAAACCCTTCAATTGACAATGCTCTAGAACTCGAGTACAGAGATGACGGGAAGTCTCTCCAATGTATGTGGCATTACACCCATTACATGTAAATTGATAAACGAGATCAGAACACAATCCAACCGGAGTTTTTGATTTATTAATAAACATATTGCGTACCTTACACGAATTAGAGACGATCTTATACTCTAAATTTCATATCAGTTTACCCAACTTCCTCTTATAATTTGTAAAGCCTTCAGAGTACGGCAATACTAACACATATTTAGGCTCAATTTTTTTATATCCATTTTTACCATCACCCAGATCAACACTCAATTCACACCCATCCGACAAATTACATTCAGACTTTCCACAACATGGATCCTTAGGATTTTTAATCAATTTATCAACAGTTTCTTTTATCATCAACAATAAAAATGATTTAGAATATCCATTCTTTATCAACAACTCAACCAATTTATCAACACTTTTTACCGAATTAGCAAAAGTAGAAGATAAAGCCCATGAACGATAAATCAATCCTTTCACCATATTTCTCTTATACTTAAATTCACAAAAGCTTTCTGGAGAAGTATAAAGACCAGTATCAGTTGGTTTTCTATAAATCTCTGTCTCATACTGTTTATTTTTTGCGTGGAATTAACAAATCCAAAAACGCAATTGATGACTTTCTCTCCGTTTCACATGTGAATACAATGTTTTTATGTAAACTGTTCATAAAATGCAAAAACGGTTCTATATGTTTCTGGTTTTCAAATATAAGAAAAATATCATTCACATACCTTTTATAAACAAAATGTTTTTCAAATTGGAAAGAAGCAATTTTCTTTTCCAAACTAGCCAAAAATATTGATGCCATCGTTGGTGCTAAAGGGGAACCCATAGCGACTCCATCTATTTGTTGATACCATTCATCATTGAAAAGAAAATTGACATTTGAAGTAGCAAATTCAAGAAGTTTTCGAAATGCCCTTCTATCCAAAATGTGATGTTCCGAATCATTTTCATTCCACAACGCACAGCATAAGGCAATTGTCTCAACCAGTGGCACATTCGTAAACAAACTACAAACATCAAACGAAACCATAACATCATTCATACTTCGTTTTTGTAGCTTTGCAATACAAGAAACAAACTCAAAGCTATCCTTACATTCAAACTCTGATCGCATTAACGGTTTTAATAATCCATCTAAAAACTTTGCTATTTTATACTGGGCAGTACCAACCATCGACAAAACTGGTCTCATAGGTACACCATCTTTATGGATTTTTGGCAGCCCATGTAGTTTAGCTGGCTGCGATCCTATTGGGCGAATAGATTTACCTACCTCTTCATCAATAAGCTTCTTCTCAATAAAACCATTTAACATTTTTTGCACAAACTCTTCATCCTTAAGAGGAGGCAATTTTCCATTCTTCCGACCCTTTGGCAATTTCACAAACTGAGGAGAATTTAACAAATCATTCAACTTATTTACATACACATCATGGTCAAGAATAACTATCCCATTTCCTTTGTCAAACTTACAGATATTTATATATTTTTAGCTAAGTTTTTTAAAGTCATAAAATCCCTAATATTCTGCTTTTTGTTTTTATCGATATAATCCATCGTACTTGCACTTAACGAGCTCTTCACATAATTCCCATTAATGCCTTTCATCGATCGGGCTATATGAAAATATAAACTTTCAATTTTTGCACACAATTTTGTTTCATCCAAGCGATTCTTAATACAGTGATTTGGACCAAATTTTAAAACACGCTCTTCATCATCATTCAACACTATTTTACTCAAATTTATCACAGTATTCTCCACACTAAATTTAGAAATCCCAAATATTTTTCTCAAATTAATCAATTTTTTAATATGAGCATTCTCTTTAGATTTTATTTGCACAATCGAATTTTTGATACACCATTCTACACATACCTGTAAACAAAACTCATTCGTAGCATAATTTAACATTAATCCAATATTTGTTAGTTTTTATCAATGGAAGTTCTCCTTATTTTCTCTGATTCCAACATTCTTCTTAACGTTCTTCAATGTATTAATTGGACATCTTTACTAGAAAGACAATCACTTAGTTTCATTTTAAAAATGAACGAAGGAATCATCTTTTCTTCTAAACAAGTCTCAAGAAAACTAGAAACATGTAGAACCGTTTTTGCATTTTATGAACAGTTTACATAAAAACATTGTATTCACATGTGAAACGGAGAGAAAGTCATCAATTGCGTTTTTGGATTTGTTAATTCCACGCAAAAGATAAACATTATGAGACAGAGATTTATAGAAAACCAACTGATACTGGTCTTTATACTTCTCCAGAAAGCTTTTGTGAATTTAAGTATAAGAGAAATATGGTGAAAGGATTGATTTATCGTTCATGGGCTTTATCTTCTACTTTTGCTAATTCGGTAAAAAGTGTTGATAAATTGGTTGAGTTGTTGATAAAGAATGGATATTCTAAATCATTTTTATTGTTGATGATAAAAGAAACTGTTGATAAATTGATTAAAAATCCTAAGGATCCATGTTGTGGAAAGTCTGAATGTAATTTGTCGGATGGGTGTGAATTGAGTGTTGATCTGGGTGATGGTAAAAATGGATATAAAAAAATTGAGCCTAAATATGTGTTAGTATTGCCGTACTCTGAAGGCTTTACAAATTATAAGAGGAAGTTGAGTAAACTGATATGAAATTTAGAGTATAAGATCGTCTCTAATTCGTGTAAGGTACGCAATATGTTTATTAATAAATCAAAAACTCCGGTTGGATTGTGTTCTGATCTCGTTTATCAATTTACATGTAATGGGTGTAATGCCACATACATTGGAGAGACTTCCCGTCATCTCTGTACTCGAGTTCTAGAGCATTGTCGATTGAAGGGTTTGACCAATATTAGTGAACACAATAGAGGCTGTAAAAGTGATATAGGAATGTCTGATTTTAGAATTTTGTTGAGAAGTTTTAATAGTTATTGGGAACGAGTGATATGTGAAGCATTGCTGATAAGGTCATTGGATCCAAAGATTAATGTGCAAAGTGCTGTGACTACGAATGTTTGAATGTTTTTAAATAGTTTACGTATGTTAAATCATGTTTGCTTTTTTTTTAATATTATTAAAATAATTGAAAATTTTAAATAACATTAATTTTTAAAAATTAGAATATAAGTAAAAAAATTTAAAATTTAAAATTAATTTAAAATATATTTTTAAAAATATTTATTTATTAAAAAATTAAATTAATAAAAAATAATTTGTTTAAATTAAATGTTAATTCATAATATTTTTAGTTGGTTTTGAGTACCTGAAGATGATAGCTGTGCTATCGAAATATATCGTACGAAAGGTTTTTTATTGGCGTTATCTTTTAATAATCAATATAAAATACAACATTTTGGTACCCCTCTCTCAAAAACATTATATAAACAGCAATTATAAAAATAATGAATAAGAACAAAATAGCTGTTTTCGATCAAAGTCAATTACCTCAAATCGGAAATTTACGATTGGATATAAAGTTTTCTAAAGCTGTTGAAGAACCAGTACATGTAATAATATATGGCGTATTTGAAAACGAAATTCAAATTACTGCAAATCGAACTGTACTAGTATAAATATAGTAACTCTGTAATCAGATTATCATGAAGTAAGATTTTAATTAATAATTAATTTTATTTAATTAGTTCTATTCAGGTTGATAAAATTGGAAAACAGTTTTTGAGGAAAGAGTTTGTTAGTGTATATCCTTTAGATAAAGTTCCATATCTTGATGATAACAATGCAATAGTGGTTAATATTCAATCATCTAACCTTGGCGGTGAACACTGGATTGCTATATATGTGAAACCAAATAAAATCCATGTTTTCGATTCAATGGGATTCTATTATCCAGCTTTATTAGTTAGTAAATTACAAACAATAGGAAAGTCAATTGTATACAATAAACATCGATATCAAAATCCTTTAACAACAACTTGTGGTCAACATTGTCTTGTTTGGCCAAACTCAATGTATAAACGTACTGGTTTTAAATAAATGTTTTATAGAATGTCTAGTTATTTTATTGATATTAGTGTTTTTGAAAATGAATTTGGTGAATTAGTTATAAAAGAATTATGTATAATCAATACTAATGATATTTTAAGACCATTACATTGGGTGTTTTCGGCAAACAAATATCATGAAGATCAAATACTTAACGGTCAGAATTTTTTCTGTCCAACGTTTATATTAAGTACTATCGGTTCTGATCGAAAAACAGCTATTTTCTATGTGACAGATGAAACAAAAGAAAAGATTTTGAAAATATATTTTCCATCTTTGAAAATTGTAAAGTATTCATGAAAAGAATATCAGAGTTTTCCAAGAAAAATATCTTGTCCATATTATGAACACGATGATGATTGTGCTTATAAAAACTGTTAACTAGGTGCTTTAAATTATCTGAAATATTAAAAATTTATGTGTGCAATTTACCGTGTTTTGATTGGTTAATTTATTGTAGTAGTAATAACGTAATTATTCATATATAAGGATATATTTTTCATTTTATTGTCATTTTTTACATATACCCAACTTCGAACAATAATCAATAGGGTAAAATTTTTAATTTTAATTTTATTATTATTTTATTTAGAACAATAATAATAATTCATCTAATACGAATAATTCCAAACAAATACCAAGTACAAATCATATGGTAAATTTTATTTGAAAATTATTAAGTTTATTTAGAATTCTAATAACTTTCCAGGTCAAATGTATTGGCGGAATATGAATGCCAACCTTGTAAGAATAAAATTTTAATTAAATGTTTAATAATTATTTATTTAGAATATGCCATATACCAACATGCCTTACATGTGGTATTATCCAAATCTCCAATTTACCATGCCAAATATTCCAAACTTTCCAAATATTGAAAATGTTCCAAACTTTCAAAACATGCAAAATATTCCAAGTTTTAACAACAATCAGAATCTTCAAAATTCTTCATCAAATATGCCCCATATTAATGCTAAATTATATGGGAAGAAAATTAAATAAAAGTATTCTTTGAATTTTTAAATGATTTTTAAGTAATATTTTAAATAAAGAATTACATTTTTATAATTTTAATAATATTACTTTTAAATTCTAGTTATTATAATGAATTAAAATTAAGTATTAATTAGGTATTTAATTTAGAGATTAAAGATCTTTAAAACTAAATAGTTTAGATTGATAATTTGATTGTAAACTGTTTATTTTTATAAATATTTAATTACATAATTTATATAACCTTTTAAAATACATAAGGTTGAAAGCAGTATAACCTTTTCATATTAAAAAGTTCGAATTTGGTAATTTATTAACTTTTTAAATAACTTTTCATTATTTAATAATGTACTCAATAATTTTCGAAAAATAATTAATTTTCACTTATAATTATTTTTATATAAATAAGCTATTTATACCCTCAGTACTGCAATTCATCCGTGAATCATAGTGATAAATGCCATGACTTAATGAAGAAATATTATCGTCATCAGTTCAACGGCATTGAAATATTTATATGTCCCGAGTGCAAAACTTACCATGCCCAACCCTATCTTGATTTCTTTTTTGATCATAAGGTTCATTTGACACAGTTTAATCAGAAAAAACTAGATTTCTTTCGTTTGATTTTTAAGGCTGACGATTTTAAAATTAAGAAAAGAAAAGCTGATATTGGTTTAAATTTATGGGTACCTAAAATATCTAAAAATAAAATAATTGCAATTAGTGATGATGAGGAAAACATCCAAATAGGTGGTTCTGTCGACATTAGTAATGACCCAATTGTAGAATTAGATTTAAGAGGATCTTGTAGGGTACTAAAATTTAATATTGACGAATTTAATGTTAATCAAATAACATTAACAGATAGAATTATAACCCGGCTAAGAATTTAAGTTAATAAAATGGGGAACGTTAAAATTCAATTTGCTGTAAATATTCAATTTGAGAAAGATGAATTTATATCTAATAACGCCGAGGTTTTCTAAGATAATTTTCTTGTTGAAGGAGTTAGAAAATCAAATGAAAAAATAGAAAGATTTACTAAGTTGGGTAGTGGATGGACTATTTCTAGAATTCGAGAAATTCATTTTATCTTGACTAAATATTCCCAAATAAATAGGTAAACTGGTCACGGTTTAATTGAGACTCCTTTTGCGCTTAAAAGGAAAATAGCTATTATTAATATTAAGAATAGTGACAATCTTTGTTTTATATATAATATCTTGGCTCTATTGAAGCATGACGTTCTTGAGACGTCCTATGAGATTGTGCAATATAAGTAGGTTTGAGAAAAAGAATCCAGGTCTTGCAATTAATGTCTTGTGTTATAACCCAACTGTTATTAATAATGATGAAAATGAAAATGACGATTTTGTTCCTCATCATCCTCATTCGGATATTATTCATCGCACTAAAGTGACTGACGTTGATCCTTTGTATCTTGTACTTCTCGAAAATGACGACCAATATCATTATACTGCTGTTATTGACTTGCAGCGCTTAATGAATTCCCACATTAATGATATTGTTAGTGTACGAATACAATGTCAATGGTGTCCTAGATGTCTTAATGGTTTTCGTTTACAGGATGCTTTTGACAGTCATTATGCCTTATATACCAAAAATCAGGTAATAACAACTTTAAACACTCTTCCTCAAAATAAATATTTAGAGTTTGGTGATAACTCAAAAACAGTAACCCCACCATTTGTAATTTATGCAGACTTTGAGTCAATTTTACCGATTGACATAAGATTTCATCAGAAACATCTACCAATATCAGCAGGACTATTATTAATTAATAACTTTAATAATACTAAATCGTATTTTAGTTTCATTGGTTTAGAGTGTGTCTTGGAATTTTTGAAAAAGATAGAGGAAATTGCGGCGACAATTATACAACCTTATTTTGATTTTTTTAGTGATTCAAACATGATTCCGTTATAATTTAATCAGGAAAATGCTTTTAAGTCTTGCTTGAATTGTTATCTTTGTAAGAAACCCATTAGAAATCGTGTTAAAGTTTACGAACACTTTTCAGGTCATTATCTTGGGGCTGCTTGTAGTCTTTGTCGTAATATTAGAAGAAATCGTCAGCGTTTACCTGTTATTTTTCATGGTCTTAGGGACTATGACCTTCATCAAATTTCGAAGTATGGTCTTAGTAGTTTTCCTTCTTGAGATCTAAATATCATTCCAACTACAACTGAAAAGTTTATATCTTTGATAGCGCATATCGATAAAGTATCAGTTAGGTTCATTGATAGTTATCAGTTTGTTAGCGCATCATTAGACAATTCAGTTAAAACTCTTTCTAACTTTCCTTTGACAGATTCTGTATTTACTGGTTCAATAATGGGTTGTAAAGGTATCTTTCCTTATAATTTTGTAAAAGTTTAGAAATCTTGAAAACAACTTTTGAATTACCTCCAATTTGGCCTGAAGTGACAGAATCACAATATTTGAGAACTCAAAAGATTTGGACTGAGAATAATTGCAATACCTTGTTAGATTATATGATGATATACTTGAAATTAGATGTATTTCTTCTTGCTGACATTTTCAACAATTTCGTTCAAAGAGTATTGCACATAACGGTTTAGATCCCTTAAATTTTTTTTTGCTTGCTATTTTCAATTCATTTAAACAAAATAAAATCCTGAGTAGTAGAATACCGGCCATTTAGCTCAGAGGCCATCTAGCTCACATACCCCCCACCCCCCGAAATTTTTTTTTCTAAGTTTAACAGCACACATTTTTTGTAGAACAAAGACAATGACTCATCAAAATTTTTCAAGGTCATTTACACAAAGACCATGACTCCTCAAAAATTTCAAGGTCATTTAAACAAAGAGCATGACTCATCATATTTTCTCAAGGTAATTTAAACAAAGACCATGACTCATTCAACCTCATTGGATGACTCGTCATATTTTTTCAAGGTCATTCAAAAATTTTCAAGGTCATAGTATTTTTAAACATTTTTAAATATAAATTTACTACTTATTTTTATAAGTAGTATATGTTTTGTAAATTTATTTTATAATTAATATTATTATTACTTTTAATTATTCTATTAATACTTATAAAATCTTTTATTATTATTATTATTATTATTATTATTTTTATTATTATTAATATTAATATTATTATTATTTTTATTATTATTAATATTATTATTATTTTTATTATTATTATTAATATTTTTTGTTTTTATTTTATTATTATTTTTGTTATTATTATTATTATTACTAAAAGTTCACGTTTTATTATTAATAATATTATTATTAATATTATTATTATAATTATTAATGCATAATAAAAACAAAACCACTACATAAAACTTTTATTAATAATTAAAAATAATTTTATTATTATTATTATTAATATGATTATTAATATTATTAATTACCATGATTACTTACTAATATTGTTTAAATATTTTTTTTTATTATTATAATTGTTATTATTAATATTATTATTTTTATTATTAATATGATTAATAATATGATTAATTAGTATGATTGCTTATTTTTATTATTATTATTATTATTATTATTATTATTATTATTATTATTATTATTATTATTATTATTATTATTATTATTATTATTATTATTATTATTAAAAGTTCACGTTTTATTATTAATAATATTATTATTATTATTAATGTATAATGAAAACAAAACCACTACATAAAACTTTTATTATTAGGAAATAATTTTATTATTATTATTATTAATATGATTATTAATATTATTAATTACCATGATTACTTATTAATATTGTTTAAATATTTTTTTTTATTATTATAATTGTTATTATTAATATTATTATTTTTATTATCAATATGATTAATAATATGATTAATTGGTATGATTGCTTATTTTTATTATTATTATTTTTATTTTTATTATTATTATTATTATTATTATTATTATTATTATTATTATTATTATTATTATTATTATTATTATTATTATTATTAAAAGTTCACGTTTTATTATTATTAATATTATTATTATTATTAATGAATAATGAAAACAAAACCACTACATAAAACTTTTATTATTAGGAAATAATTTTATTATTATTATTATTAATATGATTATTAATATTATTAATTACCATGATTACTTATTAATATTGTTTAAATATTTTTTTTTATTATTAAAATTGTTATTATTAATATTATTATTTTGTATTATTAATATGATTAATAATATGATTAATTAGTATGATTACTTATTTTTATTATTATTATTTTTTCTTATTATTTTTCATATTATTTTTCTTATTATTATTATCAAGGTCATTGTATGACTCATCATATTTTTTAAAGGTCATTTAAAAGTATTTCAAGGTTATTGGATGACTCATCATGTTTTTTCAAGGTCATTCAAAAATTTTCAAGGTCTTTGTATTTTTAAACATTTTTTAATATAAATTTACTACTTATTTTTATAATTATTGTTTTAAATATTATTATTTTATTATTATTATTATTATTATTATTTTTACTATTATTATTACAAGTTAATATAATTTACTACTTATTTTTATAAGTAATGTTTTAATATTTTTTAATTTCAATTTTATTATTATTATTTTCAAGGTCATTGGATGAATCATAATATTTTTCAAGGTCATTCAAAAGTAGGTCAAGGGCATAGTATTTTTAAACATTTTTAATTTTAATATACTACTTATTTTTATAAGTAGTGTTTTATTTTTTAATTTTATTCTATTATTATTATTTTTTATATAAATTAAATAATTTTTTATTATTATTATTATATATTAAGAATACAAGTTTTTACTATTATGGTTACAAGTTAATATAATTTACTACTTATTTTTATAAGTAATATTTTAATATTTTTTAACTTTTATTTTATTATTAATTTAATTTTTTCAATGTCATAGTATTTTTAAACATTTTTTAATATAAATTTACTACTTATTTTTATAAGTATTATTTTAAATATTATTATTTTATTATTATTATTATTTTTACTATTATTATTACAAGTTAATATAATTTACTACTTATTTTTATAAGTAATGTTTTAATATTTTTTAATTTTAGTTTTATATTTTTCAAGGTCATTGGATGAGTCATAATTTTCAAGGTCATTTAAAAGTAGGTCAAGTTCATAATATTTTTAAACATTTTGAATTTTAATATACTACTTATTTTTTATAAGTAGTGTTTATGTTTTTTAATTTTTATTCTATTATTATTATTTAATAATTATTATTATCACTAAATTATGATTACAAGTTTTTATTATTATAATTATAATTTTCATTATTATTTTATATAAATTTTCACCAAAGTATATACAATTAATATTGAATAGAAAAAGTTTGTTCAATTGTCGTTCATCGTAGACAGAGATGGAACAATTGTAAATGTTTGTAAAAAGTTAAAGAAAAATTCTGTATTTTTAAGAAAATATGTGCAAATAAATATCAAAACTAATTATGGCTCAAATGTGTGTGTTAAACAATCGATATGTTACAGTGTTTATGGAAAAACTTTAATGAAAATATGTGTTATTTTTCAAGAATTTATGAAATATTTATTTTATGGTTAATAATGTGTATGTGTTAAATCATAAAAAATAGTTCATTATTTATGTAAAGTTTTAGATTGTTAAGAAAATGTATATAATTTATGATACACACGTATTTTTGATTGAAATATGTGTGTTTGTATTACCGATATAAAAAAACTATGGGCAATTTTTAAGAAAATACACGTAATTTATGATTATCTTGGGATTAGAATTTGATTAAAGTTGTGAAAAAGTTGTTAAATTTGAAATAAAACTGATTAATTTGTAAATAATGTTATTACTTTGAAGAAATTTTAAAATAAGACCTTTAGCAAATTGGTAAGAAAATAGTAGTTATTGAGTAATACTTATTAAAATTACCAAAGTTTTATAATTTTTGACAAGTCTTGATAGATCTTTAATAAAATTTGTTAGTACTTTGAATAAGAATTAAAAAAAAAGTTTCAACACAATAGCAAATTGTAAAGAAAATAGTACTTATCAGTTAATTAAATTAACTAAGTTGTAAAATAATTGAAAAAAAAAATTTGTTAGATTTTTTAAAATTTTAAGATTGTTAGGTAATTGTTCTAGGTACTTGCTGAATGAAAATTAATGTATTTTATCAACAGCTCATAGTTTTTAATCGTACAATTTCTCTTCATTCCTGGAAATAATCGTAAATATTTAAATTATTCAGAAAATTGTCAATAACAACATAAGTAATGGGTAACATAAATTTTTTAAATACTAATCAATTTTAGTTTTTAATTAAATTACAAATATAATAATAAAATCAAATAAATACTTGAATACATGAATCGAACAATTTCTTAGAACTGAACACGTATCGTATATTTTATTCAGATTCCAATAATATCATTAAAATTAACCAAAATCTTATTGTTATATTTTGATAACCCTTAAGTCAATGAAAATGTATCGATTTCACTAAGTATCCATCTTTTGACATTGATATCCAACCGAATAAATCACCCTAAAATATCATAAATTCCCCCTCTTGACCTATCGTTTCCCCCTAAAATATTATAAAATTTACTCTCAACCAATCATTTCTCTTTAAATAACAATAATCTCAGCTATATTCATTATTTTCATAAAAATCACCGACTATCGATATTCAACCGAATAAATTTCTTGAAATCCCCTTAAAATAAAATTAATCTCTTCACCAATCATTTCCCATCAAATAACAATTGTTCCAACCATATTCATTATTTTTTATAAAATCCCAATTTAGATAATATTTACCCTTTAAATAACAATACTTAATCAACTCACACCCTTAAAAATGACAACAAACCTGTTCTTAATCGACTATTTTCACTAAAATAAATTCCACTCTTGACCAATCTTTTCCCATCAAATAACATTTTCCCCTACTTTGCCATATTCATTATTTTTTATAAAAATAACCTATTAAATAACGATACTTAACCAACTCAACCCCTTAAAAATATCAACAAATCTGTTCTTAATCGATTATTTCCCCTTAAAAGATCATAAATTCTCTTCTTAGCCAATTGTTTCCCCTTAAAATAAAATTTATTCTCAACCAATCATTTCTCTTTAAACGACAATATTCCAAACTATATTCAATATTTTTCATAAAAATCACCGACATATCGATATTCAACCGAATAAATTTCTTGAAATCCCCTTAAAATAAAATTCCTCTCTTGACCAATCAAATTACCTTAAGATTATCATAAATTCTCCTCTTAACCAATCATTTCTCTTTAAATGACAATTATCCCTGCTATATTCATTATTTTCATAAAAATCACCGATTTATATCGATATTCAACCTTGAAATACTTTTAAATGACCTTGAAAAAATATGATGAGTCATCCAATGACCTTGAAAATAATAATAAGAAAAATAATAAGAAAAATAATAAGAAAAAAAAAAAAAAAATAAGTAATCATACTAATTAATCATATTATTAATCATATTAATAATAAAAATAATAATATTAATAATAACAATTATAATAATAAAAATAAAAATATTTAAACAATGTTAATAAGTAATCATGCTAATTAATAATATTAATAATCATATTAATAATAATAATAATAAAATTATTTCCTAATAATAAAAGTTTTATGTAGTGGTTTTGTTTTCATTATACATTAATAATAATAATAATATTATTAATAATAAAACGTGAACTTTTAATAATAATAATAATAATAATAATAATAATAATAAAAATAAGTAATCATACTAATTAATCATATTATTAATCATATTAATAATAAAAATAATAATATTAATAATAACAATTATAATATTAAAAATAAAAATTAATTAAACAATATTAATAAGTAATCATGCTAATTAATAATATTAATAATCATATTAATAATAATAATAATAAAAATATTTCCTAATAATAAAAGTTTTATGTAGTGGTTTTGTTTTTATTATACATAATAATAATAATAATAATATTAATAATAATAATATTATTAATAATTAAACGTGAACTTTTAATAATAATAATAATAATATTAATAAAAATAAGAATAATAAAAATATTAATAATAATAAAAATAAAAATATTATTAATAATAATAATAATAATAACAAAAATAATAATAAAATAAAAGCAAAAATTATTAATAATAATAATAAAAATAATAATAATATTAATATTAATAATAATAAAAATAATAATAATAATAATAATAATAAAAGATTTTATAAGTATTAATAGAATAATTAAAAGTAATAATAATATTAATAATAAAATAAATTTACAAAACATATACTACTTATAAAAATAAGTAATAAATTTATATTTAAAAATGTTTAAAAATACTATGACCTTGAAAATTTTTGAGTGACCTTGAAAAAATTTGATGACTCATCCAATGACCTTGACCTACTTTTGAATGACCTTGAAAAAATATGACGAGTCATCCAATGAGGTTGAATGAGTCATGGTCTTTGTTTAAATTACCTTGAGAAAATATGATGATTCATCCAATGAGCTTGAATGAGTCATGGTCTTTGTTTAAATTACCTTGAGAAAATATGATGAGTCATCCAATGACCTTGAATGAGTCATGGTCTTTGTTTAAATGACTTTGAAAATTTTTTGATGAGTCGTTGTCTTTGTTCTACAAAAAATTTGTACTGTTAAACTTAGGAAAAAAATTTTTTCAGGGGTGGAGGTGGGGGGGGGTATGTGAACTAGATGGCCTCTGAGCTAGATGGCCGGTATCCCACTACTGTCCTGGCCCAACAATACAATCTAATTATTTAAAATTACTATTTATATTTATTCATTATTTTTAGTATTATTTATATTTTTAGTAATTTCAACACTATCATTAGTAATTTATTTTATTTATTATTTTTATCTACAAAATCACACAAGACACGCACCAAGCGAGCCTAAGCCGAACCCTAACATAATGGCATATTTATATGCTATTTCTTATTCCAGGGGTGTCATGGAGACAGAGGCGGACTGTATAAATCTCTCCAAGATAGTAGTTTGTACTACAACGACTACTTTTTGTGGCCTATGGGTCATTTTGGGTTTCTGAAAGGTGGTAATGGCTCTACAATCAGGCATAATACGATTGGAACGAAATTAAATTTCAACTTTAAGTTGTTAATACTTAATGACTTGAATACAAAAGACATCAGGTTTCAGCTTATTCACTTAAATAATCTTTTGATGTGATGGTTTGTGAGCAACTACCTAGGATGTCAGGGGATTACTAGTACAAGTTATAACTAATTCCGGCATTCTGCCAGATTTTCATGTAAATGGCTTCTCTATAGGATGTTGAGAGAAATTAACATGGTTTCTTTTATTTGTTGATTGAACCAATTGTGGTTAGATTTTTGACGACAGTATAGCTTTTTCGCGAGCGTTCAAACTCTTAGGTCGTTTTGGAATATTTTCTCGTGTGGTACGAATTGTGCAAACTTGAGGAAAGAAGCGATCAGTTGATTCATTCGATACCGAGCTTTTTAGAGGCGAGAATTACAGTTTCGACTGTAACTTTTTGTTTGAAGTCTATATAGGGAGAAAAGGGTTGCGGTAACGTAACATTATACTCATTTCCCATTCCATAGTCATCTTGAGGGCTGCCCTTAGATAAGGCAGATGCTGACTGAAATCATCATTTGAGAGGCCAACCTTTCTGGATACATTTATGCGGTGACATTACACCAGCTTTAGAGTAAAACATCAATGAATTCATTGAGACTCGAATCTGTTTCGTCGGATGAGGTGTTGTTTGAAATGAAAAGAGCCGATAACACTTATCCTGGTCTTGATGGAATTCAATACAAGGATATTATACTTTTTGATCCCGAAGCCAAACTTCTAACATTTTTATTTAATAAAATCATCGCTGATAAAATAATACCGGCGAGTTGGAAATCTTTCAGAACCATCTTGATCCCAAAACCTGACAAAGATGGCAAATACGATAATGTTTCGTCTTGGCGCTCGATTGCATTTTTGTCTGTGATTTATAAGATTTTCGCATCAGTCTTAGCTAGTCGATTAACGAAATGGATAAATTCAAACAATCTTTTGCATGTAGGACAAAAAAAGGCTCAAGTCACGATGGCTGTGTGGAACACAACTCAATACTTTCAGCAGCACTCGAGCACTCAAAGTACAGCATAACTCATCCACTTTCCATAGCTTGGTTAGACATCAAAGATGCATTTGGGAGTGTTCCTCACCAATACATGTGGACATTACTTCGACATATTGGAGTTAGTGACGAGATTACTTTAATACTTGAAATGCTTTACACGGATACAAGTTTGTTTTACAGCTGTGGTCCTATCTTAACACCAAACATAGCGATCAAACAAGGTGTGAAACAAGGATGTCCAATCTCTATGATTTTGTTTTCGTTGGCTATAAATCCTGTCCTTGAAGCTGTAAGCAGGTCTAACATTGGACCTTTTCCGATAGGTAAATCACAAATCCAAATTCTAGCATACGCTTACGATATTGCCTTGGTTGCAAACTCAGTTGTTGATTTACAAAACATTACAGATGTTGCTGTAGATATAGAAACAAAAATAGGTTTTGAATACCGTCCAGATAAATGTGGTTATCTTCAAATGCTCGCGTTCACATTGACAGTGAGATTTCGATTTCCGGCGTTAAAATCAAAAAGCTGCTCTAAAATAAATTTTACCAATATCTTGTGGTTCCTGTTGGTGAAGAACCTGATTAGAATTCATACGACATTCTTCAGAAAGTAGTTTCTGATACTAAGAAAATTTTGGAATGTGAACTACTTGGTTGGCAAAACCTTAAAGCCTATAAAGTTTTTATACACTCTCGCTTAATCTTCCCATTTTGTACAAGAGAAATCAAGACTAGTGTCCTTTCAGGTACGTTCAAAAGTAAAGATTCTTCCGTAAGCTTCTCTTGCAGATTACGTGGATATTTTAGAAAAATGCTAAGTCTTCCTAATTACTCTAAGACTGCCTACTTCTACAATTCTACTGAAAATGGAGGAGCCACCTGTGTTGATTTTCTCGAAGAATACCATACATAGACAATTTGCCACTTTTTCCGTTTATTCACATCGGAATGTGAGTTTTCAAGGACAGTCAATATTGCCTCACTAAACTATGTCACCAGTCCACGACTAAGAATAAAGCGTCCTTCACTCCAAGAGAGCTTCAATTGGCTCACTGGTCTTGAATGTAAATATACACCTTCTGGAAAGAAAACCAAATTCCAAAGAATACGGACAGCAATCAAATATTTTGAAAAAACACACAACATTAAAATATCTTTTGAAACCATTAATGATAATCCATTACTGCATATCACAACTAAAGCAAGAGGTACTTGTATCATGAATTCTGATTCTCGTAAACAAGTTTCTCAGGTCTTACACTCTTTCCTACACGATTCTTATCTTATTAAATTGCAAAATGGCATAGCATCTAAATATATAGTCTGTACTGTCAATTTATCACCGATTATCAACAAAATGATTTACCGAGGAGATCTGTCTGAGTTTGCATGGAATTTTATCCATCGTGCACGCACAAATGCTTTACCATTCAATGCTAAACCATACAAATATGGCATTGAAAGACTTTGTCGACGTTGTCACTCCTAGGAGGAATCAATGACTCATGCACTGCAATCTTGTGAAGTCCACCTATCCTTTGCGACAACAAGACACAACGACTGTTTGAGTTAATTGTAGACAAGCTAAAAACTCCTGATCTGATTGTGGTTGTTGATAATGCATGTTCACTGGTCTTGAATTCTAAACAACGAGTTGATCTCATAATAACTAACTTAGTGAAAAAGAAAATCTACATGGTCGATGTCAAATGTCCGATCGAAATGATTGCTAACTTCCAACAAGTTGATAAAATGAATCTGTCAAAATATGGGTTACTGAAATCTGAAATAGAAACCGCTAAACCAGATTACTCTGTTGAACTTGATACTTGCATTTTTGATTCTCTTAGCAAATCCCTCCTATGACTGTTGATGTACTTCGAAAGATAGGAATAAAAGCTGTAGATATTAATCGTTTGTTGAAAGAATGTGCGATTAGTAATATCACTAATTCTGCAAAAATATGGTATTACCATTCAAAAGATGTTCTTTTAGACATTGAAACACATATGTTAAACAGCGATGAAATCAAAATTTAAACTCTATGATTAGCATTGCCCTTTAATTTTGTATATAAACCTATGGCTTTTTTAAAAATGTATATGTATTTTAATTGTATATGTATTTTCTATGTAAATGTATCCTCTGATAATGGGGCATAAATAGATAATTGACTTTCACCTTTTGTGAAAGTCTAATTTAAATGAAAACTAAAAGGAATGCGAGACTGCAGCTGACATCATAAAACTATGTTATATTCAATTATCATCTGAAAACAACTGATGCTTTTAAACAATTTTCAGAGCCGAACTCACAATTCCATGAAATATCACGAAATTGCCCTGGAAAATCAATGAATCGCAAACACTTCTGAGACAAATAATTTCTCAAAAAACAATAACTACTATATTTATGTGAATATGTCTCTTTTGTTTATGTGTTCCATTGATTGGCATGTTCCATGTAGAGCATTGTCCAATTGTAAAAATTGTCAACCTTATTATAAATAATAAACTTTTATTCATGGTACAGTAGGAAGCTATTCACATTTTTCATCATAGCGCCGGGTTCAAATCCTGATTTGGACTATTTTATTATAAATTTTTTTAAACATGTTTTTAAAGATTTATTTGACAGAATCTGATTCAGCGTAGCGGCTTTCATAAACATGTTGAGGTCTGTAAATTAAAATTAAAAATTTAAATAAAATTTAGGATAATAATTCAAATGGAAAGTAAGCGAAGAAAAAAGGCAAATAAAAGCGGGATCGTGCACAGAATTAATAGTAAATGAAAGTGCGATGGAAACAGTATTAGAAAATGCAAAAAGCAATTACGAAAGGCGAGAATCCGGAAATCCGAGAAAAATCAATAAATGGAAAAATCATCGAAATCGAATGGGAAAAACGGGACAGTTATAGATTAGCTAATGGTCAACAAGATGACGGTTAGGGATTTATCAGAAAAGGGTTAGAAAGGGTTGAAAAACATTCAAATGTATGAAAACAGAAAACGTTAATTAATTAATTAATTGGCTAATGGAAAACCCGAGCTAATGGGAAACCCGAGCCAATGGAGAACCCGAGAGATGAAGGAAACCCGAGCTGGGTAAACAAGAAGAAAGGCAAACAAAAGGAAGATTTGGGCCCATTAGCTTGACATAATGATTAATGGGAAAAGAGTAAGGAGAAGATAGCGCGCGTAGGAAGACCGGTAGGGCCATTAATTATCTAGATTCGTTGGACCATTATGGATGACAGCCGAAGCAAACACGTAGGAGAAAATGTCAAACGAAAGATTGGCTCGGCAATAACCATTTGTCATCTTGATTTCGAGGAGTATATAAGCAAAGGGAAAATCAGAGAAAATCGGCATTCTGCCTCAGCTAGGGTTCGAAGAATCAGACGATAGGAAAAGGGATAAACGAATTAGGGAAGTAGGGAAAAGAAGAAATAGAATTAAGAATACGGAAAGGCGAAAAGGGATCAAACCAAACAGAACCGAGGAAAACGAGAGTCAACAGAATTAAAGAATCAAAAGGTGAATATTGTTTGTTTGCAAAGCATCAACGCCGAGCAGAGAATCGTATAAACTTTGATTGGTCATTGTAGCGTGATAATAAATTGTGAACCTGTTGTTTCAATATACGTTGGGTCGTTCATTGTTTTAATTTAAAGAACACCAGGAGTCAGAGAGAACCGACTTGAAATAATCCAAAACCCAACATATATTCTGGTGAGCCCGACGTGATTGCAAGTCGGCGGAAAATTATTGAAAGTTAGTGGAAAAATAATTCTTGGAAAAAATAGTACCGACGTGATTGAAAGTCGGCGGAAAATTATTGAAAGTTAGTGAAAAAAATAATTATTGAAAAAATAGTACCGACGTGATAGAAAGTCGGCGGAAAATTATTGAAAGTTAGTGGAAAAATAATTATTGAAAAAAATAGTACCGACGTGATAGAAAGTCGGAGGGAAATTATTGGAAGCTAGTGAAAAAGGAATTATAAAAAGAATTAGTACTGACGTGAGTGAAAGTCGGCTTAGAAGTTTGAAAATAGTGTTAACGAGATTATAAAAGGCTATTATTGGGAGATTTAAAAGAAGTTGAAAAGTAATTTTAAATTATTGTTTAACGCTTGAAGTTTAGCTCAAAGTGAACCGATACAACCTCAGAAGTCACAAACAAGTCCAAATGGCAAATGATAATGCTGTTATGCCTCTCAATAGAGAGATGATTGATTTCGCAAGTTGTCAGAAATTACCCGTCAATCAATATGGGGGAGACCCTGTTGAATTTGCAGATTTCATGGGAGATTATTATATGTACGCCTCAGCATACGGATGGACACAAGCCATTATGGTTCAGAGATTCCCACTCTATCTGAAGGGTGCGGCAAGAGAAGCCTGGCAGCAAGTCGACAAACGAAATGTTGGCAATGATTGGACAAAATTGAAGGATGCAATGGCACTGAAACTGGTTGGTGGAGATATCAAAAGAATCATGCGACAGAAATTTTATAATCGAGTTCAAGGTCCAGATGAATCGGTCAGTGAGTTTGCTTATCATCTGACCACTTTAGCAGATAAAGCCTTCGAAGTCAAACCCGATCAAGTAGATATGGCCAAGCAGGTTAAAGAGCTGTTAGAAGATCAGTTTATAACCGGAGTCCACTCCGAAATCAAAAAGGCCCTATGTTATGTGGATTTTTCCAATTTCGATGAGCTCGTGAAGAAAGCCATGAAGATAGAGCTGAATTTAAAAAGTGCAAAAAGATCAGATGCTTTTGGAGTTAATGTGGAGAGACGTGAGCGGTCAATTACGCCAGTGAGAGCACCATGGGATGAAAAGAAAATAAATCAAATCAGTAGTCCAATTTTAAGACCAAATACTAGATTTCAAGCCGGTAGAACAGCGATGAGTGTACAATCAAATGGACAGGTAAATAATCCTCAATGCGAACATTGCAAAAAGTCTGGACACTACTCAAATCAATGTTGGTTCAAATATGGGAAAAATCCCAGCCCTAACAAGAGATTCACAGAAAACAAAAGGATCAGCAGTGATGTCGAATGCTATCGATGCGGAAAGAAAGGGCATATTAGCAGAAACTGTTTTACCAGATCAAGATCATCGTCAGCGTCACCTTCACCACAAAGGGACAAAGTGAATACAAATGGACAGATAAAATGTCATTCGTGCAAGGGATACGGCCACATGGCGCGATCATGCCCAAGGAACTCAGAGAGATTCAGCAGACCTATTTTAAAGAAATCAATCAGATTCCAAGAAGATATGCCAAACACCAGTAACATGACTTATGCTCAGAGAGAGGAATTTCAAGACAAAATGGAAAAGGAATTTCGAGAAATGCGACAGAAGCTGAACAAACTAGTGGCTAAATTCGAATCAGATGAAGAAACTGAATCTCATATGATAATTAGAACCGTGTCAGAAGGTGAGGGAAAACCTGCCCCGAAAGTGCGAAAGATCGCATCAGATGAGAATCCGACTGCACTGTTAGCCCGAGTTGAAAAATTGCTTGAGAAAATGGAAACTGACAACTCCCAGTTGAAACGATGGATCGCAGAACTCAGTATGATGTCACTAACCCAAAGCGAACTAAAGAGAGCCATAAATTTATGTGCAAAGTTATTCAAAGGAAACAGAGATGATGAGATACTTAAGCAAATGCAAAAGTTTGGCAAGGCTTTGCGGTCAACAAGGGATTTAGATGATATCATAGTGGAAACGACGGGACTTGATAATGTGAAGTGCCAATTCCGTGTAAAGGCCTACGGACAAATCAAAGACCTAAAGGAGCGAATACTGCGTCAATACAGTGGATGGCAAGTGCAACTAAAATTTGAGAATCGATGTCTGGAAGACGAGGAGTACTTAGTAGATTGCGGTCTGATACCAGGCTGGAAAAATAAAGTAAAAGTTGTTAATGCTGTTAATACTTCGAATTCAGACAGACAAAATTGGGAAAAGATTCTAGCAGATTTACAGGATACCCTGTATGCAGGGAATAGAGATAAAATTAATGCGAGTATCGACTTCATAATGAGCATCGAAATGGATCGAGACATGAAAGAAGGGTTGTTTGAATGCATCGTACCGTATACGAATAAACCGACGAGTTATCAGGCAAAGTTAAAAGAGGTAATTCGAAAACTAGGACATGATTATGAGGCGGCAGACGATAGTGCGAAGTCTTTGATAATAGCGTTAAATATTGCGGATCAAAGGATTGAATATTATCAGGAACATTGGAGTGTAAAAGCAAAGAAAATACGACAAAAAGCAGCGGAGATATTAGGTAATGACGGAATTATCGTGTTGACGTTCAAAGGACGAGAATTGGATGATGACGAATATTTGTTAAACTACGGATGTAACCCAAATTGTATTAATAAGGTGTACGCAACAAAACAAAGTGGTGAAATGGAAGAAGATGCAGTAATAGTACCGTTTTGGCCTCTGTATGAGGAAGTGGACAATGATAATGTAGAGATTAAAACTGAAGTTGTAGATGACCCAGGAGAAATTGAGCAAGAAATTAATGAATTGCAGAGATTAGAAACAATGGAAAATGAGGAAATGAGATCAGAAAATGAAGTTACAAGGGATGTTGAGGAAAGGAGCACCGATAATAGGATACTACCGAGCATAGATGAGATGAAAAGTGAAGAGAACTTTGTTGAGACGAAAAATGACATTGCGATATGTGGGATAAAACAGAATGATGCGGAAATTGAATCTGTGAGTTTAGAGGAATCAAGCGAAACTGAGCGTTTAGATGAATCAAGCGAAACTGAGCGAATATTAAAAAGTTTAGTAACGGAATTGTATTTGTTAGATGAAACTGAAACAGAAGATGATATTTCGAAGGGGGAGAAAAGAGTTGTAAAAAGATTGGCAACGGAATTAAAGAGGAGATTACCGTCGATAATTAAAAGAAATTATGAAGAAAAGGAATTTTGTGAGGAAGCAGTAATTGAGGACTTAACACGAACTGAGTTAGATCGAGATGTAATATTGACAGTGCTAGCCTATATAATATTGGAGATTGGTACTTATGGGTATCTGGAAAGTGACAATTCAAAATCATTGATAAAGAAAGCTACTGAAATGACGAATAAATATTTGATGAAGTGGATCGCAAACAATGGCGGATGGGAAGAGTTAATACAAAAGGCTGAGAGCCCAAAAACAGAGACAGTGAGGAAAAAGGGAAAACTTGCATTTCCATGGTTGATGATTTCTATTATTATGTTATTGGGAATAATAAATACGACGAATTCATTGGTGGCATATGACTGCTCCCAAACCGAAATGGGAAGAGTATACTCGTTGGTAAACGTAGCAGAGTGTTCGGATGCATATCCAGTAAAATTTAAAGTGACAAATCCAGTAAAATATCATGTATATCAAGAATCGGGGTTTCGAAGATCAAAGGTGAGAGAGTGTACAGTGAAACGAACTACTTTTGTATTTTATTGTGGAAAATGGAGCCACTCATCGATGGTGAAAATGCAATCGATACCTAGACCGATAGAAATAATTCCGGAGAATTGTTTGGCAGCCTTTCAAACAGGACAGTTGAAAATTAATGCAGATATCAAACTACAAGCAAAGCTTAACCACAAAATCCGTGAGACTGTAACCGTGCGAGGGATAATAAAGTCGAATGGTGATTGCCAAGGAGAGCCATACAAAGTAGACGATGCTATAATTGACAAAGCCGTGGTTGTAGAAGAGTACATGTCAGAATTAAGAGAATTTGATGGATCATTTGATGATGATACTGGTAAACTACAAACACATCCATTCTGCAACATGAAACAATCTAGCTGTCAGACAGGAGAATCAATTTTGGTGTACGATGTCGATACCAAAAAGTGCAATTTAGTGCAATTGAAGACAATGAGTTTTAAAGAAATAACGGGAGAACAGATCAGGGAAAAGCCCGAGAAAATAAGAATGGATCCAGCAACGAGTACAACAACAAGAATCACACCTCTACGGATGAAAGATACTCCAACAGTGTTAATGTCAACCTCAGAGGAAGACGGGATGCGATTCCTGAGAAAAGAAACTAAAACAAAGTGTGGACAAAATGTCTATGAGACAAATTATAAAGGTATATATGTATCTCAGAAAATGATTATAGAGGCCCAAACAAACATACATGCCGGAGATATCAAGTTGACAAATTACTTTAATAACAAAATAGATTATTTATTTCACTTTGGTCAAAATACTGTTGAAAATGTGTACCGAGAAGTTATTATAAATGATTGCAATCTCAACAAAGAAATACTCCGAAATCGGATGGCAATGGCTATAACCAATCCTAATTTGGTAGCACCAATGTTAATTGCAGAAAATGGGGTGTTTGCCAGAATTTTCGGTGAAGCACTATATAGCTATAAATGTAAAGCGGTACCAGTTAAACTGACAAAGTATGACCAATGCACCAACGAGTTACCAGTGAACTTAAATGGAAAGTTGCGATTTATGGAGCCTGTAACACGAATCTTACTGGAAGAGGACGTGAAACCGAAAGTATTACAGTGTAATAGATTGTTGGCACCACTATACAGACTAACACCAGAATCTTGGATTGCATTACCAGATCATCGAGAAGTAAAGACACCGGAAAACTTAGAATTGACAGAATTACAATATCTGGTAAATTTTACGTCATTAGAGAAATTATCGCAAAGTGGAATTTACTCGAACGAAGACATTGAGGAAGCCCGCAGAAACTTGTTATTTCCATCAAAGAAAGAAAGAGTAATAATGGAGAAAATACATATATATTCCACTCTAACAAATATAGTATGGAGCTGTAAATGCGAGATCGCAGACCAAATAGAAATTATTGATTTACTAGACAATACGGCACCAGTGGTAGAACTGAATTATGATAAAGATATATTTGCGGTACGAAAGTTAAAGCCAAATTTCAAATACCAATGGCTGTTGAGACAGAACATGGCAAAGTGGTACACGCAAATTCCGATAGAAGTGCACACAAAAGAGATGCGAAACTTGATCGAAATAGAACCAGAGATAAATGGAATCAATATATATTGGAAGCCAGTGGACTTGGTGAAAGTGCGAATCACATTTCAAGGGTTAAATGTCGACACCCTTAACTCGCGAAAATCAGTTATCCGCTACGAGAAATTGAAAATGAATCAAAATTATTCAGTTAATGCAAACTACTACGAGAACATATGCCTCGAAAATGGAACGGTAGTGAGAAACCAATGGTCACGATTTAAGAGTGAGACCCAGTCTATCTATCTCAGAGACGAGTCAAATCGTATAACCCTGAGTGTTGGAAATGGACCGGTAACGATATATAGAAAATCAGGAAATGATGAAAGAGTTGTTATTATCTACAAACAAAAAACCCTGACTATATTAGATGCCGGTAATCATTTTTTTACACTTTACACTTCTGATTTAGAGACGGCATGGGAATTAACAGTTAAATATCAGCGATGGATAACCGAACCAGGCGGATGGCAAACAGTTTTCGTGGAAGTCAAGACAATCAATGAATCGAAACGAAAATCAGATACAACCACATCACCTTTCCAATTACCGACCCAAGAGACGACAAAACCTAACTCAAATAAACTAATGATGATAAATTCGGATTTGACAGTCAACTATTGTGAATATCTCATTTACATTTTAATAACAGGTTTTCTCATCCTATCAATAACATTCATAATCATCACCATTTTGATATGTGTAAAGAAGAGACAACTAACTATCCTTCAACCACCATCATATTCATATTATGAGACAAGACTATAAATTGTGATCTGCATGAATAGAGTATAAAAATATATTATATTTATATCAACAATGTGCATGTTTTATAAGTACCATAGGATGAACGGTGTAATTTGTTTGAGATTCGAAGCGAGGTGTTGATGCTTTGCGAATAGAGAGTGATACAAAAAAAAAAAAAATTACTATCATTTAATTTCAGAGAATGCAAGAAGCCTCGGAGATGTCATGCAAAGAGTGTAAAACAAGTACGCAAGAACTAAAGCAAAAGTTTCGTAGCATGCAGGGCAGAATAACAGATTTGGAGGAAGAAAACTTCCGTCTGAAAAGGCGGTTGGACCGTTTGGAAATCTTATTGTTTCAACACGAGGCCGATTTCGCGATGTTTCGAATGAGAGTAGAAGAAATAGAGGAATCGGAAGACGATGGTGAGATAAATCAATTAGACTAAAAAAATAAATTATTTAAACGGACCCAGTTAGTGTTTTTTTCGTCCTCGGAAAAAAATAATAGTAAATAAATATAAGTAAATTAACAAATAATCAAATAAATAAACAAATTGATATGAATAAATAATTAAAAAAGTGATAAATTAAATAAATGAATAATAGATAAAAAAAATGAACAAAAGCAAATAGAATAACTCAAATAAATGTTGCAAATAATGAAATGATACCTTAAATGAACAGTAGAAATAAATAATATTAAAGGGCTGAGTAGTAATGAATGAATTAGCATAACTATATAACAATGGGTAACCTACTGGGGCGAGAGAACAAAATTATAAATAAGTAAGGAATAATTTCACATTAGTAGTAACAAAGACTAATCGCGAAGAGGGACACAATTACCCCACACTTTCTAGCATAAATTAAAAACAAAGGTATGCTGAACATTTATTCAAAGTTTTATTCGTTTTTATTCATCATCAGAGTCCAACAGAACGGGACTTTGGATGCCACAGTCCCATTCCCTGCGTACATTGCAAGGCGGGCGTCCTTCAAACCTACTGCCTGTATCCACACAGGCAAAGGTACGTTTCAATCCCTTTCGGCGCGGTGGCAAAGGGACCCTGAAAAAGAAATTTAAAAAACCTGGTAGTATGGCAGTCAAATAACCATTGCATAACATCGAGATGCTCAAACTTAGGTTCTGGGACCTAAAATAGTAAGGGTTGAAAAGAAAAATGAAATAAATACTGTGTAAAATTCCGTACCATGGCGCCCTCGACAAATAATTAGTGCAGGCAAGTAATTGATTTTAAGAATTACATAATAAATTAATAAGTATAAATACGGCTAAAATTGTCAGAAAAATACGAGTAGCTGTAATTAGAGGTTTGCTTTTAGTATAAATACAAAATCAGAAAATCAAAAATATATGACCCAACACATGAGTGTGGTATAGGTAGTTGCATAAACAAATTAACGACCTAAAATTAAACAGTAAATAAGTTAATTTAATAAGTATCAATAAGTTAATTTAATAAGCAACACGAGCACTTGCAATCACCGGGGTTTGGCTACCCTGGACAGCGATTGCAAGTGTTCGGTTACTATGAGGGTAGTTGAGGACAGCATGGTCACAAAAACAAAAAACAAGTAATCACTTACGTCCATAGTAATTGAGGGATGGCGTTACTAAAATTCAAAAAAAAAAAAAAATATATGAAAAAAATAAAATACAAAATGCTTACTTCAAGATTGGCAAGACAAAACTAACGAAAAGTGGTAAAGCAGACACTTATATAGAACGCTTATCAGTACAGGCTACGTTAACAAACCACAGGGTAATTAATTAGAAAGCTTATCAGCACGGGCTACGTCAAGAAACCACAGGGTAATTAATTAGAAAGCTTATCAGCACGGGCTACGTCAAGAAACCACAGGGTAATTAATTATAGAGCCTATCAGTATCAGCTACGTCAAAAACCGCAGGACGAGTAAAAAATTCATTCGGAATATTAATGTTCACCTTATCAGGCTGAGTAAACAAAGTAATATCATGAGTCGGTCGGTGCGGGGGAGATTACCTTTTTACCATGCTGCGAGCGAAATAAACTAATAAGTTATTAATAACGAAAATTATTTTTAAATATTAATAATAATGGTAATACCTATCATCGGAGAGGGCGCAAGATCGGTGTTTGCCATAGGCGTCATTTACTCTAGGTATGCCACTAACGACAAAGTAACTGACATTTTCAGTTTAAAGTATTACCGTACAATATACATTGTTTATAAATGTTTTAAATCGTCCAAAAAAAAAATATTTAAAAAAAAAAACTGAACAAAATCTAAGCTGAAATTTCTAAAAGTAAAGAATTTAAACTAATATTGCAGCGAATAATATTACACAAGACTTAAATTGTAATTTATTAGAATTAATACAATAAGTTAGAATCATAAATTAAATTAAATATCTTACTAATGAAACAAGTTCTCCGTAATTTATTAGAATTAATACAATAAGTTAGAATCATAAATTAAATTAAATATCTTACTAATGAAACAAGTTCTCCTTTTTCCATTAAGAATCATAAATTAAATTAAATATCTCACTAATGAAACAAGTTCTCCTTTTTCCATTATTTCTTTAAGTTTATTTCCTCTTTCTGAGCCTGATTCTACTTCGTCTCGTAATAAGTCACCGCTGGACAAATGATTAAAACCATATTTATTAACTATTTTTTTCACATTGGGTTCCTTTTCCACTTCCCGGACCACCTAGATTTGATTAATATTAACGAGATTTATTTTTAAAAATCAATTAATTGATCGTCTTTACAACACGACTATAGCAACACATAGCAGCACATAGCAACCGCACACCTTCCTTTTCCACTTCCCGGACCATATTAACAAGTTAAATTTGAAACTGTGAGTTAGTTTAATACATTTAAGAATAACTTTACCAACTACTGTAGGTTCTAGATCAATGAAAACCGCGCGTGGGACGTGCTTCCCAGTCCCTGTTTCACTGAAGAAAGTGTTAAAAGAATCATCACCTCCTCCAACAGTTTTATCACTAGGCATCTGTCCATCTGGTTGTATACCGTGTTCCAGACAATACAACTCCCAGCAAGCATTACCCATTTGAACTCCAGCTTGACCCACACGTATGCTAATGCATTCTCTCTAGATAACATTTAAAAAAAAAAAAAAAAAAAAAATTAATCATATAAATTACCACCATTATTAATAATTTGTTAAAAAATTCGTTCTAACTTTAAAACCGTACAAAATGGCCACGAATCGAACAAATTTCCTTAAATAGTCTTTGCCTTTTATTACATGCCGACCTAGTTATGATCCAATCAGGGATTTGATTTCCTACCCTGTGCATAACTTGTCCCAGTAGATAAAGTGAAATAAAAACCAACACCTTGTTACAAAGAAAATCCAATTAATAATATTTTCGTCCTGGCGATACTGTATAATATCCGACGGATTACGCGACCTGAACTAACTGTTTGAGAATATGAGTCTGTTTCAGCTCAGTTATCGAGAATAGATTTCATTGCACGACGGCATAAGTTCATATTGAAAAATTTATTATCCACAATTTTATTCGACTGAGATGAGAAGGAAAAATATCACAGCCATGATTAGGTAGGAAATATTCTGCAGCTAATTGAAAAAATTATTATCCACAATTTTATTCGACTGAGATGAGAATGAAAAATATCACAGCCATAATTAGGTAGGAAATATTCTGCAGCTTGTATTTATTTACAAATATCACAGCCATATTTAGGTAGGAAATATTCTGCAGCGTGTATTTATTTTCACCAATCATTTTCTACCATTATCACTGGGAATCTGAAAATAGGTTATTCTCTCACAATGTCTAGCTAAATATTTCTCTCCATCATACACACATATTCACACACACACACAAATATTTGTGTATATTCATCCATCTCAGTTCTAATCGATCGATTTGCTTATTGTCGGCTCAACCTGTGTGTGTGCGCGTGCACACGCACAACAATTTGGTATGCTGGTTCACAATAAATGTGCATGTGTATTGATGAATGAACAAAATGGATGGAATGGCATCTAGTTCCATGTGCATTAGCATTTAGTGAGCTGCTTATTCCATTATTATTATTATTATTATTGTTATTATTATTATTATTATTATTATTATTATTATTATTATTATTATTATTATTATTAATATTATTATTGTTATTGTTATTGTTATTATTATTATTATTGTTATTGTTATTGTTATTATTATTATTATTATTATATGATATGATGCGATGCTAGACATCAACTACTACTATTTATGAATTAATCTAGTAGTAGTAATATGCTGTAGAACAGCTCTCAATTTATCCAATACAAATACACACATACATACACACACACACGTATATATATATATATGTGTGTATATATACACCAACTCACGTGTTCCACTGCCGATGTCGTCGTCGTCGTCACGTGCTGCCACTGCTGCCGCCGCTGCTGCTACTATTCACTGAACTCTCAATTTAAGGACAACAAATCACTGCCTATAAACAATGTATTTATATATGAGTATTTCATTTTGCTATCAGTTTGAATTTTATTCCTTTCAAACAAAAATTCTTTAATTCTGCTCTGACTTTGCAATCTTGTAATCACAGACGGTTTAATATTTATTTCTGGAAGGTTTTTGACTGCCAGATGATGCTTATGAATGGTGATGACGTGATATATGCTTGATATTCTCTACCGATTTCCACTCAACTCCATATTGCCAACGATAATAGCGGGGTTTAAGTTTCCATTAAAGGTAAAAAGAATTCCATTTGCATTGGCTTACTGGATTTATTATATTAAATTTATAAAACATTTTACCTTTTACAAGATAGATGGTTCATGCATGAAAATGAAATCAATAAAAACAACTCAATTATCTGATATTAAACATGATCAGCTAGATATTAAAATTTTGCACTATAAAAAACTTTAAACTTCGGTTTTCGATTCATAAAACATCAATTTTAAGTTAATTTTTAATTAACAAAACAATTTTAGAGTAACAAAATATTGGATAATTTTTCTACATTAAAGTTTGAAAATTGTCAAAAATTAAAACAGATATGAGTCAAACTTAAGCCTTCATTTCATTTGGTCTTGAAAAGATTAAAATTTATTGATACGCTATGCGCCATCAAAATTATAATAATAATAGTGATAATAATACATAATCACAGCAAAACATAGATTTCGAGGACGAAAAAATTTTTTTAAGGGGGAGATATGTTGAGGTCTGTAAATTAAAATTAAAAATTTAAATAAAATTTAGGATAATAATTCAAATGGAAAGTAAGCGAAGAAAAAAGGCAAATAAAAGCGGGATCGTGCACAGAATTAATAGTAAATGAAAGTGCGATGGAAACAGTATTAGAAAATGCAAAAAGCAATTACGAAAGGCGAGAATCCGGAAATCCGAGAAAAATCAATAAATGGAAAAATCATCGAAATCGAATGGGAAAAACGGGACAGTTATAGATTAGCTAATGGTCAACAAGATGACGGTTAGGGATTTATCAGAAAAGGGTTAGAAAGGGTTGAAAAACATTCAAATGTATGAAAACAGAAAACGTTAATTAATTAATTAATTGGCTAATGGAAAACCCGAGCTAATGGGAAACCCGAGCCAATGGAGAACCCGAGAGATGAAGGAAACCCGAGCTGGGTAAACAAGAAGAAAGGCAAACAAAAGGAAGATTTGGGCCCATTAGCTTGACATAATGATTAATGGGAAAAGAGTAAGGAGAAGATAGCGCGCGTAGGAAGACCGGTAGGGCCATTAATTATCTAGATTCGTTGGACCATTATGGATGACAGCCGAAGCAAACACGTAGGAGAAAATGTCAAACGAAAGATTGGCTCGGCAATAACCATTTGTCATCTTGATTTCGAGGAGTATATAAGCAAAGGGAAAATCAGAGAAAATCGGCATTCTGCCTCAGCTAGGGTTCGAAGAATCAGACGATAGGAAAAGGGATAAACGAATTAGGGAAGTAGGGAAAAGAAGAAATAGAATTAAGAATACGGAAAGGCGAAAAGGGATCAAACCAAACAGAAACCGAGGAAAACGAGAGTCAACAGAATTAAAGAATCAAAAGGTGAATATTGTTTGTTTGCAAAGCATCAACGCCGAGCAGAGAATCGTATAAACTTTGATTGGTCATTGTAGCGTGATAATAAATTGTGAACCTGTTGTTTCAATATACGTTGGGTCGTTCATTGTTTTAATTTAAAGAACACCAGGAGTCAGAGAGAACCGACTTGAAATAATCCAAAACCCAACAAACATGCAAATTTTTAGAACGTTCGGATAATTAATGGTCAAACTATTTCATTTTTTCAAAATTTAGGTTCTGAAAAAACGTTTTCAATTAAATTGAATTAATTTACTCCGGATGATCAACTCAAATACACAGGATAGTCTACTAAAAATTTAAACACGTGAAAAAATTTTCAAATTTTTTTTTGAGGGACTTTTTTACGATAACATTTTTAACGAAATCGGATTCAGCATAGCTGATTTACTATTATCACAAATTTTCAGATCATTCTGATAATTATTTTTCGTAATAATAATAATAATACTCCGGATGATCGTCTCAAAAAATACACCGCATGGCCATCTCAAAAATTTTTCAACTTTAACAAACACAGCATTGAAAAATACATAGAAAATTTTTGAAAATACACCGAATGATCGTCTCAAAAAATACACAGGATAATCTTCTCAAAAATTGTTACTTAGAATATTTTTTCAATTAAGCTACAAACGACTAAATTCTACATAAATAAAAATACTCCGGATGGTCATCTCAAAAATTTTCAAAATATTTACTCGGTAAATTTTTCAACTTTAACAAACACAGGATTGAAAAATAAAGAAAATTTTTCAAAATACACACGATGATCGTCTCAAAAAATTTTCGACTATAACTTCTTGTTTAAAGTCCATCAAGGGTGAAAAGAATTGCGGCAACCTAACATTATACTCATTTCCCATTCCATAGTCATGTTGAGGGTTGCCCTTAAAAAAGGCAGATATTGACTGAAATCATTATTTGAGAGGTCAACCTTTCTGGATACATTTATTCGGTGACATTACACCAGCTTTAGAGTGCAACGGAATAACACAACCAAGCAAATATGGGTATCAGGGCAATAAAAATGTTAATAGCACGGAGTAGCAGAGAACGCATGTGCGGGCATCGCAATTGTATAAAATGACACCAAAAAACATTTAAAAAACTTATGGTGTAAGAGTCAATTATAAGGCGGATCTATACTCATGGTTTCGTTCAAATTTTCCATTTCATTTTTCATCATTTTCTGTATAAAATATCTGAGGTCATAACAGAATTAATTCGGGCCAAGTGCGCTGAACTTAGATGCAGTTTGATATCGCGAGGGTCCATAAATCGACTGGGAAACCGACCTAAGTTATAAATTAGCCAAGGAAATCGATTGTCAGATAATGTGCATACAAATCCCGAATATTAAAATAGGCAATTTGAAATAAAATGATATTCATCCTGGTCCAAATTTTCTGAAGTAGTTAAATCTAAATTATATAAAACCGCTGAAAAAGTATGGGAAAAGCACATAAAGTTATAAGGAATACAATGAACTTCTGAAATAGAAATGGAATGATTATGAAGGTGTGTAGTAGAGTCAATAACCAATCTGGACGAACCTAGAGAAAATAAAATGACCACTTTCAAGGATAAATAGAGAAACTGCGTAAAGATTAAACCAGTAAAAGAAACAAGTAGCTGAAAATGCTGTGGAAATATATTGCTGCATCAGAGAAAGATAATTATAAAGCTAAGATGTCACTGTATCTGAAATTGATGGAAAGCACCTTTAAATCAAAATAGTGATCAAAGGATCGATATTATTTCAATTATTGACTGAAATCATCATTACAATAAATAGAGAAACTGCGTAAACCATCAGTTGAAATGTTATGGAAATATAATGCCACCTGAGAGAAAGATATTTATAAAGTTAAGATGTCACTGTATCTGAAATTGATGGAATGCACTTTTAAAACAAAATAGTGATCAAAGGATCGATATTATTTCAATTAAATTAGTGATAGCGTGAACCATAATTGGGATTCCTTGCAAGTAGCCACAAAAATCTTATATCTTTTACCCATCAGGTGCCCAGCAAAGCTGAGAATGTCACTGAATAATTGGCCAATAGAGGTCGAGAGAGATTAAATGATTGTACAGATCTTATTAGAACTGAAACCATGACAAATGGAACATGATCAATCGCGATTAGAGAAAACATCATCATTTATTGCATTACAGAATTGCGAGCTCCATCACTCGGTGCATCAGACTCTCCACAGCTCCATCAGCGCAACATTGAGAGGATTTTACCAGGAATGCTTGATCTGTGTCAGCAGTCCTAGCGATGCTTGGCAACAGGGGCACGGATCCAAGGAACTGGACCTGCCTAGCCGCAGCCAATGCGGCGCCACCACCAGAGGAGAACACGAGATCGATATTGCCGCAACAAGGACAACAGAGCCCACTCATGTTTTCCACGAGGCCAAGAATCGGCAGATTGATCCGCTGATAGAACGAGATCTCCTTGCTGACATCGGACAACGCGACTCGCTATCGCAATCATTGCAATGAAATCGACACAATTCACACCAGCGCAGTACCTGAGGCGTTGTCACGATGACGGCACCGGCAAATTGGCTCAGATGGCGCGATTTTATTACGGTTGCCAAGGTGATCTTCTCATCTGACGTTCCGGGAGGGGTGTCGATCACCAGGTAATCTAGAGCTCCCCAATGGACTTGATTCAACAAGCTTTCTATCATGGAATTCTTCTTGGCCCCTTCCAGATGACGCTGTCGGTTTGATTGGCCAATAAGAACCCGATCGACATGACGGCAAATCTAGGCGAGTTCTCCCGGTTTTCTGCGTCCGCGTAAACTGGCAGCCACCCGGCATCGCATTTCCTTACCTGTGATGATAGAGCGGCAATAAATAACGGACACGATCGATATTCAATTGGGGAGGGGGGATGATGAGGGGGGATTGTCCCTATTTACTGATGTACCGCGCGCATAATCCACACCAGTTATCACTGATGTTGCCTAGCAACACGCGTTACCATCAAAATCAAAACAATTACCTCCTTGCCCTCGACACCGAGCATCCGCGGAATAGACGGGCCGCACAGATCAATATCGAGCAGCCCCACTGAGTGACTCGATCTCCATAGTGATTGAGCTAACTCGGTAGCGATTGTCGATTTCCCAACGCCGCCTTTGCCCGATGAAACGACAATTATACGTTTGACATTGGCGATTCCAGCACAATTGATATCGGTGGTCGTGGTGGTGGTAATCATCATCCTTCCTACTGAAATGAAAGCCAATCATCAATCAATAAAACTAAAATTAACCACAAATCCAGCCAATCGGCGGAACAGCCCAAACAGAACAAATCAAACCCAAATGAAAGCCGTAATGAAAATTTATTAACAAATTTATATATAAATTACAATTCTAATGAGCTCAGCTGCCGCAATATTTCATAAATCATTAATAATTATTGATTTAGCATTAATATTAATACGGCCGATTGTTCCTATAATTTCCCATCGATCGATTGAATGTGGGAGCCGCGCCTGTCCACGACTCGTTCGCCTCTTTCCCTCGCCACAAACTCTCGGTGTTGCTGTAGTGTCGTCTGTCGTGGTGAGGAGGAGGAGGCACATCAGGCCCCCCCCCGATTTTGCCTTCTGTCGAACTTATAGTTGCTATTAAATGTCTGCTGCTGCTGCTGCTGCTGATTATAATTATTATTATGGACATTTCCAGAATTTTGATAATCATTAGCTGAATAAGCAGCACCAGTTTGCCAATTACCGTCACGTTCCGCATAATTATTACTGTGGCGTCGGTTTGCACCGTTGGCATTATGAATATCATGGAAATTATTCACTTGTTGGTGACTCTGATGTCTGTAATAGTGTTCGTTAGTATTTTCAACACGATAATTTAAAGGATCTGCACCAGGAAAACTTGGCCTGCTTTTTAGCCCATAATTCGTTTCATTGTACACATGAGTTGGCGAGAGATGACTTTGTCTATGATCGTATTCATTATAACTATGATTGGATCGGTTATCTGTATGGTTAAAGTCAGTTTTAGGAAATTTATACAACTCTGTATTTTCCCAGCGAGAACCAATCCTTGGTTTCACTTGTAGTCGCATTCCAAACAGTTCTGTTTCATTTAGTAAGTTGCATGCATATATCACACTTTCTGTATCTTCAAATTCTATAAAAGCGTATTCTTCTTTCAAAGTCATATGTTGTACTGGACCTGCTTGTGTGAACAATTCAAGCAATAAATCATATGTTACTCTCTTTGAGTCAAAATTTTTAATGAAAATAGTATAATCTTTAGAATCGTTCATTACCAAAATTTATAGGGACAATATTACCAAAATTTATAGAGAAAATATTACCAAAATTTAAAGAGAAAATATTACCAGAATTTAATTTCACAAATCAAATAAATGCCTTATTCAAACAATTATATATTAAGTTTTTAAATTCAAAATAATGATGTAAAATAAGATTTAATTTTACTTGAGAATCATTCAAATTATTAATTAAAAAATTTAAATTACTTAAATATTTAACTTAAATATTTCATTTTCTTTATTATTTCTTTTTATTTTATATTTGTGCTTAATTATTTTAAATTTAAATAATGAAGAATTTATGATATATTTGAAAATCAGTAAATATTTTTTTTCAAATGTTTTTCGGAAACTCGTTTGTTGCGAATAAGAATTATGAGTCGATTTTCCAATTATCAAAAAATACTTTAGATATTTCTCTCCCAAATTCCCATATCAATCCTTCAAGATCTTTATTTATATTTTCCGAAGACAATTTAATTAGAAAAATTGCACAGTTTGTGATAAATTTGAGATATCCTTTTATTATTTAATTTTAATGATATAAACATATTTATTTCCTTTACTTCTCGCTAATACTATGGTAGAAATTTTTGTACAATTAATAATTTTGACAAACTGCATTGTTTTGGCCTTGGAAGTGTTGGCCAAGACACGATTTTGTTTAAATGAATCGGTAACATGGACGCAAATACAGCATTCAGATTTAAAATCAGACCCATAAAAAATCAACTAACCATGCTAAAATATGATAGAGAAAACAATTAAAAATAAAATCAAGAAACATAAAAGTAAATTAAAATAATAACAAAGTGCAACAATATCCGCACGAAATAAACATAGAAATAACACGAGAACACGAAAATTTGACGAAAATTTGATAATTTACCAAAAAAAGCGAAAGTCCATGAAAATGGAACTAAAATTAAATAATTTGAATTGGAAACAATTCAATTAAAAAATTAAAAAATAATATAGTCAAAAAGAATCACAAAATTAATAAAATTAAGATAAGAATATATTAGAAAACTACAAGGTCAAATTTTGTTTTACTACATCAAATTTAACAGCAAGGTTAGGGTCGTACAATAGGTATATATACCGATTCATTTTCAACTTGAATCAGTTTTTAAAAGTCGAATCAGTCCTTGGTAACTCAGTCTTAATCAGTGAAAAAAACCGACAAATTTTCAATGTGAGTGGAGGAATGTTCGGAACTTTCTCCACGTCGTGTCTAGACAACCTCACGAGAGCTCTGTGTGGGCGTCGGCGTGGGGAAAGGTTTTTATGAATTTCAAATGCAATATTATGATCCAACGATGTATTATATGAAAATGTTACAGAATAAACGTTATAAATAAACTCTTGTCGAAATTTTTCCGACCCATAGTCTTGTTGGATGATGACGGTAGACCAATCTCCACATTTATCCTAAACAAGTACTACAAGGCGGGGCCTGGCAAGTACAGAGTGAACATATATGCCGAGAAACGGGCATAAAATAAACAAATGTAAAAGGGTAAAAACCATACAGACAAAAAAACGCAAAATGACAAAGAAAGTAATCATAAATACAACACCGATAATAATACAACAAATTAATTCAAGCCCAAACATGAATATAACAACCCCGAAAGCAATAACTCAAACCATAATAGATAAAGTAATAACGAAAACCTATAGAATACCAATCCAACTTAAAGAAAAGCTAATTAAATTACCTACGGGAAAACCCATTGTAATAAAAAATTGGAACGAACTACAAGCATTTCAAAAACAAACACTAAAACCACTATGGCCTTTTTACGTAATATCAACCAGCATTTTAGCAATAGCGATATTAGCAATAGTTAGTAGTGTACAAATTTACAAAAAGTACAAGTGGAAAAGGCAGCGGTATCGGCACCGACTGGTCAGAAGTGTACCAGGGCATTTTCACTTGGATAAATATGTACCAGGTCAATATACAATGTCTACTCTCGTCTAGTAAAATCAATAATTATCAAGGTAAAATAATATGGTCAATAATATTAATAAAATTTATATATTTATATAAAAAAGCGTATAAGGAAAAACCTCAAATGCGCACCAAATATGTATATTTATATTTTATTTTTAGAAAGAGAACCAATCCAAACATACAATCCAAACTCAACCAATATCACCAAGCAAACAATTCAAACAAAACAATCAATCCAACCAATCCCAGTTGACAATGCAATCCAGGTCCCAAAAAGTGCAATACTATTGCCTGATAAACAAACATTATGGCAGCTTTTATAAGAATCTGCAAAATAAGATATGTTCAGATGGAACCCCTATTACAGTCCGCAGCTTCCCAAACCAAGTATGTATCCCCCAACGGAATGAAAGTGGAATTAGAAGAAAGGGAGTTACACCTAATAAAGCTTAATGAGGCTCGAAGAGTTAAACTACATGAGCTCATTGGTGCATACGACAGATTCCCGAACGCAGATGAAGCAGCAAAACGAGGAAAAAAAGTTCCACATCGGATATTATTCCATATGACAAAAACAGAAGTCTCAATATGTCAGCAAAAGATACCCCTCATAACGACAAGTATGTGCACAGCGGTTATCAAAACAATAAAAACCTACAGGAGCGTCCCAAATGATTTCAATGAATTAACAGTACAGATGAACAATCTACTTTGTGTCATCGCAATAGAAGTACTGTACGTTCCAACAATCCCAAATCCATTTCGATTATTACCAACAATACCGTCGAAACTGCAAATGCACGGTGAAATTATCAGAGGAAAAAAATCGTTCACCCACAAGGAACTATCGGCCACCGAGAAACAAAATCTGATTATGTTTGTGGACATAAAGCTGGTGTGCGACTCAAATGATAACATGATGCCAATAGATGTCAACATCAGAAACTCTAAAGGGATAGCCATATACAATAAGAAAAGATCATGCATTATTATCCCGAAAAAACAATGGCCAACAGAGAAAATATCGTTGGAAATGAAGACGAATATCAGGCCCTAATCGACATTCAAAAAATATTATGTGGAAAGATAATAATTGGATTTGATATTATGAGCAAGTTGAAAGCACTTACCTTAGATCTAGACAACATAATAGGGGTGCGAGAAATGTCAGAAGACAACTTTATGTGCTCATTTGTGAAGAATGTCGCCCCACACAAAATCAAGTTATCAAACCTGGCGTACCACATTATAAGTCATCATAAGAAGTGGTACAAAGATAAAATAATCAATGATATTCTTAAAAAACAAGAACCTTTCTCCACAGCATCGACAACAATAATACTAAAAGCCATATACGGAATTGTAGAAAAGCAATGGGAAGAAGTCATCAAATGGAACTCAGATGTTTCCAACAATGGCAAGGAACAAATGTTATCACAAGTACAAGAGGACAATGAAGAAGACATATATATCGAACCTTCCCAAATTGAACTAAAATTTAACAGGAATGGCACCCGGAGAACATTTGAGGACGAATTACGAGAAATTGATGATGAAGTCGTTTTTATAAAAGAAGACAAGAAACAAAAACTTACGGAGACAGTCAAACTGGAACCGCAAGAGCCGACAACATCCCAACAAATGGAATGCGATATAGATTCAGACGACGAGTATTTGTCATGTGAGGAAGAAACAAACGAGACAGATACTATGAATACAGAAGATTCGGAAGCAGAATTAGGTTCAGAACCCGATATCGAAATAGAAGAGCCATACTTCGTCATAGACAGAGAAAAAGAAAAAGTTACAGAAAGAGATTTGTGCCACCACTTTGGAAGGAGAATTAATGAAGGAGACGTTCTGAACCTGGCATTGGGAAAAGGGTTCAAGAGAACGAAAATGATGATTCAAGACGTAGAAGTGGAAATGGTACGGACAGAAAAAGATAATGCGGACATTATCTTAACGGCCCAGGGAGGAATGTTGGATGATGAGGGTAGACCCATCTCCACATTTATCCTAAACAAGTACTACAAGGCGGGGCCTGGCAAGTACAGAGTGAACATATATGCCTTGGAACGGGCATAAAATAAACAAATCATTAAAGTGCAGGATCCCAAATCAATATCACAAAGATACAGAATCCCAGCAGATCAATCAATTCCCAATATACAGATTATACAAATCTTATGTGTTGAACAATTATCCCATATATAACTTGAACAATTAATTTTTATCCGAATAATTATGATTATGTTTCTATTATTAATTCTGGGTACACTTATTATTTTATTATCCTGTGTTGAACAATTGTCCTGTATATAATTTGAAAAATTAATTTTTATTCGAACAATTTTGATTATATATTTTATTATTATTGGTCATGTTTTTATTTTATATGTAATTAAAAAAAAATTTTTTTTGGTTTGGTTTTATTATTTTAATAATATCTGAAACAACTAAATTAAAATCAAAGAAAAAACAATTAAATAAATACAAAATAAATAAACAGAATTTCTTAAAAATAAATTTGGAATATAAACATATGTTGTTAAATAAATAAGAAGGAATTTCTCTAATATTGAACAAATAAGACTAGAATTTTTCGGGGGATTTTTAATACTAAATAAATAAAATAAATTTTAAAATAAATAAAAATCTTTTCACTGATAAAATATTTTAGTATAAATACTGAAGTATTTTTCAGTCAAAGTGCCCTTAAATTTTTTAACCAAAAAAGAAGCGGTCTGAAAAGGGAAATCCTTTTACAGACTTTAAAATAGAACAGATAACGTTCACCACAATTCTTTTTCGCATTCACGTACATAACACGCACCTACATACACGATAACATTTACATAACAAGCATCAATTGAAGAATTTTTTGAATTTGAATAAAGTTTTAATTTGAGAAAAGATTGATTAGAAAGAAAATCTGTAACAAATCTAACTTGGTAAATTTTATTTATAAATAAATTTTTATATATCAACTTTGTCTTTTGATTTATATAAGAAACCAGTGCAAGTTGAGACTCACTAAAATCGAGACCTCAACAGTCTACACATCACCGCAAGAAAATAAACTAGACATACCCCCATCGAATTGTATAAGTGCGGTGTAAGTCCGCCAATAATTAGTGCCCATGAATGATACGGCGTGAGAACGCAGTAGCTGAAACGTAAATTATAATTCCGTAAAGTGGAAATGAGTTGAAGATGGAATAGTTTTTTGGCTATTTCATCATCACTCAATTCCTATAAACTCGATTTAAAATTATAGAAACAAAACGGCTCAAAATCATAACACTGAGTAGTCCAGTGGGTACTCATAAATTCCTAACATTGACATAATTCTACCATAGTATCAATTTAGGGAAGGTGACGGGGATTTTTATGACAAAATCGTTGTTATCCCTTCCAAAAATTAAAATATAAAGATTTTAAGTGAAACTAAATCTCGAGTCGCTATAATTTCTAAAGTAAAATATAAGGATTTTAAGTGAAACTAAATCTCGAGTTGCTATAGTTTATAAAGTTAAAATACAAAGATATTATGTGAAACTCAAATTGCAAGCTGATATGACTTCAAAAAAGTCAAAATAGCAAGATGTTAAGTAGAACTTAGTAAAACTAAATTTCAGTTTACTATGAGTTTCACTGTAACAGGGATATGATACCCTAATATTACAAGGTTAAATAGATACTTTAAAAAATTCAGTACAGGAAACCCAATTTCAACTGCCCATCTATTTTCAGGTTTTTTCCAGAACAAATTTTTAACGAAATAACTGCCGTGATATATCACGAACTAAAACCCCGAAATTGCATCCATAAATATAAAAAGAAAATGCGCAAGTTTCGTCTTAAAGCCTAACGTCAAGTAAAGGAACACTATCAGGAACCCAGTAAGTGAAACTTAACCCATAAGTATTTACAATAACTAACAGTTATGCTAATACACCAACCAACAATCTGCACAAATCCGCAAACGTTCTGTACCCATCCGTACTCATCCGTACCAATCCATACCTATCCGTACCAAACCATACCAATCCGTACCAATCCGTACCAATCCGTACCAATCCATACCAATCCGTACCCATCAGCGCCCAACACTCACTAGTACTATTGGCATTATTATTATACTTTTTACTTCATATAAATGTAAGAGTTTCGTTTACTTCATAGATTCACGTTACTTGCATGTGATATATTAAAAAATTATATTTACATGAAATTTTCAATTGTTAATTGACTATTTTGTTAGTAGTATATTACATAACAATTTTATCAAAATAATCATAAAACTTTAATAATTTTCATGAAAATTTAAGTTTAAAAGCAGTATAGTATATTGATAGTTTATTTAATTAAAATCAAGTCACTCAAAGCTTAAATTTTATCACTGGATTTACAATATTTTAAGAAAATAATTCAACAAGTTTAAAATTTCAACTAAATATAAAAAATTATACAAGACTTAATTTACCAATTTCTATAAAATTTTAAATTTACAGCAAATAAAATATATAGATTTATATTCTAATAAAAAATTTAATTATTAAAATAAAAAATAATTCGCCCACGATAGGAGTTGAACCCCCAAACGAATTATTACCGACACCACTGATGTAAGAATTTTGAAAATAACTCATTCAAGATAGGATTTAAACATTGGATTAGTTTAGGAAATAATTAATAGGATTATTTACATGTAAATACTTAACCAAATTCTATAAATTTATAGCAAATATACTGTTTCTAATGAAAATTCAATATTTTGATAACAATTCACCAGGTTAGTCGGATACTAATTTACAAGTTCATTCGACTCTATAAATTATTAGCGATACCATCAACTAAATTCGTTGTGTTTTTAGTGTTTTTATGAAAATAAGTCACTGGGTTTACAAATGAAAGTAACCGATAATTTCGGACATTAAAGCTTTATGTAGCCAAAACTGATTAAATAACCATTAAAAATTCATCAGGTGATACCTATTAAATATTTCAATAATTTATGATTCAAACTAGGCATATTATAATACTTTTCGATAAATTTATGGATAAACTATTACATGGTTTGTTATAAAGTTATTTAAAAGGTTAAGAATTTTAACCCTAAATAACGAAAGAAGACACAATTTTAACCCTAAAATATGAAATATAACTTTGAACCCTATGTGATTAAAATGTTATAACATTAGGTAAACCAATAATTACTAAATACCAAGTAAACACATGTCTTTAATAAAGAGTAGTTGGTAAAAAACATACATATATTTAATATTTGTTGACAATTTTTAAGTACCTGTTAAAAATGGTTTGAAAATATGAATAAATATTTTAATTTAAGAATATTAAATTGAAAATCTCTATTGAAATTAAAAAGTATATAAATTTGTTAATCGTCAATTTAAATAAACTCGTAAAATTATTGATTGATTAAATGCAATTGTCAATTAGAAATATTATTGACTGAACTTATTTTTTAATAGAAAGTTATTCTTGAAACAACATAAAAATCATATTTCAATAACTTTTCTTTAAATTAATTTTGAAAAAGTACAAACCAAATTCTTTATTTTGATTGGCTGTTACTATTGACAACGACATTATTTTTCTATAAATTTAGTCGCTAAACACAAAATACTAATAAATTTATTAAAATTATTACAGTTTTCTTGAAAATAATTTGAAAACGTACAAACCAAATACTTGATTTTGATTGGTTGTTACTATTCCTATTGACAACGACATTATTTTTTGATAAATTTAATCGCTAAACTCAAAATACTAATAAATATATTAAAATTATTACAGTTTTCTTGAAAATAATTTGAAAACATACAAACTATTTTTCAATAAACTTATTATTATTTAACTAAAACCGGTTGTTGAAAATACTAATAAATTTATCAATTAAAATAATTAAAATTTTAATGAAAATAATAAATTGAAAATGAAATAATAGAATACTTGATTTTGATTGGTTAATTCTATTTATTACCAATGACAACGACTCAAATTAATTCAAATTTTAATGTTCAAATTATTTTCTAAATATTATTGGTACCGCATTGATAGGAAATCATACTATTCAATCGAACATAATTTCATTAATCTTTTTAAATAAATCAACAAAATTCATTTAAAATTAATATAATGTTGAACTTGTTGCTAATAACCGACTTATTTAACACATATCCGAATCTAATTATATGCATTGTAAAACACTACAAGTAATAATTCTTTGATGCTCCTATTAACATTACAACCTTTACATGCTGGACCAATACATTTTCCAGTAAAATGGTCTAACCTTATCTACTATGTTCTTATTACACAAATAACAATATTCACAATTATCAAATGAATATTCTTCAAAAATTCATAAAAGTAGTTTTAACCAATGAAATGATGGTAACTTGTCATATCAGTGAAGTTGTTGATTAATAAGAATCCATCAGAAATTGGCAAATGTTTTTGAAAATGTTATCTTTTGGTAAAATAGATAATGAAACTAGGTGTTATCGTTTTTGAACTCCATATACTTATCTTTTGATAATGTATAATGCGTAGTACCGAACTGATTTTTCTTACATAATTGGTGTTTTTCAAAGGATTTTGGCTTACGAAATCCATTTAAACAATCTTCACACCATTTGCAACAAATTCGAACATTACAATCATTATTTTTATGACAATTCATCAAGGATTGTAAATTAGTTACTGCTGTATAATGATATTTTGCACCCTCCTTTATCAATAATAAATAAATTGGATCCAATCCAGTTACTTTTGTTCGGTGAATTATATTTAAATATGGATGCTTCGTTATAAGTTCTTCTCTATTCTCAAAATTTTTGTTAAATCATTACATTAAATTCTAAACCAGGATTTTTCTTCACAAAAGTTGGGATATCACACAGTTTCATTGACATATCGTTAGGATCGTATATCAAGTCATTCATATACGGTAATTATTTTCTTGGTCTATCTTTCTTGATTTTATCAGATTTCAATACAGCCAAAACACTATATATGAAACATAAATTATTGGTATTTTGTACATATAAGAGCTTTAGGTGTTGGAATATAACTATGTCCAGATAACCTAGATATATTAGAAACTTTGGTTACCTTGAAATTTACTTCTAATATTCGGTTTATTTTCAAACTACTTCTGTTCATTCAACAATCTTTTCATTTATTTTCTTTGTACCAATATCAAGAAAAGTTGTAGTCACTGAAGCAGCGTGATTTGATATACTATCTACTTTGAGTTTCCCATCTTTTTCAAATTCTACTTAAACTTCAAATTGAACTTTTGAATGTTTCATTTCATTTAATGTAATTTTTAATTTTTCCAATAGAGAAGAACTATTTCCTTAACATTATATCTTCCGATGTTCACTTTTATAATTCGATGTGAGCGTAGTAAATCATATTCAATTTCTGGTTCAACAATAATGTCGCTTAACCCTAGTCCAATTTGTAAATCATCTTTAATAAATATTTTTTCAAGTATTTCAGATTTTATGGTGGTTTTTCGTTTCAAACTGTGTTTAAACAATGATTTTTTATCCGTATAAAATTGATATAATACTAAGCATTTCATGGAAAACTCTACATTTCTCTTCACATACTCAATATTTAGCGAAAATATCTACTTAGTCGTAGACTTAGTTGTAAACTTAGTCGTAGACTTAGTTATAGACGTAGTTATAGACTTAGTCGTAGACTTAGTTATAGACTTAGTCGCAGACTTAGTCGTAGACTTAGTTATAGACTTAGTCGTAGACTTAATCGTAGACTTAGCCGTAGACTTAGTCGTAGACTTAATCGTAGACTTAGTCGCAGACTTAGTTATAGACTTAATCGTAGACTTAGCCATAGACTTAGTCGTAGACTTAATCGTAGACTTAGTCGTAGACTTAATCGTAGACTTAGTCGTAGACTTAGTCGTAGACTTAGTCGTAGATGGGTACGGATTGGGGCGGATGGGTGCGGATGGGTGCGGATGGGTGCGGATTGGTACGGATTGGTACGGATTGGTACGGATTGGTACGGATTGGTACGGATTGGTACGGATTGGTGCGGATTGATGCGGATGTGTGCGGATGTGTGCAGATCTGTGCGGATCTGTGCGGATCGTTGGTTGGTGTGTGTGTGTGAAATGTTTAAGAACCAAAGGTTCTAGAAGGTAAGTGTGTGGAAGTTGGTAGGTGTGTGGAAGGTTCTAGAAGGTAGGTGTGTGGAAGGCTCTAGAAGGTAGGTGTGTGGAAGGTGTGTTTGTCCACAACTACGTGACATAATAACAGTTAGGTAACAGTCTCCGAGTAGTGACCAGTGACATAATAAGTGTGAACAGTGACATAATAATAAGCATGTACTGACCAGTGGTCAAGTGATGTAATCATAAGGCCACAGACCAAAGGTCAATTACTAGGTAGCAACTAGTGGACAAAGGTCAATCTCTAGGTAGCAACAGCGCATGCAGAGGTCAAATGTTACGTAATAATTACGTAATCCAAGGGGGTTGTATCTGATGGGCTCACATCCTACTACTAATATCCATTTTATTTACTATATGCCTAATAAAAATTCACGGATTTCCAAGGAGTTTAACGACCATAAATGAGAAGACATTATTTCTATGGAAGCCAACAGGACGTTTCAAGGAGGTATTTATTTTAATTTTATTTCTTATAAGATTAATTTTGTTGTGCCAGAACACAAATGGCCTTGAAAATTGTTTAAATACATCAGTAATACATCACAAAAACTCAGCACCAAGATAACTTAAAATATAACATATAACACCAACTAAACATTTTAAAATCTGAGAGAATATAAATAAATATAAAATCAAAAAACATAAAAGTAAAATAAAATAAATACAAAATGCATCAAGAACCGCACGAATTCTACATAAAAAATAACATAATAACAAGAGAATTTGACCGTAAAATGACCAGTTATATAAAAGTAAAAATTAATGAATTAAATGAATAAAAATAAAATATTTTTGGCTGAATAAATTTAATTAAAAATGTTAAAAATAAATTACCAATTTAAATTCAGAAATTAATAAAAATTTAATTTAGATAACAAAAATAATTTCAAAGTCGAATTTTGTTTAATCGCAATAAAATTAACTCGCAAGGTTAAGGCCAAATGATAGGTATATATACTGATGTGTTTTGACAAAATTTCAGTCTTATTTTTCAGAGAAAAATTTCTAGTATACCTCGAGTTAGTGTGCATAACTATCTGAAGCCGTGCATTCAGCCAATTAACACTTATCAGTGTTAATTGGCTGAACACGTTAACTCTCAGATAGGGCACGGGTATTGATTTATATGATGTTATGAATTAATGACAAGATGATTTTATGCCAATTTATTTGATTGCTACTGCGCAAATTTACGAAGTATTGTGAATTAATGACAAGATGATTTTATGCTAATTTATTTGATTGATACTACGCAAATTTACGAAGTGTTATGAATTATTGACAAGATGATTTTATGCCAATTTATGATTGCTACTATGCGAATTTACGAAGGGTTATGAATTAATGACATGAATTGTGACCAAGATGATTTTATGCCAATTTGCAAGATGAATTTATGTATGCCAAATAAATATTTTAAATCTACAATTTTGTGCATTGAAACTTTTGCTCAACTGATACGGTAAAACTTATTTATTATTTCTTTTTTCGGCTAACAGCCAAAACATATCGCAAGACAGTAAAATAAAACACACTATCCAACTGTGTAAGTGCGTGTATAATCGCCAATAGTTTGTGCCCGTGAAAGATCCGGCGTGAGAACGCAGGAGCTGGAACGTCAATATTATCCCTATATTAAGGAAATTGGAAGGTAAGGGAGTAGTCTTGTGGCTGCTCTTTCATCATCCGTTTCCTGAAAAATAGACCTAAAAATCACTAATCACAATTGGCTAAAAATCACTAACACTGAGTAGTCCAGTGGGCACTAATTAACTATGAAATGAACATACATAGATCTTAAGGACAAAGAGAGGAATGGATAGTGGGGAAAATTGCGAAATCGTTGCAACAGTTAAAGTGAATAGCAATCGGAAAAAGATTAATCCGAACGACCAAAATCATGAAAAATAATATATTTAAATAATATATAAGAATTAAATAAATTATGTTGAATTGAATCGAAACATATGGGCAGAACACTGCGCAAATTTTCGGAAATAGTTAAAACATTTATCATAAAAACTGTAAAATAAGGGCGGAACGCTGCTCAAATTTTTCGAATTGATTAAAATACTTACAGAAAATAGTAAAACAAAAGTGAAATGTTGTTCGATTGTTAGTATAATATTCTCTTGAAACCACAAAATAAGGGCGGATCGCTGCTCAAATTTTCCGAATCAATTAAATACTTATCGAAAATAGTAAAGCAAAGGTGGAATGTTGTTCAATTGTTAGTATAATGTTCTTATAAACTGTAAAATAAGGGCGGAACGCGGCTCAAATTTTTAGAATCAACAAAAATACTTTATCGAAAACCGGAAAAATACAGATGGAGAACGGCTAAATTTTTATGTAAGAAAAATATTTTTTAAAGCTGAGGAATAAGGACGAATCCCTACACAAAAATTTGTTAATAATATTGATAATAATTATAATAATTATAATAATAATAATAATAATAATAATAATAATAATGAGGATAATAATAATAATAATAATAATAATGATCATGGTACCTATAGTAGTAATGATAAAAATTATGATGATAATAGTAGTAATAATAAAAATAATAAATGTGATAGTAGTAACAATTAATAAGGGTAATACAGATAATGGCAACAATGATAATGCTAGTGATAATGATAGGGAGCATAGTAGTTATAATAGGGATAAGAGTAAGAGAGATAATGTGAGGACATTTAACATAGCAATGGGTTTTCATCAATTCGGACAACGATAAGAAGGACTAAGCGAATGGACACAAAGCTAAATGATAAAACAGTATGATCAACATTTGAAGGAGATAGGAGAATAATGGGACCTAAAAATCGAAATCGAGCACAGGCCTTTTATCGGCAGCTCGTTGGACCCATGGATCGTTCAGTCAATTATAGCATTAGCAATAGCGCTCACTTTTTGCGGACGATCTATCAACTCAAACACAGTTCAAACGTTGCTTAGCAACGGGTGCCGAGTGACAAGCGAAAGAGATTTGTATGGGGTTGACTGGGTAGCAATCATATAGTTCAAAATATCAAAACCCAGAAACCCACCAATTTTATGCCCGAGTACAAGCATCCAAACGTAACCACAGATAACCATATACCATCTGTGAGGACCCAAAGACAAGGTCAACCTGGAGATTACAACTAAACCCTGTCATGTAATACAAATGTACTTGTTTAACTGATTTTTCTTTTGATGAGTCCCTCAAAACGGTCCCCTAAAGGAATGAACATTATGTATATTTAAAGTAAATGAACTATTCAAGTTGCTCCAAATTACTAATAGCCAACAACCAACTGATCACTATCATAAGCGTAAGAACATGGATCCATTTAATTTTTGCAGATCGTTGGCAGAGGCAGGAGTTCTAGATGTAAAAGACCAGTTATGATTTTTGATTTAAAATTATATGTCTGTTTCTAATTTCTGCCGGACCCTACAATCGTCAAGAATGGGTCAATTAAATTACTGGTATATTTAATTGAATTTTTAATTTATGAAGCTTAGAAATTATGATTTTTATTGAGTTATCAATAGTTAGGTCATCTGATATTACCACCCTAGCTACATCTAAACATCGGTAACAATATTATTCGTGAATTACAATTGATATTTTGAACCTTGCACGTGTTATTTTAACTTTGTACTAGCTCAAACATTTATCTAATTGACGATTGATTCTCTTATTATCATTAGTAGTTTATCTGAATGAGTTTTATTATCATTAGCAGTTATTGGAATAAAGTTTATTTAAAAAGCTAATTTTATTATCACTAGTGGTTATTAGAATAAAGTTTATTTTAAAAAGAAAAACTAATTTTTATTATAATTAGTAATTTATTAGAATTAATTTTATTAGCATTAGCAGTTTATTAGAATAAAAAGCTTATGTAAAGAACTAATTTCATTATCATCAGTAGTTTATTAGAGTAAAGCCTATCTAAAGTATTAATTAATTCTACGATCACCAGTGGTTTGTCTAGGATAAGGTTGGTCTAAAGAATCGTTGATTTCATTATCCTCGGCAATCTACTGGTGAAAAGTTTATCTAGAGGATAATAACATTTATCAGTAATCCATGCGGATAAAATTCGTCTGATAGTAATGAAATCTATGTCATCCTCTGTAACTCATAGTCGAAAGTTTATCGAAGATTAATTAGTTGTCATCTATAATTGTATTGGCATTAATAAAATGATTCGAAACGTTTTCTAGGAACTTATGAATTACCAGGGAAACTGGTCGATTTTAAATTATAAAAAATAATTTTAACTCTCATAACTGATTAGAGTGGTAAGTTGCAAGTGAGTTGGCACTAAAATTAAACTCCTAATCACTGCCGACGATATGCGAAAACCAGAAATCACTACTCGAGGACGACCCACGGTTAGGATACATTTAGCAAAATAAAACGAGCAAACCATAACTACCCCGACGGCAACTTTAATGATCCTGTTAAACGAACCAAATTGACTATGTTATTCTGCAAGACCCGACAACGCAATCTTGACTCAGGCGTATATACTTTACTCATCCGCGCCCACAATATAGAGATTTCCGAGTAGACGAGCCTTATAATTTAAGGGGACACCCCGAGACCAAGTAAAGGAGATTAACCAACTCTAAGTCCGAAACATATCTATCCGAAAAAAAATGAAACACAATTATTGCCTAATATCTTTTTCCCTTTTAGAAAACTCGTGGATTGATGAATCACGGGTAATTGCACGGTTCTCCGCTCACTCGGCTGCCAGATGTAGGCAGGCGATGTGGGACGCGGGAGTTTCCATTTCCCCGGTGTGACAGACCAGAGCAGGCACGCAAAGGGATTCAGATGAGGTCGAACTCCCTTATGTGGCAATGAAAAGAGAGCCAGGACGCAACCCGGCTAAGGAGATGCGAGGCTAAGCCGAGTTCCTGTTGTCTCGTCTCGAAGAGCACCAGAAGGAGACCAACAAACAGGTCGAGAAGGCTAGGCAATATCTGAGGCAGATCAACGCGGACATTACGACGGGCAAGATACCCAGTACTCACGGGTATGCCCCCCCGCTACAACGTCTCCTACGAATTGGAGGACCCAAAACTTTTGGAAAGGACCACGGATATCAACGTGGTAACTCCGCGACGGATCCTGCCGAGAGAGCTGCGGGACGAAGAAAGACTTATTGGAAATCGCCACGACCACCCTATGCGCGCGAGCGTTACGGCCGAAAATGGAATTGAAGGGTTTACGTTCCAGTTTATCGATGCATGATTTGAATCAATGTTTAGAATAGGATTTTTCGTTTTCATTTTTCTTCTTCTTTGGTGCAATGGAAATCTGTGAGGCGACAGATAAGGGAACGTCATAAGTGCGATTTATTAACAAACTATATTGATAGATTATTAATCCATTCACCAACGATAAAACGAGATCTGACTAAGATTTGTTATTTTAGATATGAAATTACATCCACACCTAATACTACAACGGGAATTGGACAAGGCTCATACCACCAATCGGGAATCGCAACAACAACTCCTACAGTTAACCAGAGAGATCCAACAGGTCAAGGCGACGTGGATCGAGCCGAAGAAAGTGAAGGCAATAATTCAGAAGATGGCGTCGGCGCAAAAGGGGTGGGCTGAAGAGCGACAGCTCACCCGGAACCAGAAGACGCAAATCCGGGCTTAGAAGTTACGCTGTCGGCGTGCCAAGAGGGCGCGGCGGTGACTTACACCTTGGTATTTGCCCCAGCGCAACTGGCCTATAAAGACGCGGTAACTACATTCAAGCTTACGAGCAAACCGACGAAGCGCCGGCCGGGGAAGTCTGAGCGCGCTAATCGTCGAGCAACTCAAACTAAGGGCGTATGAACCTGTTAATGTCATTTCACTGTGTTATCTTCTTACTAAATATTAATGAATGTTCTGTGAGATTTGTATGACTGGTATTAATGATAACATCCCTAATTAAAATCAGAAGCAACTGCAAGCAATAAACGGAGACAACGGACACCTCAGTGAAGGACCGAGAAAAGAAAAGCGCACATGAACCTTCTAACGGTAGTGTGTTGAACCCATATTGAGGTCAGGCCAGAGTAGTTCCTATGTGGCGCTCACCTTTGGTGATCTCAAAACCAATGGTTGCATCACCGAATCTTGACTCTCTCACTGGGGAAATCGAATATCCCGCATCCCACATCGCCTGTCTGCATCTAGCGGCGGAGTGAGATGGGAATCTCATCATGATCCGAGATTCGTCCACCCATGAATCTATTAGAACGAATAACATTAAATTTATGATAATCTAATAAGTAGGAGCATTAAACATATAAACTAATGTGTGTGCAAAATGGCTTAAGTCCAAGATACTTAAAATGTTGCTGACATAGTGAAGGTTCGTGACAGGGATAGTCTAAATTAGTTCCTAAATCTGAGACAGTTTGTGGTTCAGGAATCGTATATTTTGTTACGGTCATTTATTGCGACGACTTGTGCTATGGGTCATGGTGGATTAGTTCTTACGGTTTCGTCGGTGAAATTTTCATGGCTTAAGTAGCATTTCGACGGGGTATTTCATTGGATTTGGTATGATAGTGTTGGACGTAGAGGAGTTCCGAAACCTATAGTACGAATCATCCCATCAATATGCCCTTCATTTTTAACCACTAGGGGTACTTACTCGACACGTCGCATGATTTTGATAACTATTGCACACCCGTGACCGGGGCCACGTTGGAACTGTGTACAGTAGCCGAATGCCATTCGAGCAGGTGAGCGCCATTACTAGCACTACTCCTCGAAGGAACTTCGTTTTTCCCGGATTGTTAGCTGCCGTTGGAAGGACTTACGCTTCTATTCGTAACCCATATTAAATTCCCAATCTCCACCTAGTTTCGTTGAGGAAACCATGGAAAATAATTATGCCCAGTATATACCTATAAGCGCTTCCAATCTCCATTGCCGCCAGTATTCCATTTTTCGAGTTATGTATAAAACGAACTATCATTTAACAACAACAGTTACAAACACAAGAAAAAATTTAAACAAAACAAAATATCAGGAGACATGATAAAATGAAAATGTATTGGTTAAGACATAACTTAAATTACACTATGGGACAACAAAACGAAAAACAGATTGTTAGTAAAGTCGACACTCTAATCTTCTTCAGCGTCCATATCTGTTGGGAGGCATCTTCTCTTTGGTGGGCGATACGACGGGGGATCTCCTCGATAATCATCGTTCCTTTGTGAGGATGACCCTGCGATTTCACCTCGAGGGCCGATATTGGGAACTTCACCCGTGAGGATGGCGATTTCCTCAATGCCCAATTCTAAATGACTCAGAGCCCGAATCACCTGAGGCGGCTCATTCTCCTCGTCCCCTAAGTTAATGTGGATCGATTCCGGGGGGGAGGAGAACATGATCCGCGGGGCATAACAGATATCCTGGTCGAGCCCCGGGATCTCAAATTCTTGGTACGGAGGTGGCAGATCGTCGATTTGATACACACCCTCCGCTGGTATGGCTTCTCGGAGCCGTGCTTCTTCTTGCCGGCGTCGATCCCGACGTCGCTTGTTTCGATTCGGCCGGTGGCGGGCCGTAGGGGCGGCAGGGTTCGCCTGAGTTTCCACTTTCATAGAGGATAGAAAGGGCGGAGGATTTGTGATCGATGTAGGGATGCTGGTTGTCGAAATGGGGAGATCCTCAACGTTGGGGAGATGATGGACCGGAATGATGCCGAGTTGTCCTGCTCGGACGTTCCCCGGGACGTGAGTTCGAAGCTCCACGTCCGTGAATGCGCGTCTGAGCGCCACTGACTGTTCGTGGATTAGCAGACGCTGGCTACGTGACTCGGTGATCAGTTCGTCACGCGCCTGGGTGAGTCTGAGGATCTTTTGCCTGAGCTCACTGACGGTTTCCAGTGGAGCCCAGGTTCCTTTCATTCGTTCGTATTTAGTTTGGAGATCGCCATATTGAATCTTCATATTTATGCCGGATAGCCACGATTAATGGGGGCAGGCGAGGAATCCTGGTTGGGCTTGTTAGTTCGTCGTTATTCTTCATACTAAAAGAAGAAGAAAGGAAAATAAAAAAAAATAAAAATAACACAACAGAAAAATTAAGTTTTATCGAGAGGTGGAGTGTACAGACGGCGAGTCGGAAGGGGGCTTGCAGCGTTTAACTATTTTATGAGGATGGTGAGGTTCTCGAAGAGTCTCTACTTGGCTTCATTCCGCGCAGGGGTAAAATTTGTAGAGATCATCAAAGATTACGCGCCGTAAACTGCCGTGGGTCGATGTCCTAGAATTTGAATCTTTCACGTTTAGGGTACGGGTCTCGGCCTCCCTGACGCGGGTGTATTTACCACCTTCCCCCGTATTAATCAACCTGGGGTTGGTTTCTCTCGTTGTCATAGTCAGTCATCACTCCATAATTAGTTTAATTTAAAAAGGTCTCCTTTGACTAATTTCCCTAACTATATTTACCCAGATTCTCGACTCGATTTATGGGCCGGACAGTAAATTACGTCCCACTGCAGCGAGTTAAGTTATTCGAATAATAAGAAATTTTGGAATATAATGCGACCGTTAAGTTATGCAAATAACAAGAATTAAAATATGATGCGACTGTTAAGTTATTCATATAACAAAATTTAGCATATAATGCGACGATTAAATTATTTGTATAACAAAACTTAGAATATAATGCGACTATTAAATTATTCAAATAACGAAATTTAAAATGTGAGGTGACTGTACTCAGCTCTTTATTAACTTTACGAAATTTTTAGTAAATCATATACTAGTTCATCCATGACTTAGTTTAGTTTGGTTAGAATTTAGTTCGCCGAAAAATGTGATTTTAATTTTTGTCGTAATTAATCTTCCAAGAAAAAAAATGTGTCTATACTACAGTTTATCAAACGGTTAAATTCGTTAACTAAGATCACGCTATAGAACATTTGGTGGAGGAAGTTTTTATTAGAACCTCCGTATGGAAGCACCTAGAAAATGATCTCGCTGCTGATAGTCGATTAGATTATTATCATTATTTTTAAAATTAATAGACAGTTAAAGAATTTTTAATTATAGGTAATATATATAGACTTACGATTTGCTTTTCAGTAATTGACACAAAAAAAATCTAATTCCACGATCTGTTTAATTGTGTGGTGCGCATCGATGATTAGTAAATTTTTCGTTTTATAATAGAATTCTAGTCTGTGCAAGACACGTTGATCATAAAATGTGTGCGCTCTCACTCAACCGTGAAGGTTATCGATTTTAAACTATTGAATTTGGACTTTCGGATGTAATTCGAGGTTTTGGAATTTGCATACTGTTAGGTCATGGAATGCTAATGCAGTTCACGTATGGATTCTTATTATAGTCAGGTCTGGGGATTTTATTCTCTTTCCTCCATCTCGCCTTCCTAACTATATGGATTATTATTTCAACCATCGTGGGTTCTCTACAGTGATTTGTGGTGGATATCTCACTTATCTGGCGGTGATGATTCTCTGAAGGTATCGCTTTATTCACGGACCTCCTTATTTCAGTTCCGGTGGTCAACTAAGATCGACAGTGCTGCTCTCGTATACTATGAAACACCCATCGAAGATGTGGCAATTATTTGGTATTATTCGGTTTCTATGTTTTAAATTTTAAATAAATTATGTTGTCATTATTTTCTTTTATATGTTTTTCAAAAAATTTCATAGGTCTTTGTTTATGATTCAACTTAATCCTTACCCCTGTTACCCGTTATCTACTTCTGGAAAATTGTTCGAATACAAGAAAAATTTTCTCTGATCAGCATGTGATTCGGCCTAATTTCCCCCTAACTAGAGTCATCCGCACTTCCCGTGATTTTAAAACGACTCGCTCCGGCCACTTTTCAGCAGCCACCTCGAGTATACAACGGCGCCCTGCGTAGCGGTTCCGTGCACAAAGCCGGAACCGACTGCGAACTGCCGAGGGGTTCACAAGGCATGACCCACGAGCTCAACTAAGGGTTTTCACCCACTAGCCGGCACACGGTCGGTCCCATGAACCAACTATTGGCATACAATAATTATATATAAGTTATAAGGTTCGAACATATAGATAAGTGTGTAGTTATTAAGACAATGAAACGAAAAGGTTAAGCATTGAAATGTTTAATTTTAAAATAAAAGAAAAACCATCATAATAAAAATTTACAAATGATAATAAGAAAAACTCCTTACGTATTTTTTCAAAATCAAGGTTTCTGTGTGAAATTCAAATTTTCAATGAAAAGCATAAGATTAAAAATAATGAAATTCATCACTGTATTTATACTAATTTCATGCGTGTGTGCGACCAATAGGCGATTTTCCGCCATTTTTAGAGCTTTTTAATTATTTATTTATTTTAAGATTATTTTTATTATTTTTTGTATATTTTTCTTCATTTTTTGATATATAATTTATATTATATTTGAATTTTACTTTTATCATAATTTCTTTGTAATATTATTTTTAGCCCTTTTTATTTATTTTCTGGCCGCCACTTCTGCCTATGTTTTTTCTAAACCTTATTTTGCAAGGTTTTGGCAGTTTATTTTATTTCTTTGTATGTTTCTTTTTGCATCTGTGGGCATTTTTCTGAATTTTAATTAATTATTTGTTTTATTTAATTTTTGTTATATTTTAAATTTGTTTTAATTATTGTGTTGTTTATTGATTTTTAGTATCTTTGTGCGGTGCATGTTTATGTGCAGTGATTCATTCCATTACTTCCACTCTTTGACTTTAATTTTAATTTTTATTTTGTTTAAATTGTGGCTCTGAGCCCAACAATAGTCTGGAGAATTTTCATTGACGGTTTAGATGAGCATCAGTACACTTTAGAGGTACTCGGTGTGTTGTGCATTTGACAAGTAATCAAAATAACTGGTCCTTAACCGGAAAATCATTCTTTGAATCCCGTATACTACATGGACGTGGCATTATTTTGACGGCACCGCGAGTTAATATTAGGCCGATCGTAAATTATTCATAATAAAGTCTCTGGATGTTGTTCAACAGAAGATATTGTGACTAGTGATTAGCAAATCATTTAGTGGGCCTTTTTATTCTAATCATGCGTACGAGTTCATCATAAACGGATTCAGGCAGAATTGAAATCTAGCATTTATTTAATAAAATTCCTTGATACAATCAGGTCTTCTTGGAATTTTATGACACTTTTCTATCAGTAAGGGCTTCTCTTCTTGTCTCGACTTGACTCTGTTGGAGACATGTACAGAGTTCTTTCTTATGGAGTAGGCTAGCCGAAGTGCATAAACATTTTATAATAAAAAGAAATAAAATAACTAAATGCAATTCCCTACTTTCTTGGGCGTCGGTCCTTCGTTCCATCGTAATCTCGTCCGTATCCGAATGACGTGAGGGGCGACTTCTGTCTCGTGGATCGTTTTGGTTGTTGAAATTCATTGTTGCTTTCAATTGTAAACTTTCTGACTTGTCGTCATTGGTCTACCTATTTATACTATGTGTCCTGTCTCTGCCAGTGTGCATGTGTCGTTTAATTCTCTCTCTCGGCAACCTTTCTGTGTATGTGTTAACTTTACAAATTTTCTTATCTCGCTTTTCAACATTGGTAATCGATTTACACCTGATTCAATTCATTAAAAACTTCTATAATACAAGTTTTAATGAACAACCAATTAGAATTATGGTTAACTTTATGAATTAGCCATTTTTAAAATGGCTAACAGGTAAATATTTTTAATAAAGTATATTTTAAGGCTTGAATTATGATCTCGTAAAGTTATGAGATCATTATTCAAGCTCTTAAATAATACTTTTAATCATCATTTATTTTTAATTCAGTTTTAATTAATTTTTTTAGGATTTTTTTAGGAATTTATGCCAATTTATTGGAATTATTATACTATAAATGTAAGTCAGATTAATTGACAAATAAATTTTATTAAAATACAAGTCCGATTTATTGAAAACTAAAATTTATTATTAAAAAGTTTCTATATTCGAATAAACTATTCTTCTGTTCTTTGGAAATTTGTTTTGGCTGCCATCTTTTTTACCTTTTAACAAATTCAAATTTTTGATAATTATTGATTTATGAGGCTTTGGAAATTTCTGTTAATTTCCCAAATTTATAAAAATCTTCCCCATTTTCAATGGTATTATTGATTTGGATTTTTTATACTTTATAACAAAAAATTTTTTTAACTTAAGTTATCGGAAAACTTATGTTTTACGTATTTTTTAAACTCCTCATTTGAAGGTTCTGGTTCCACTGCTCCTGGTAAATTGCAAATAAGGTAAAAACTCAAAAACCTAGAGTTTCGATGGTATTTTTGAAATATCTGAAAAGTTGTAAAAATATTAAATTGATTGATTTTCTTGAAAAATCTTACGAAATTATTTCTTAATTTTCTCTACAACTCAAAGTAGGGTTTTTGGTATTTTTTTTCAAAAATTTTCGACTTTAATTTAAAACAAAACTTGTCTAAAAAGTTACTAAAAATAGTTTTATATAGAGTTTTTAATGAATTGAACATTTCTACATTTTGAAAGTTTGCATGCATTATTTACTATGTATTATGTGTTTATGTTTAAAAAAAAATTTCTTCAATTTCCTTCTTTCCTATAATATAAGTTTTTATTCAGTTGAACAAATTACATGCAGACACGGGTAAACCGATAACACAATTTCTTATTAAAAGGTCTATGGGTTAACCTATCCAATCTGATTAATTTTCCTCGTTAAATTTTGCGGTATTATTATTATGCAATTATATTAATCTATACTCGGTATCGATATCGTATCGTTGGTTCTCCGTCACCGTCCTTGTCTAGTATTTTTAGTTATACTAATTAGTAAATTTTACGTAGTTAATTTTGTTTAAGATTGAGTTAGATCATTTTCGACATAACAATTATTTCAGAATTCGTTACACACTTCCTTGCTTCTGAGTTGACCTTAAGATAGTTATCTTAATATTATGATTTTAAGAGTGCTCACCGAGCTACTCAATGTTTATGATTTTTAGCCGTTGTGTTTGATGAGTTTTTGGTCGAAATTATGGAAAAATGAATGGTGGAGGAGCAGCCAAAAGACTACTTCCCCTCCTCCCAATTCCCTCTATAACGGATATTATTGACGTTTAGGACCTGCTTTATTCACACCAAACCCTTTACGGGCACAGGTTATTGGCAGATAAACTGCACCTACACAGCCTGAATTGTGTGTTGATTTTATTTTATTGCGGTGCGTGTGTAGCTGTGGGCCGGAAAAATTTCGACGAAAAAATTCGTGCTTTATTTCATAACATTTATTGACGAAATCAGTTGTAATTATCATAATACATTTCATCATCAAATAATATTCAAGGCTTTCCCCAAGCCGACGCCCAAGCAGAGCTTTTACGAGGTTACAAGGACGCGACACGGAAACTGCTCTGGCCCGACCTTAATCTGGGTTCAACGCACTACCGTTAGAAGGTTTACGTGCGGTTTGTCGTTTTCGTCCCTTGCTGATGATAGACGGTTATATTCGTGTCTCTGACTCGTGACTGATTTACGACATGTGCATGGATTTAATTTAATTCCAACCGAATCAATAAATCAAATATGACATTCAACAAATTTTTATTTGGTAAAACATTCAACACACATCTCACACCTTTGAGCCTTTTACTCGAATGGCTCATCGTTTGGCCCGTTCAGCTCTTCCGGGGCGGTGTTTAGTTGACTTGGTTACAGGCTTCGAAGTGGAATTGGCCTCACGATAAGCTAATTGGGCCGGGGCAAAAACCAAGGGGTAGGTCACTGCTGCTCTTTCTTGACATGCAGACAGCTCCACCTCTAAGCCCTTGAGTTGCGTCTTCAGACTTTGGTTGAGCTGCTTTTCCTCAGCCCAACCTTTCTGTATCGCTGTTAATTTTTGGTACAAGTGTTTGGTCTTGTTCGGTTCCATCCAAGTAACTTTGGTCAGCTGAACTTCGGCCGTCTGTAGCAGGATTTGTCGGTGGAAATCTTTGATTGTCATTTGGGCCTTTGCCAATTCGTGTTGTAAGATACTGTGGGCATTCATGTCTACAATAAAGGAAAATTAATTTCGCCGATCATAGAAGTTGCTTAAATGTACAGCGGGGCTTATGTCTTATCGAGTCAGATTATAGCTAATACTTTCCATTTTTAGTTAAATCATTTTTAAATAATGCTATAACAAGAAATAATCTAACTAAACATTTATTTTGAATGCACACAAGAAAAGAAAATCATGGTAACGGATTTAATTGTTCAACGGTGTCGATGATAGCTGGCTCGTGATGACCCCCGAGCGTATGGATGCTCGCTGTGGACTTTAGGCTCTTCATTCGCACGTCCTCCTCTTCCGGTCCATAATTGGCGCGGGACTACCACGTTGATTGCTTCCATTGGTCTATTCACTCTGGGGTCGTCCAAATTGAACGATGTGTTGAACGGCGGGGAGTACCCGTCCGTACTTGGGATCAATCCGGCCTCGATATCTCGGTTGATCTCATCCAAGTGCTGCTGCGCCTTTCGGATTTGCTGAGTCGTTTGTCTTTGGTGCTCTTTCAAACGGACGAGGAGGTGCTCCGCTTGGCCTCTTATTTCCCGCGCCGGGTTTCGGCCGGGTTCCCGCTTAATCGCCACGAAAGGAAGGTCCAAGTCCTCTCCAGTTTTTTGATATTCTACGCGAAATTCTCTAACCGGTGAGATTGAGAATCCCGCGTCCCACATCGCCTGCCGGCTTCGTGCAGCTGAATGTGCCGGAAAGCGAAGTGTCACCCGGGACGCGTCAATCCACGAGTCCTCTGGAACGATAAATAAGATATTATACGGCTTAACAACAATATTCAGGCCTAAGTGATAGGGTTGGTGGTCTAATGTGGGTCATGCGAGTAGAGTCGACTTATTGTTTTTAGGGGTTGCGTATCTTTTTCAAAGGAAGAAAAATTAGTATGGTAGAATATACATGCTTTGGTTAGGGCTATTTGTTTCCTAGTCTAATGCGTCACTTCCTTTTTAAGGGAAGCGGGGAAGAGATGAACATGGTGACTGAAACCTATAAACGAACCATATGGACCATCTTACGGTTAGGACCTTACATATTAAATAAAATTGGGGCCTAAAAAAAATTTCCACGTCACGAAATTTTAGGAATTTTTCTCCTTTTTGAACAAAATTGACTCTATTGAATCTTAAAGCGTAAAATACGATTAACTAATGAAATACTTTAAAATTTAATCGTTTATTTAGCTGATCTTCTTTGAGAAAATGGAACCGTATTATCTAAAATCGAATCAAATTTGGTTTATTCATTGTATAATTCCGTTGGAAAAACGCAGGATTATGATCGAAATTAAGCTTTAAAATTTGCCTACTCGTTTTAATAGTGCTACAACGTAAAAACATTATCTAAAATATATAAAGAATTATTTAGTCATTTCATAGTTCTCTTTATGAGAACGGAAAACTATTACCAAAATTACACTCTAAATTTGCTTGTTCATTTTCGAAACAATGCAGGTAAAATGTTGTATCTTGGGAAAACACAGATAGTAGTAGGATGTGAGCCCCTCAGATACAAACACCCTTTGGCTTACATAATCATTACGTGACAATTGACCTCTACACGCGCTGTTGCTACCTGGAGATTGACCTTTGTCCACTAGTTGCTACCTAGAAATTGACCTTTGATCAGCGACCTCATGACTACGTCACTTGACCACTGATCAATACACACTTATTATGTCACTGGTCAGTCACACTTATTATGCCACTGGTCACTACTCGGACGCTAGTTACCTAACTGTTGTTATGTCACGTAGTTGTGGACCAACACATCTACTTTCTAGAATCTTCCACACACCTACCTTCTAGAACCTTCTACACACCTACCTTCTAGAACATTCCACATACCTACCTTCTTGATACTTCCACACACCTATCTTCTAGAACCTTTCGTTCTTAAACATTTCACACACACCAACCAACGATCAACGATCCGCACCGATCAGTACCCATCCGCACTGATCCGCGCGACCACTAAGTCGTAGACTTACCAAAATCACTCACTAGTACAATTGGTATTATTATTATTATACTGTTTACTTCATATAAACGTAAGAGTTTCGTTTACCTCATTGATTCATGTTACTTGCATGTGATATATTAAAAAATTATATTTACATGAAATTTTCAATTGTTTATTATATTATTACATAAAAATTATAAAATAATCATTAAACATAATAAATTAAGATCAAACTCGTCTTAAAAGTAAATGTTCAATCTTAAATTATTTAACTTACTGACTATTTTGTTAGTAGTATATTACGTAACAATTTTATCAAAATAATCATAATACTTTAATAATTAATAAAAAATTATATTTACATGAAATTTTCAATTGTTAATTATATTTTTACATAAAAAATTATAAAATAATCATTAGACATAATAAATTAAGATCCAACTCGTCTTAAAAGTAAATGTTCAATCTTAAATTATTTAGCTTACTGACTATTTTGTTAGTAGTGTATTACATAACAATTTTATCAAAATAATCATAAAACTTTAATAATTTTCATGAAAATTTATTTTTAAAACCACTATAGTATATTGATAGTTTATTTAATTAAAATCAAGTCACTCAAAACTTAAATTTGAACACTGGATTTACAATATTTTAAGAAAATAATTCAACAAGTTTAAAATTTAAACTTCACTAAATATAAAAAATTAAATTATACAAGATTTACTTTACCAATTTCTATAAAATTTTAAATTTACATCAAATAAAATATACAGATTTATATTCTATTAAAAAATTTAATTTTTAAAATAATTCGCCCACTATAGGAGTTGAACCCCTCAACGAATTATTACCGACACCAGACTGTTACATGTCTCATTTAATAATAATTACAAAACAATAGAATAAAAAGACAAACGCATTTACAAGACAACATTTATTTAAATAAAAGCTTCAATATCTTCATTGGCATTGATACCTAAATAATGCCCGAATGCAAAACTTTTGTTTTTACCTACCCACTGACGTTTATCATCATTGTTACTTAAAGCAATTTTACTATTTTTAAAAGTAAACAACTGCGGATTTCTCGTCCCTATTCTCGTTTGAGGAACAGAAAAAATTGTACCGTTTTTATAACAATCAAGATAAGAAAGATGCTTTATTTCAGTTCCTTCCAAAGTAATTCCCTTTGCTTTATTATTTTCAGTTTCACCTAAAAGCCTATAGCATTTTGGTCGTAAGAAAACCCATTTCTTATATCTAAGTCCCTTACTCTTATCTTTGAATTTACAAATTACTGAGTCAAGTTTTCTTGAATACAAAGGATGACCAATATCATAATTCGAAGTGTCCAAAAGATTATCCGAAACCATTGCAAGTAAAAGAGTACTTAATTTACAGTTTTTAATTTCAAGGAAGAAAGAGTCAGTGTTGCCAGCAACAATGTCAATCCTACAATTGAAAAGATTCCTATATTTCTCTAATTCAAGATACTGGAGCTGATACATCCGTAATTTCGATAAATCAAGAACCGTTTGACCGATATAACTAGGTCGGTCTAAACAAATTAATTCTTTATTTAGATGAGCTGCTATTAGATCATCGTCAATCTTTATACACTTTCTGAAAGACGGCTTTGATGAATAAGTAACCATCTTTTCAAATGAATTACATAATCTTAAATTCATTCGTTTTTTAAGATTTTCCACAGATTTTTCATAAAGTCTATTATTTAAAAGTTTGAAATAGTTCTTATCAAGATTATTTGTAGCATCTGCTCTCAAACAAGTGTTTTTATCAATATACTCTTTAAAAATCTATGCCTGTTTAAACCTTATAGCTCTATGAATCTTAACAACCTTAACACCAAGAGAAACAAACATCTTTAGAAGTCTCCAATGAATAACATAGTTTTTCTTGGGATAATGGATCAGCATTAATTTTTCAACTTTAGAATCCGGTGGACACATCTTTTCAGGCGCCACAGGGAATTTATCCAAAAACTCATGTACACTTTCAGGAATTTCGAGATCAACTTCCATCGTGTAACCATATGAAAGCGTTTCAATATCTGTACTCATACACTCATCCAAAATAGAATTAAGATTATTAATTACCCAACTAAAATCACCGAAAGGAAGACTTTAGCTAAGAGCCCAACCATACAGATTGTTGATATCAATATATAACAATTCCGTATCATCAGAGGATTTAACATAATGTTTATTCACAAATGTTATTCCACCCCTTATCCCTCCTTCATAGAAATTATACATTTCCATATCAGTAAGGAGTTTAATGGGTTTTTTCAATGTCATCAAAGCAGAAGCCCAACTCATTCCAGGTATATCGTAAAAATTTAAGGGATCTAAACTGTTATGTGCAATACTCTTTGAACGAAATTGTTGAAAAAAGTCAGCAAGAAGAAATACATCTAATTTCAAGTATATCATCATATAATCTAACAAGGTATTGCAATTATTCTCAGTCCAAATCTTTTGATCTCTCAAATATTGTGATTCTGTCACTTCAGGCCAAATTGGTGGTAATTCAAAAGTTGTTTCCAAGATTTCCAAACTCTTTGCAAAATTATAAGGAAAGATACCTTTACAACCCATTATTGAACCAGTAAATACTGAATCTGTCAAAGGAAAGTTAGAAAGAGTTTTAACTTTATTGTCTAATGATGCACTAACAAACTGATAACTATCAATGAACCTAACTGATACTTTATCGATATGAGCTATCAACGATATAAACTTTTCTGTTGTAGTTGGAATGATATTCAAATCCCAAGAAGGAAAACTACTAAGACCATACTTCAAAATGTGATGAAGGTCATAGCCCCTAAGATTATGAAAAATAACAGGTAAATGCTGACGATTTCTTCTAGCATTACGACAAAGACTACAAGCAGCTCCAAGATAACGACCTGAAAAGTGTTCGTAAACTTTAACACGATTTCTAATGGGTGTCTTACAAAGATAACAATTCAAGCAAGACTTAAAAGCATTTTCCTGATTAAATTATAGCGAAATAATGTTTGAATCACTAAAAAGATCAAAATAAGGTTGTATAATTGTCACCGCAATTTCCTCTATCTTTTTCAAAAATTCCAAGACACTCTAAACCAATGAAACTAAAATATGATTTAGTATTATTAAAGTTATTAATTAATAATAGTCCTGCTGATATTGGTAGATGTTTCTGATGAAATCTTATGTCAATCGGTAAAATTGACTCAAAGTCTGCATAAATTACAAATGGTGGGGTTACTGTTTTTGAGTAATCACCAAACTCTAAATATTTATTTGAGGAAGAGTGTATAAAGTTGTTCCTACCTGATTTTTGGTACATAAGTTATAATGACTGTTAAAAGCATCCTGCAAACGAAAACCATTAATACATCTAGGACACCACTGACATTGTATTCGTACACTAACTACCTCATTAATATGTGAATTCATTAAGCGCTGCAAGTCAATAACAGCAGTATAATGATATTGGTCGTCATTTTCGAGAAGTACAAGATACAAAGGATCAACGTCAGTCACTTTAGTGCGATGAATAATATCCAAATGAGGGTGATGAGGAACAAAATCGTCATTTTCATTTTCATCATTATTAATAACAGTTAGGTTATAACACAAGACATTAATTGCAAGAGCTGGATTCTTTTCCTCAAACCTACTTATATTGCACAATCTCATAGGACAGTCATCTATCTCATCATAATTTAATTCATTCAAGAAGTTAGTATAACTATACATATTACTACGATTATTTACAAGAACGTCATGCTTCAATAAAGCCAAGATACTATATATAAATCAAAGATTGTTAAAATTCTTAATATTAATAATTGCTCTTTTTCCTTTAAGCGCAATAGGAGTTTCAATAAAACCGTGACCAGTTAACCTATTTATTTGGGAATATTTAGTCAAGATAAAATGAATTTCTCGAATTCTAGAAATAGTCCATCCACTACCTAATTGAGTAATTCTTTCTATTTTTTCATTTAATTTTCTAACTCCTTCAACAAGAAAATTATCTGAGAAGACCTCGGCGTTATTAGATATAAATTCATCTTTAGTTATATCATCTTTCTCAAATTGGATATTTACAGCAAATTGAATTTTAACGTTCCTCATTTTATTAATTTCAATTTTTAGCCGGGTTATAATTCTATCTGTTAATGTTATTTGATTAACATTAAATTCATCAATATTAAATTTTAGTAATTTACGAGATCCTCTTAAATCTAATTCTATAATTGGGTCATTACTAATGTCGACAGAATCACCTATTTGAATGTTTTCCTCATCATCACTGATTACTTCATTTTTAGATATTTTAGGCGCGCCTAAATTTAAACTAACATCAGATTTTCTTTTCTTAATTTTAAAATCGTCAGCCTTAAAAATCAAACGAAAGAAATCTAGTTTATTCTGTTTAAACTGTGTCAAGTGAACCTTATGATCAGAAAAGAAATCAAGATAGGGTTGGGCATGGTAAGTTTTGCACGCGGGACATATAAATATTTCAATGCCATTGAACTGATGACGATAATATTTCTTCATTAGGTTATGGCATTCATCACTATGATTCATGGATGAATTGCAGTACTGAGGGTATAAATTGCCTATTTATATAAAAATTAATTATAAGTGAAAATTATTTTTGAAAATTATGGCGTAATTATTAAATAATTAAAAGTTATTTAAAAGGTTAATAAATTACCAAATTCGAACCCTTTAATATGAAAAGGTTATACTATTTTCAACCTGCCAATACATTTGATTAGGAAAGTTATTATAATTCTAAATAAACTTAATAATTTTCAAATAAAATTTAAAATTTACCATATGATTTGTATTTGGTATTTGTTTGGAATTATTGATATTGAATGAATTATTATTCTAAATAAAATAATAATAAAATTAAAATTAAAATTAAAAGTTTTACCATATTGATTATTGTTCGAAGTTGGGTATATGTAAAAAGTGACCATAAAATGAAAAATATATCCTTATATATGAATAATTACATTATTACTACTACAACAGATCAACCAATCAAAACGCGGTAAATTGCACACATAATTTTTAATATTTCAGATAATCTAAAGAACCAAGTAAACAGTTTTTATAAGCACAATTATCATCGTGTTCATAAAATGGACAAGATATGTTTCTTGGAAAACTCTGATATTCTTTTAATGAATACTTTACAATTCTCAAAGATGGAAAATATATTTTCAAAATCTTTTCTTTTGTTTCATCTGTCACATAAAAAATAGCTGTTTTTCGATCAGAACCGATAGTACTTAATATAAACGTTGGACAGAAAAAATTCTGACCGTTAAGTATTTGATCTTCATGATATTCGTTTGCCGAAAACACCCAATGTAATGGTCTTAAAATATTATTAGTATTTATCATACAATTCATTATATGTTTGCTTCTCTAATCCGAGTGAACTAACCAAGTTTTTATCGAATACAACCTCTGTAATATTATCGTGAATACTGAATGTGAATATTTTATCTTTTATTTGAAGAGATGTAAAAATATGAGGACAGTTGTAGACTATATAATCATACAAGTCTATAAGATTTGTCAAGTACAAATTATCACGAAATGAGAAAACTGATTGAATTACAGTTTTATATGTTAAATTTATTTTTACTACATTATTCATATCTGTATTTGGTGGAACTACTATTTGAAATGTCTCACTGGGTCTTGTAATTATTGGTTCAGATACACCCATTCGTTTTGCACTTTGCGTATCTTCAAATGATATTACCTAATAATCCTTTCGATTTTAGAATATTAAATTAGAAGTTGCACGTTATTTTTAAAATTAACGTTATGAAAATCAAAATCGGAGAATTTGCTGCTCTTTTTCAGTGTTTTTTCGAACAACTTAATGCAAAATCGAAGCAGGAAGATGAATTTTGGAATAAATCAGTGCCTGGCTCTCGTGTGCCTTCTGAAGATATGCCTGTTTTCCAGATTAATGAAAGATTTCATGCATTGGAAAGAAGTAATGAGCTTCTGAACGGTAAGATGCATTCTATTGCTAATATTTTAAATTATCTTATATCTGGTTTGAATGGTGGTTTTGACAATAATAATAAATTAAATTGTATTTTTAAAACTAGTCATGTTAAGGAACCTCTTTCAATTGTTAAGACTAATCTTGTTAGTGAACTTCCTTCGGCTCTTTTAGTCCAAGATAAGGTTCCTTGTCTTAGGTTATCAGAAGAAGATTTGATTAGGAAAATACCAACTAAAATTGTTCCTTCTAAGAAAGTTTCTAAAAAGACAATAGAGCATACTTCTAGAGTAAACTTTTCGCTATTTGTTAGAGTTTTAGATTCCAATGAGAGGCAACAGTTTTTTAAGCTATTTCCCCAATTTATTTGCTTTATTGAAAAGTAAAGAATCAGAAAAGAAATCTGAGGTATTAAATATACAGTTGACCAAAATTTCTAAAATAGATAATCCCCTAAATATAGCTGGATTTAAAAATTTATTTTTTAGAAATAATAATATATGTGTTACAATTGATTTTTATAATAGTAGTAAAGTAAAACCTAAAATTACTAAAAACTTAAAAATCAAAACATCTTTAATAAACTCAAAGATTGTTAAAAATTACAATACGAATAAATTTATCCCTGCTTCTTTATCGATAAAGAAGTTTTTATTTGTTCTTTCAGATAAACTGGCTGAGACAACTAATATTAGTAATGTCACAGTCAGAGAGGAACAAATAAATAAAATAATTACTTTATTAAAAATTAAAAATAGCCTACCCGACTATTTGGTTAAATCCCAAATTAAATATAAGGATGGTGATTTTTTAATGTTGGATTTGTTAAATAGTTGTGAGATCGAGGGTGAGTTGGGCCAAAAAATTACTGAACTGTCCCGTTCACAAATTAAAGAACTATTTAACTCATTCCTTGAAATTCAGGAACTTTTTTTCATTGAAAAAAAAAGCATAGATGAAAACCCTGAAAAATTAATTAATTTAATTAATAAATTTAAAATTGAAGAAACATTTCCTCAACAGATCTCATTTGCGGGGGATAAATTTGTTAAGATTGATAAATTAAATGATTCTCAGTTTCCACAAGTGGAATCTGAATCCGATATCATGTTTACCATTGGTTTGTTTAGTCTCTTTGGTTTATCTGAATATGATAATATTTTAAATTCCCTTTTATGTCAACCAAAGTCTCCAGAGAAACTGGTTGATATAATTTTTCATTTAAATTACCTAAATTTAAAAGGCAATTTTGATACTTCAACAAACGGAACTTATGAAAATTATGTTCAAAACTATATTGTTAATTGTTTGTTAATGCACTCAATTCTAGATCTTGAGACTTGTGCCTTCCTAAATCTTGATAATATTGAATTGTGGGCTCCAAAATTGATTGAATTGATTCCTTCTTCTTCCCATTATAGTTCAAGTTGTAAAGAAAAGCTTTTAAAGCTCAAACAATGGAAATTGTCTGGTGAAATTGACAGAATCCACAATATCATTTGTCCTGAAACTATAATTGAAATCAATAACTTTCTTGAGGTGATTGACCAATCTTATACTACCAAATCCGACCAACTGAAATTTCTTACTAGTTTAGGTGAAAAAATTAATAACATAGAAATCGACAATGATGTAGATGATTTGGTTAAAGCAAAGAGAATGCTTTATTTTATTATTAGGGACAAAAAACGATTTCTAAATAAAGATAAATTTAACTATCGCATACCCTTCAATTGTAGAAACATTTGTACCCTAAAAATGAATGATTTCATAACTAAGCTCATTCAGTCAAATGATCCTTTTGAAGAGCGAGAAGCAGTTGTAGACAATAATATAGACGTATCTCCTAATGAAAACTTAAATATCTTAATAGTGGAACCTGTCAATCCCACTCCTGACACAGTTATAGTTGGTCAGATGGATACTTTCCCAACAGACATTGACGAAACTGAGCCAGTTACTATAGATAAACCTCTGAAAAAAATTCACTGACTGTTTTTGATCTGTCTTGCATATTAAGATTTCCCGTTTGTTGCTTTGAGATTCTCTTTTCGATTATTTATCCCTCTGAAATTTTATTAGCCATTAAAATATTTATTATCTCTTGTTCGATTGACGTCACTACTATTTCTATATTGTCTCCTGTTGTTTGTATAGATTTTGACTCCAATACTCTACTTTTAAAGTTTATTTGAAGTTCCTCTTTCTTGACGTTTTTCGAATTTTGTAGTAGTACCCTCTGATTTTGATATTTTGTTTTTCTGATATCTTTTTAAAGCTGTTTTGGTTGCTTTTTCGTCGTCTGTCGTTCTCTTCTATGGTGGTCTTTTGAATTATCTTTATTTTTTCTTCGCTGCTCAATTCTTGCTCTGATTTTATTTTGACCTCTTGAGTTTCTTTCAAATTTTGTAGTAGTACCCTCTGATTTTGATATTTTGTTTTTTGTTTTTCTGATATCTTTTTATAGCTGTTTTGGTTGCTTTTTCGTCGTCTGTCGTTTTCTTCTATGGTAGTCTCTTGAATTATCTTTATTTTTTCTTCGCTGCTCAATTCTTGCTCTGATTTTATTTTGACCTCTTGAGTTTCATCTTTCTTAATTACTTCATTTTCTTTGTCGTTATTTATTGTCAAATCATCCTCGCTGTTGACAACACACTGCTCCGCAGTATGGATTTCTTTTGTATTGACTATTTTCGACATATTGCTTCTACTTGATATTTAATTTCTGTTCATCCGTCTTTGTCGAATTTCTTGGATTTCCTCTCTTTGTAATCTCTGCCATTCAATTTGATGCTGTTCCGAATATTTTCTGGTCCATTAATATGGAACATCATTTCTGTTTCTCCTCGTATTACTTCGTTATCTTTGATTGTTTGCGGATATTCGTTGAATCATACCTCCTAATTGCTCAATCTCTTGTATTTGATTACTTTGTGTACTTTGGCTATAATTGTTCGGTTTTGGTTGTTTCGATTTTTCTCTCTATTGGACAATTTGCAGCTATATGTCCGTTTAGGTTGCAGTTGTAACAGGTTCTACTCTCGTATCTTGTGGTTGTCCTCATTATCGTCATATCTCTTAAATGTCTGACCTCTTGTGTTGGGTTATTTTGTGGACTCTTCTTGAATTGGTTTGGTTTTTGTTGACCTTAAATTCTTCTCATTCGACAATTCTTTGACATATGACCGCTTTGATTGCAATTAAAACAGATTATCATTTCTTCTCCTTCTGTGCGAACTCTTCTATCACATTCTTGGCAATTCTTTAGTTGATAACCTCGGTCAGTTCGGCATCCTTCTTTTGAACAGATAGTACATACTGGATTGTAGCTCGCGTTGTTAATCCTGAAATAATTATTATAATTTATAAATTTACCTCTACTGTCTTGAATCCTCTTAACTGGCATATCGTAAATTCGTGATGGTTTTTCAATGTATTGATTTGTTAGCGGGCAAATATCTTTCGTTTGTCTCGTTATTTCCATCACTACTTTTATTGGTTCTGATACTCGATCTTTTAACTCGGTTTGCTCATTTTCTCTTTCGACTCTTTCTTCCATTGTGGTTAATATTTTCTCTTCCAGTACGATTTCCGTTTGCCATGTTTCAGCTATTTTTGTTCCAACTGTTTTTATTTCCGAATTTCCAGTTTCTTTTTTGTCATTTAAATCTTCTTCGTTGCATTTTCTTTCTGAATGCATCTCCTCTTTAAACTCGAATATATTGGTTCTTGCTTCCTCATTTCTGGTTCATCGCGTGTGATTTCGTACATTGTTGATTCTCTCAAATATATTTCTGTTTCATCAGTATTTTTACTTGGCAACTCTTGGTTAATTTCCTCTCGGAGTTTTTTCATCTGTTTACTCGTAATTGTTTTCAACTGAATTGCAATTTTTGGTTCGGGCTATTTCGCGTTATTTCCTTTGTCAGTTAACTTTTCATTTAATTTATCATATTTTTCGGTTTCTGTTTCCAAATTTTCTAATCTTGTTGTAATCATCGGTTCTGCTGTAGCTACTGTCTTAAGTTTTTTATCTGTTGCTGTTTTTCACTCTCTTTGAATTCCAATAAAATGGTCTATTTTCTTTATCCTTGTTCTCTACTCGATGGTTTCCTTGATTCTGGTTTCTCGTAACTCGTTTTCTTGATTCTATCTTGGCTCTATTATTCGTCGTTTACTTGATCTCTTTATTCCTTGCCAATTATCTAAAAATAAATAACACTTCTAGTACATATTATTCTACATAAATTTCCGCATTAATTTTATCGTATTATTCTCATGGCTTCTTCTTATTTTAATACTTTTCGCTACGTCAACTTCTTTATCTTTTTAATTTTTTGTCTTTTCATTTTAAGTTTATTTTAAATTATCTATAACTCGTATCAATTATCTATTTTCTTCGTCTAAATTATCCTTATAGTTGCATCAATTATCTATATTGTCGTATCAATTAACTATTTTTATCAAATAAATCATCACCATAATATCAATAATCGTCTCGTTAACTATTCTCCTTTATCTCTTTATCATTGGTCCAAAAATGTTTATTAATCTCTATTCACTATGGGCCTTTTTACTTAACTACTATCGTCTTTTATCTTAAACTTTATCCGCTGTTGCTCTATGAGCCTTTTTTATTTAAATCCTCTTGTCTTTTTCCTTAAACTTTATTCGCTGTGATCGTTTTCCTTTTGATTCATCTCCCTTCATTTTAAATCTATTTTAAATTATCTATTTCTCGTATCGCTTATCTATCGTCCTCGTATTAATCTCGTATCAATTATCTATCCTCCTCGTATTAATCTCGTATCAATTATCTATCATCCTCGTATAATTATCGTATCAATTATCTATATAGTCTTATTAATTATCTATATGGTCGTATCAATTATCTATATCGTAACAATAAAATCATTGTACTCATAATTTCATTCAATCTATTAATTATTTTTCCTATGTCTCTCTGATTTAAAAATCCTTTACTTAATCCTCAGTCGCTGGCGCTCTATACCCTTTACTGTTTCCGTTGGCTCTCCGGCCTTTGGCATCTTATTTCAACTGGCACTCTGTGGCCTTTAATATCTAATCATAATCGTATCTCATCCGGCACTCTATGGCCTCTAATATCTAATCGTAATCATAATCATATCCTATTTAATCCTAATCATATTCCATCTTTAATGTCTAATTGTAATCATATCTCGTCTTTACTGTCATAATCATATCTTATTTCATAATCATCTCTTATCTTTAATATCTAATCATACTCATATCTAATCATAATCGTATCTTTATCTTTAATATCTGTTCTCATCTTTAATCATAATCATATCTCATCTTTAACCATAATCATATCTCGTCTTTAATCATAATCATATCTTATCTTTAATCATAATAATATCTCGTCTTTAATCATAATCATATCTCATCTTTAATCATAATCATATATCATCTTTAATATCGGAGTTGAGTTTCATCAGTGACTTTTGGGTGAGTTTGAGGCCTCACACTGACTCTCAATCCATGGCGTCTTTTGTCTAGCGCATTTGACCGGTTACGCCCTCCTCACCGCCATTCGGATATTCGGTACTCGGTGTGGGATCCGGGTTGTTGTACCGAACTTCTCGCTGGGAAAACTAAAAAAACATTCCTTCAGTACTCAGTGTGAGATCCGGGTTGTGTACCTCGGAGAATATAAAAGTATGGAAATGCCTAGACGTTCGACCAAGTTCCAAAAACGGTTTACTTGATTTCCCGAATAGTGAAAAGAAAAGGAAGCGATAAATGGGCGCTGAAATTCCTAATATATCTATCTACTATCCGTCCGCTCTCCCGTCAGATTTCCGGCACAATTTGGCCGCCCTGATCTGATCCTTAGTAGGTCCTTTCGAGTATGAACCATTTACCGGTTAGTTCACATCTCGCCTACCGTTTGGTGTCCTCGATACTCAGTGTGGGGTCCGGGTTGTGTATCGAGTCCGCCCAGCTATCAAAATAAATTCGTTCGATACTCGGTGTGGTATCCGAGTTTTTGTATCGAACGGCTCAGCGCTACCAGTCCCTTGGCTGATAACATCCTGAACACGACAGTCCGTAGCTGTCCTCTGGTGCCTCACTACCAGCTAGTGAAAAAAGAATATCTCTAGGTACCTTTAACGTCTAAATCATGCGCATTTTTTCAATTTTTATTTTTATTTTCGGTTTCCCCTTCACTTTACAAATTCAAAAATTGTAGTAATCGCGTTGGTTTGTTCCCCAGAGAGGTGATCAATCTCTCGCCAGAAACTCCCCAACATTTGCGACGGTACATACTACCTTCCTCTCCTCGGGTTGATCGGGGTTCTCCATCGGAATAAGCGTACTATCGTTCTGATAGCTCGGTTTTAAATCTTACCTTCCAGTATTATTTCCATATAATATAAATAGCATTACAAAATACACTAACAAAATGATTCATCGAAACTTTTACCGTACCTTATGTATGATTTTTCAGCTTTCACTGTTTAAGTTGTGTTTTACTTGTCCACTCAGAATTTATTTAACGGCTTTCATGACGTTTTCGGCTTTTTCCGTATGTTTTACACCTTTCGGTTGCTATTGTTGTCTCATTTATTATTATTATTTATCTCAACTCATCGTACTCGTTTTCAATCATCATTTTACTCTGGTTGCTAACTATTATTCTCGAAATTCATTATTATCTCTAATCCTTTGTTTTCATTAATAACAAGCATCATCATTTTATTCATCTACGCTCATTTCTTACTATTCATTTTATTTACACCTGAATATTTCCTTTTATCTACGCCTAAGTTTCTCCATCATCGGGATTATCCTTTCGTCAATTTCTCTAACTTAATCGATTATCTGTTCGCGTTTAGTATCTAATTTGGCTTTGCTTGGCCTCATGTCTTTTGTAATTCGCACAATCGATCGTTCGTTACTTCCGCTAATATTTCTCATCTCATAGGAGTAGGGGTTCGAAATCGTTGCAACCTTTTCCGTTAATATTTTGATCTTTAATTTAATTACTTTCAATTAATCGTTTATTACGTTTAAAATTATTTTAACTGACTTGGTGATCAAGTCTTATTTCAAACAATTTTAATCCGATAATTTCTAGTTTTCCAATTTTTTACGAACTCTTAGACGACCCGCATTTTTGTGGTTTCCCCTATTTTTAACCCTCGTGATTTCCACCTTTTCCCTGTTTTTATTATTTTAATTTTTATTTATTTATCTATTTTTTATATTTTTATTACTACTTCTACGGTTTTTTGGATGGTATTTACACGATGATTTCCTTGACTTATACAACCTACCCATAATTTTATTTTTATTTATAGTTTCCTGTTTCTTTGATTCCTGCTTTACAAATATTGATAATTTTATTCCCGCTTTCCTGTTGAGTTGTTTCACTTTTGAAATTTTTATGTATCTAATATTTTAGCTTATTTATATATATTGATATTTTCCTCTCCTATTACAATACTCGTCATTCATGGGATTTCTAAACTGGTGTTTTTGTTCCTTCGTATTTTCATCACATTTTGCATTCTCTATTTTTCCTCCTCCGCCATTTTTGATCAACTATGCTCATGTATTTTCCGAGGTTACCTGTTATTGTTTTATCTATTATGATTTTGTTATTCCCTTTTGCAAGGTTATTTCAAGTTATTAGAACCTCTAAGATGCCTTCTATCTTTCCTAATTTATTTATAACGATACTATCTAATTTTCGTGGATCTCCAATAACTATTGTTCATTTCGTGAAATTTTCTACTTTCCTCCTGTTGATTTTTCTCAATATTTTGCCATCAATCTTGACGGTGTTCCTGTCCATCATATCACTCACATTCTGGTTTCTCTTAAGTGAATTTATGTTCTACCGTTTCTAAAATTTTTCATACTCTGTCTTTCTACTTTCCATGTAGACAAATCGATCGTTTTCCAACGTTTCTGTCAGTGTTTTCCAGTTGTTATCTGTCTGTATTTTTGTAAAATTCCGTCTCAACATCTATGGTTTTTTGATCATTATTTGTTTCCCTCTAGAATCGTCATTCATGCTCAGTTGAGTGTGCTCCTGAAAATATTTGTAGTTTCTCAATTTCTCTCAATTTCTCCATTTATTTTCGTTGTAAAATAATCATTAGATCTCAGCTTCAAGTGATTAAACAAAGTTTTTGGGTTTTTATTTCGCACTGATCTTTTCTTTCCGTATTTCTTTCATTCGTTAGTTTGCTTTCTATGTAGATACATTGGTCGTTTTTCATAGTTTTTGTTTTATTTCTTCCTACAATTTTCTGAAATATAGTCTCAGTGGTTACTTTCAAATATCCTGCTTCTCCCGTTTGCTAGCCGCTAACTCGTTTTAAATTTTTTCTGTTGCTGTTTTTACGAATTATTAGTTATCCGATGTCGTCCTGAAGTTTTCTTGCTTGTTATTGTTTCTAACAGAAATCTTGTATATTGTTCGCTTTGTTCATTGCTGAGTTCTCAACTTTGTACTTGTCGAGTCATTTGTTTCATTTCGTTTTGTAGACAAATCCATTGTTTTCCATAGTTTTCAGCTAATCTCACTTTTCCTATTGCCCCCAGATTTGTATGTGGTGTCTCGCCATTTGTTTCATTGCACTGTTTTTCTTATTTTGTAGCCAATTTGATCGTCTTCCATCGTTTGCTATTAAGCTCTATTCTTTGGCAAAATGTTATCCCGACGTTTTCTGCTTTTTGCATCTTGTATCTTCTGGTCACTTTCTGTTGTTTCTTAACTTTATTGTTTTGATTCTTCTCAATAACGGAGCCATTTGTTTCATCACCATATTCTCTCGCTTTGTAGAGATATCCATCGTTTTTCACAATACTTTCCCTTTTCTCATTGTTGTCTCTCTGGAGTTCCGTAAAATGTTTTCCGTCATTTTCTTTGTTTGATTATTAGATTCTTATTTCAGTTTAGTTTGTTTCTTTTGCCAACAAAATCATTTTATCTCGGCCGAGGGTGTATTGACGAACTTGCTGTTATTTCTAAACTGGATGATTCTGATCTTTCCAAAATAACGAAGCTTTATGTTGAGTCCCAAATTTGTACTTGGCAAGCTAGTCAATTGTTTCATTAATATATTTTCTCTATTCTGTAGTCGGGTTGCTCGTTTTTCATCGTTTTTTTATTAGGTTCTCTGAGTTAAATACCCTTCTTGTTCATCCGTTATTCGTTTCATCAAGATCGTTTTTCGTTGCTTGTTGTTTTGTTTCATATTTCCTTTATTTTCTTGTTTTGTATTCAAGTTTGTCGTTTTCCATCTTTCTGTATTTCATTCCTTATTCATCTGTCGTTCTCATTTGTTATCTCTCTGGGGTTCGGTGAAACTTTTTACGTCTTGTGCTCTTTGATCGTTTGACAAAAAAATCATTTCTAATCCCGGCTGAGCCCCCAAATTTGTATGGTGGGTTTCTGGGTGTTGATATTTTGAAACTATATGGTTGTTACCCAGACAACCCAATACAAATATTCTTTCGCTTACCACTCGGAACCCGTTGCTAAGCAACGTTGGAACTGTGTTCGAGTGGTAGATCGTCAACAAAAAGTGAGCGCTATTGCTAATGCTATAATTGACCGAACGATCCGTGGGTCCAACGAGCTGCCGATAGAAGGCCTGTGCTCGATTTCGATTTTTAGGTCCCATTATTCTCCTATCTCTGTCAAATGTTAACCTATACTCTCATATCATTCATTGTTATGTCCATTCCCATAGTCCTTCTTATCGTTGTCTGTGTTGATGATTATTCTTTGACCTGTACACCCTTTGTAAGGTTAAATATTCACACACTTGCTCTCTTACCCTTATCCCTATTAAATCTACAATGTTCGCTGTTATTGATACTAGTATTGTCATTGTAACTATTATATGTATTACCTTTATTAATTGTTACTACTATTACCTTTATTATTATTTTTATTACTATAACTACCCTTATATTTATTGTTATTACTACTATGATTATTACTACTATTATTATTATCATAATTATTATCATCATTACTACAAATACCATGATTATTATTATTATCATCAATATTATTAACAAATCCTTATTCCTCAGCTTTAAGAAATATTTTTCTTATATATAAATTTTCGACAAAGTACCGCCCTTATTTTTTGGTTTTATAAGGATATTACACTAACATTTGAACAACATTTCATTTTACTTTACTATTTTCTATAAGTATTTTCATCAATTCGGAAAATTTGAGCAGCATTCTGCCCTTATTTTACAGTTTCATAATAATTTAATACTCACAGTTGAGCCACATTTCACATTTATTTTACTATTTTCGAAATTGAAAGTTCGTAGCATAATCCATTAAACATTCATAGCATAATCCATTAAAAAATTCATAGCATAATCCATTAAAAATTTGTAACATAATCCATTAAAAATTCGTAACATAATCCATTAAAAATTCGTAACATAATCCATTAAAAATTCGTAGCATAATCCATTAAAAATTCGTAACATAATCCATTAAAAATTCGTAGCATAATCCATTAAAATTCCAATCAACAAGTGCTATAGCGCACACTAATACAACCAGTCTCCAAGTGAGACGGAAAAATTGACATTCTAATCAAGTTAGAAATAATACTGCCAAGTATTGTGTAGTTTTTAGTTGTTAATTTGTGAAAACACATCAGTATATATACCTAAAATTTGGCCTTAACCTTGCGTTTTAATTTTATTGCGATTAAACAAAATTAGACCTTGAAATTATTTGTGTTATCTAAATTAAATTTTGATTAATTTCTGAATTTAAATTGGCAATTTATTTTTAACATTTTTAATTAAATTTATTCGGCCAAAAATATTTTATTTTCATTCATTTAATTCATTAATTTTTACTTTTATATAAATGGTCATTTTACGGTCAAATATTCTTGTTATTGTGTTATTTTTTATGTAGATTTCGTGCGGTTCTTGATGAATTTTGTATTTATTTTATTTTACTTTTATGTTTTTTGATTTTATATTTATTTATATTCTCTCAGATTTTAAAATGTTTAGTTGGTGTTGTATATTGTATTTTACGTTATCTTGGTGCTGGGTTTTCGTGCTGTATTACTGATGCATTTAAACAATTCTCAAGGCTATTTGTGTGCTGGCCCAACACTAGTAATGCTTCGTAAAAGTCTTGTTATTAACTCGGTCGATTAATAAGATTTTAATGACTATTAGCGAGATTCTCATATTTTTATGATAGCAACGATTTTATTGTTTAAAATCCCGTCACCGTCCTTCAGTTTGATCCTAAGCGCATTATGTTTATATTATAGTTACTGAGTGCCCACTGGACTACTCGATGTTGTGATTTTGAGCTGTAAGTTGTAAATAATATTTAGGTCGAGTTTATAGGAAATTAGTGCCGACGAAACACCCAAAAGACTATTTCCCCTTCACCCTTTTCCTTTATACGGATTGATAATGACGTTTCAGCTCCTGCGTTCATCACGCCGGAGCCTTCACAGGCACGAAATCATTGGCGATAATACACGCACTTACACGATTTTCGATAATATATTTGATTATATTAGCTTGCGATATGTGTCGGCTGTGGGCCGGAAAAATGTTTAAAGAAGCATTGACGGAAAAACTTTCGTTCATTTATAGAAATATATATTTTGCATTATAATACATCATGATGGTTCATAAAATTTGCAAATACCATATCATAACTCCCTCTCCCCACGCCGAAATTCAAGCAGAGCTCATTCGAGATTGCGATGATACGACGTGGAGAGATAATCGAACAATCTCTCACTCACATCAAATTAGAGACTTTCACTGGTAAAACTGATTCTGGTTAAAGACCGATTAACTGGCTAGAACTGGTTTCAAGTTTTGTAAAACTGATTAAAATTATGTGAAAATGAATCGATATATATACCTATTGTACGACCCTAACCTTGCGTGTTCTTTTTGATTTAGTAAAACAAAATTTGACCTTGTGATTTTCTAGTATATTCTATTCTTAATTTTATTATTTTGTAATTTAATTTGACAATTTTTCTTTTGCATTTTTTAATTGAATTTTTTCTAATTCAAATTTGTTGATTTTTATTCTATTTTTATGGAATTTCGCATTTTTTGATAAATTGTCAAATTTCGGCCAAATTGTTAGGTTTTCATGTTATGTGTATGTTTATTTCGTGCGGATCCTGTTGCACTTTGTTATTAATTTAATTTATTCTTGTGTTTTACAATTTTATATTTAATTGTTCTCTTTCTCGCATTTTGGTAAGGTTAATTGTTTTTTTAATAGGTTTGAGTTTAAATCTGCATGTTATGTTTGCGTGTGTATTACCGATTCATTTAAACATTTACAAGGCCGTTTGTGTTCTGGCCCAACAAAAGTAAAACCACAAATTGACATCTGCATACTAAAATCAGTCTGACCATCTGCACACTAACACTAGAATTCAATCTGTCTTTCTGCGCACAGTTTTGTCATTTACGCACAATCTGTCAAGTTTCTGCACACAGATTTGTCATTAAAATTTGTAAAAACACATCAGTATACCTATAATTTGACCTTAACCTTGCGTGTTATTTTTTTAAAAATTTTAAAAAGGACAGGCCTTCAGTGGAGTACTAGTATAATATAATTTTAATGTAATTATTTATGATTATTATTATTTATTATAATTTGCTTTATAATGAATTTTTAATTATTTATTTTTTAAAATAAATTTTCAATTAACCCAAATGTTACTTTTCACTGTTTCTCGCTTTATTCAAAGAATTGGGCCTACTTCGTAGAAATCATTCCCGTTTTTATCGACATCAGATATTCTGCAATAATTTTTTAAGTCAACTAAATTTTAAAGAAAAATCTATATATTTTGATGATTTTCTCTCTCTATGTGATAGTCGGTTCCATGGAAGCATCAAAAATATTTTCATAAATATTCATGTATTTTTAAATTTAAATATTGGATGCAGTCTATTGTCCAACTGTTAGTATTTTCATTATAGAAATTTTATTCACCGTGCTTATGTATGAATTTCTTTATATTCTCGCGTGAAAGTTTTCTATCCTCCTATATTATAGGATGAAATCTAATTCTCAAGACCTTATCAAATGTCAATTTACCTATTACACACACACATTTATTATGGCTTAATTGATGCAATATTCAACGAAAGTTCTTTTCGAAATCTACTTGTTGGAGAAAAACGGAAACTTGTATAGAGAGGATATTCATCGAAATCTTTCAAAACAGTAACTCAGCTTACGAAATTCCAGTCAAACAAACAACAGTAAGGTTTACAATTGATGAGGTGGTTTATAATTTGTAAAAGTAAAATGCCAATTTTGTCAATCAATTATGAATTTTGCATTTGAAAAATATCAATCTGTAAAATCGTTTGAATAGTTCAAGAAAACAGTAAATATTTCCCCCTTCAAGGCTTGGCAGGTTCCCATGAATCATCAAGGAGAGCTAGAAGTTCCTCCCAGTCAGCAAAAGCTATTAAATAAATCTGAAAGAGAAAATCTGTTTCACGAAGCTGAAGTTTTTCCATTAATTTTGTAGAGTTTTAAATAAGAAATATTTAGAAATTTTACAACTCTGGTGACAGAGCCAAAGCAGTTTCCTTGTTCATGAATTGTCTCCAAAGTTTGGATACTCATTCCGCTTTTCCAAGTCTTCCAATGTGTTTAAGAGATGTAAGTTTGCAAAAATAATTACTAACCTTTTACACAGATATTTAGTTATCTAGTCATTACTTGGAGCAGAAGGACTGTATCCCTTTTATTTTTGGTGACCTGTAAGATTTGAGGTTTTGACGTTGTGAATCCTTTCTTTTATCCTCGGTTGGGAACTTAGCCTTCACATCGATAGAATGTTGTTCCAGTCGCTTTTCATTCAATTTAAACTCCAAATGAGTGATTAATAATAAATGTAACACATTTAATGCTTTAGGGAGAACCCTTGAAATGGACTGTCGAAATAGTTTTTAGTTAAAGAAAAATGATCAATTTTATGTAAACAAAATGCTAAAGAAAACTGAAAATAAAATGAAAGGATTTAGGGTTAATTAGTCTGTTAAAGGTCTGCTTCTTGTAAATGAGAAGGATTTCGAGTGTTGGAGAAGCCCTCAAAAAAATGTCCCCTACTAAATATTCATAACATTTATGATTATTTTTCTTAATATACGCACTAGACATGAAATCCATTCATTTTGTACAAGCTGAAAGGATGTATTATGAATCTGCATTGGTGGAGGCTGCTATGTTGCAGGAAAAACTGATCGGTAAAAGTCTTTTTTTCTCAGGAATTTACAAATATCCATTCCAAATGTTTGTCACCTTCAAATCCCTACGTAAATTCAATTTAAAGTCCTTTAATGAACTGAGGATGCAAACTTACGTACGAAGAACTTCATCCGTCAAGCCTAATTGACTGATTGATGGAGAGCAGAAACTCGGCGGAATTATATCGAAATATTTCAGCAACTTATCCGTCGAAGGCGCCCGACAGGAGGCAATATGATAAATTTCTGCTACTACCAGTCGGCTTGGAAACAATATTCTTTCAAGCGACATTCATTAGAATAAATGCGGAAAATCAACATTTTATACAGAAAAAATACACTCAAAAGGAGGGGCAGAATATTAAGACGTTTTTATGTAACTTTTGTAATCCCAGCTTTTGTATTATAATTGATATCTTATTTTCCCGTTGAAAATACAAATAGTCTTTTCCTGGAACTATTAAGTCTATTTGTCCCCCCCCCGACTTTCAGAAATACTCCAAAATCTTTTCCGATATGAATTTGAAATTGTGAGACTGGAAATTGTAACCACCAAGAAAATCAAATTTGAAGCTTATTACAACTTATAACTTTTTTAGCTTTCAATGACTTCGACGGTTTTTGGGCGAAATGTTCCCTTTCTTATTGTTGACATTGAATTGTTTGCAAGTTCTTTGACTTTCATTTTAACTGAAACAAACTTATTCTGTTGCAAATATTTGGTTTACCTTCCTCAAATTACTCGACAGAAATATTCCTCGAAATCAAATGATGCTTTTATCCTTTTATCCTTTTATAATGCGCTATCAAAGGCCAAAAGTGTTTTTTGATCAAAGCTCTTTCAAGGCTTTTCATCTGTCACCATGACAACGCTTGAATCCTCAACGCGTTTGTGTCTTAAAATTTAGTAATTTATAAAGACGGGTTTCATTCTTGATTGCACAAGCAGTTCTGATTTTAACCTCGTAAGCCCTGGCGACTAAATTCACACTTTTATTACCAATAAGGTCTACATAAGGTCTTCCCGATCATTGTCTATACTCCCTATACTATTTTTTGATATACAATATTTTGAGGAAATCAAAATCAGAAGCGAAATTCTAAATGAAAATCAAAACATAAACTCATCATAAGTCAAATATAAAAATTTTGCCCTCCCCCAGTTCCAAGAAATTAATATTTTACCTAAAACTTCATAAAACAATTTGAAAGGATGTCCCTTAGGGTCATGATGAGGCATTCCAGAGTTGTGATTATTTGCATGCTCTCATTGTATTCATTGCAATAGATCTCGCCTATCATCATAAAAGTCCCGAGAGCAAGTTCAAGATGAATGCTGATTACCTTCAAGTGGAAAAGCAAAATTATGAAACTCGAATATTCGAATACGAGCGCATGAGCAAATATTTCATGAATCACAACAAGTAGAATTAGTAATTCTTCTTCCGGAATGATTTTCCTGTTTCAGATTCGGCATGGCGTTGGAATTGGCACAGAAAGCTGCGAAGCTTAACTATAAGCTTTACGGATCCAATAACAATTTTACCAAGGAGAGTTTATGCAAGATTAGTGATATTCAGGGAGAAATAATTAAAGGAAAAAGTTTGAGATTTTCTTGTTCATCCAAATGGATAAATTAAAAAATACTAAAAATTCAATCCTTGCAAAGAGTTTTGTTGCTTATTAAAAATTTAATTTAATTTGGTAAAGGATTTCACAATTATCATTAAAATCTTTCAAGTTCATCTTTGATCCTTTTTCATTTACAATCTCATTTACTTTCATTTCTTTCTGGCTATTGATCAAGGATTACTGGCTGACAGACAATAAAGTGATTATAGACAGTTTGAATGATTGATTTTCTACCATGTCATAATAATTATTGTTAATTATTATTAATTAATATTAATTATTTTTAATTAATACTAATTAATTATAATTATTATTAATTATTATTACTTAATATTAATTATTTTTAATTAATACTAATTATTAATAATTATTATTAATTATTATTACTTAATATTAATTATTTTTAATTAATACTAATTATTAATAATTATTATTAATTAATATTAATTATTATAATTAATGATTAAAAATAATAATAAATAATCTTTATAATAAAGCGAATATCTCTATGAATAATTATTTACTTTTCAATTTATTTTGTATTTGCGTTCCTTAAAAATAACTTATTAACATACATTTATAATTTAGACAGTTTAGTCACAGATGCAGAATCCAATTGCAACCAGATTCGTCATAAATTTTCATCGTCCAATTCTGCGGGAGACGGAGGGAGTCACAAACAAAAAGTCTCACCTCCCTCGGTTCCCAGATATAAACAGGCGAAACATAAAATAAAATTTGTAATTTACACATTGAAAGAACTTGTGAGACTCAGTGTAATATGGAGTGTGTTCTTAGCGTTTGGTTTTCTTGTTTTAATATTGCTCTATTTTCTGCTGGTAATTCTGCACAATTATATGATGCACTCTTTCACATTCATCGAAATGCTGCCGTTCTTGGGCAACCTTGTCAGTTTATTGTTGAAAATGCTCGACTTTCTATTAAAGCTTTTCGGCAAGACATTCAGCAGCTTATCCGATCTGGCTCTGGAGTATTTTGATTAAGGAAATAAAGTGTATTGTTTCAGTTGTTGTACTAGTTTTCGTTATAATTCAACTAGAGAAAAATAATTAAGACAACATTTTGTATTTAATAACAATCGTATTCGTTTGAAAACACAAGTGAAACGTATTCAAGGGGTTATTTACATGTCAACACAAAGATTTGCTTGTCTATATAAAATAAACACGTTGGCAAAGGGCCTTATGTCCAGTCCAGCAGGTATGGCCGTCCCCAGATTTGTCAGTCCTTATCAGCGTTTGTCCTTGAGGACACGAGCCGGAACATGCCGGGGCAGTTCCATACCAAACATTTTCAGTGCGTCTGTTATTGGCTAAACCAATGGTCAGTTAAAATGGTTGGAATGTTTGATTTACCTCTCAAAGCAAGTTCATTAATTTGTTGTACTTTTGTCAACAATGCATCGGCAAATTTTTGTTTCTTTTCAAATTTATCTTTCAACGCCGTGATTTTCCTTAAATGATCTGATGCAATACTCGACAAAGCTCCAAGGCTTTTGACAATCGCGTCGGCTTCCTCCTTGCAGTTAGAACATTTTGTGTTTGTGCCTAATATATCATTGATATGGCACCAAAATAATTACAAATACTATGTGAGGCCTCTAGCTTCTTGATATGCTCTTCTTGCTCCTCCAAAATTTTGAAAAGCTTGTAATAATTATCTCGTTTCAGTCGTTGTTGTTCTAAAAGTCTTTAACTCTGTCTAAAATATTTTTAAATACCTTCTTCAGAGTTACAAGGAATAGAAGTTCCGGAATACTCTTTAGTTGGGGAACACCAGAGAAAATCAGCATTCACATCAGTGCAGTCTTCAAATGTTCTGCCTTTGTAAGTAAATGGGAAAACACATTGTTTTGGTCTCTCTAAAGGGTAACATTAAAGCGTTTATGCTAAATGAGGCTCAGTACCAGCGTAGACCGTGAATGCAATGCATAATAACAAAATAATTAAATGCAACTTCATTGCTAAATAGCTTCTTGTTATTGAAGAGTGGCTCGTGGCCATTTATATAGGCAGTTAAGGTGGCTAATCACAGTGCGCAAACATCGCAAGGAGCGCTTTATTTGCCAGCCGTAGAAGGGAAAACTAATTTGACATATGTTCCCTTTATTTGTGGATTTCAATTTGTAAACACTTATGTAAGCTTACATATAGATAGTTGTAATTAATAATAATAATAATAATAATAATAATAATAATAATAATAATAATAATAATAATAATAATAATAATAATAATAAATAATAATAATAATAATAATAATAATAATAATAATAAATAATAATAATAATAATAATAATAATAATAATAATATAATAATAATAATAATAATAATAATAATAATAATAATAATAATAAATAATAATAATAATAATAAATAATAATAATAATAATAATATAATAATAAATAATAATAATAATAATAATAATAATAATAATAATAAATAATAATAATAATAATAATAATAATAAAATAATAATAATAATAATATAATAATAATAATAAATAATAATAATAATAATAATAATAATAATAATAAATAATAATAATAATAATAATAATAATAATAATAATAATATAATAATAATAATAATAATAATAATAATAATAATAATAATAATATAATAATAATAATAATAAATAATAATAATAATAATAATAATAAATAATAATAATAATAATAATAATAATAATAATAATAATAATAATAATAATAATAATAATAATAATAATAATAATAATAATAATAATAATAATAATAATAATAATAATAATATAATAATAATATAATAATAATAATAATAATAATAATAATAATAATAATATAATAATAATAATAATAATAATAATAATAATAATAATAATAAATAATAATAATAATAATAATAATAAATAATAATAATAATAATAATAAAAAAAATAATATAATAATAATAATAATAAAAAAATAATAATAATAATAATAATAATAATAAATAATAATAATAATAATAATAATAATAATAATAAATAATAATAATAATAATAATAATAATAATAAATAATAATAATAATAATAATAATAAAATTGTTTAAATAATAACATTTTGCTTTATGTTATCTACAATAATAAATTCATTAAAATGTTTTGAATTTTTAAAAAATATTTCGTTTGCTACCCCCATGCCATAAGGCAAAATTAAAATTATCATACTAAATATTCCTCCTTCGAAACTTGTTTCAACTATTATATCACAAGAAATGACAAATTTGGAAGAATTGCCCTTCCATAATGTCGGAGGGCAAACTCATCAACATTTTCTATCCTTCAAAGGAGGCCCAAAACAAAATTATTTGGTTTCAAAAAAATGACATTTAAAAAAATTGCAAAATAATTAACTCTGATTTGTACTAAAATAAAAAAGTTCTAATTTTTGCAAGCGAAATAAATATTTCTATAAATTATTTGTCATTGTCTCCAATCCATTTATTTTTGCTGTCCACGATTAGCTGTTGAACCTTGACAAAGATTTCAGAAACCGTGTTCGGAAATAACCCGGGACGCCTTGAAGCATCAACATCATCATGAATTGAATCTATGATGACAGGAGATTCATCACTGTCCTCGACAAGTTCCTATGATAAAGATTTTTCTACAATATCAAAATACTTTATTCCTTGCCTTTATATCCTGTTGATCGGCATCTTCACCCAAGAACACATCGTCTGAGGATTGGACTTCGTTTTCATAATTATGGTAGTATTGGTTGGACAATAGACTGCTTGAATAGTAATATCGCTCCGAATCCATTATCCTGGAATAAAAACATTGTGGCAGTCGTTCAATTATCAAATGAAGCACTAAAGAAATGGCTCATATCTCCAGGTGATATTAAAAAGTGGCCCCATTAAAGGGAAAGTATTTCAATTGCTACGAACTATCTTAGAGTGACAGAAAGTTATGGTGAGAAAATTTTTAAAATTTACTAAATTCTTATTTGGAAAATTCCTTGCATTGAGGATACCTAAATACTAGAATAAAATAATTAATAAACATGTAAAATGATTGGAGGAAACAATGATAAGTGATTAAGATGTGGTTTTGGAGCTTAATAAAAAGGGAATGATAAAGAAATGTCGAATAATGAGAAGGGAATAAGAGAAAATCAATAAAAACAGACAATTGAATAAAAGAAGGTCATTTATAATTAACGAGGGCAAATTTAGGAAAACAAAAACAAAAGCAAAATTTGCACGTTATCTCGAAAGTCCTTTCAAGATAAGGGAAGGAATGTTGTTTGGGAATCCGGGAAAGGGCATCTCTAAAAATTATTTATCTGGATAGTTGTCAGTGATTATAGAGGCCCAAATGTAAATAGCAGTAAAAGATATTGGAAATTCTATTTGACATCAGCAAGTATTTTTGGGTGACGTAGTATAAAAAGGAAGCGCAAGTCTCTTTCAACTGGAATGAAAGAGAGAAAAAGAGATTAGAGAAAAGTTGAACTAAGAATTAAAAAGAAAATTACAGAAAATTGTTGAAGAAAGGTATTAAAGAGAAATTTGGAGAAAACTAGAAGTTACAATCAAGAAAAAGGGAAATTTGAAACTGAAATTAAATGAAAAAAATAAAAAAGAAAGTTGAAGAGACAAAGCCGAAATTGTGAAAAGGAAATAAAGTCAAGTCAAAGCAAAGCAAATAAATGAGATTTACCAATCTCAGAAACCCATCACTGTAGTCAAGTGATTGTAAAATCCAATTGGTCCGAAAAGTGCTATTCTTCCAGAAGGGTCGTAATAAGGACCAAGTTATCACTGTAATAGATAATTCTTTGTGTCAATAAAGTTTATATCCTTTGGAGTTCATTACTGTTGTTTAAAAGCACGTTTGGAGTCAGATTGACAATACATCCTATTTAAATTTACCGACAACCCTAACATTTGTTATATTTTATCATTCCACTACAGACAAAAACTTTGCAGTAGGTCTTGTGGAGTTCTTTTTGACAGATCTCTTGCATTATTGGCAAGAAATTAATGATAAAATTTATAATAAAATTTTAATTAAATTCTAGAGTTATTTTGTTTCAAATAAAATGGGATAAATTGAGGAGCTCCCAAGTTTGATTCTGAATCAGTGAAAATTGTCACAAATGTTTGGTGTATATTTTATTGTTCAAAAATTCTTTATTTCATTTTTATCTTTAATATATTTTACCAGTCTCACTAACCTGTAATCTTTGTAGCTCGGGAAATAATACTGACTGCTTCTCCTGGATAATCTCTGTAATAATGATAATAATAATAATAATAATAATAATAATAATAATAATAATAATAATAATACTAATAATAATAATAATAATAATAATAATAATAATAATAATAATAATAATAATACTAATACTAATAATAATAATAATAATAATAATAATAATAATAATAATAATAATAATAATAATAATAATAATAATAATAATAATAATAAATAATCAAATAAATTTGCAATGATTTAATTAAAGGAAAACGACAATAAAACACTCTTTGTACGACATATGTTTAGACAGTTTAACTGTCATATTTAGGCACAAAAACCAAACTATAAATATTATGAACCTATAATAACGCGCGATATGTGAAGCATTGTTGATAAGGTTATTGAATCCAAAGATTAATGTGCAAAGTACTATGACTACGGATGTTTTGAAGGTTTTTAAATAGTTTACGTATTTTAAATCATGACAAATTGTTGTTTGAGTATTGATTTAAAAAATTTTAAATTTTAGCGCGGGGTTTTCAAATTCAATGAATTTTAATCCTTTTCAAATTTAAATTAATCCCCTTCAAACTTAGTTTAATCCCAGAACTTATCTTAATTAATTACATTTTAGGTTTAATTCTGCTGTCATTTATTAAATTTATTTTTAAAGAAATTTAATAAAATCTGATGAGAATTAAGTTAAATTTTAAAAGGATTAAAATATCATTGAAACGGATTATTTTAAGTTGACAACCCTGCATTTTTAAAATAATTTAATTTAATTTATAAAATATTAAATTATTATTTTAAAATTATAATATTTATATAAAAAAAAATTATTTTAAATTAGTTAAAAGTATTTAAATATTTTTTTAAAGTATTATTTATTAAAATATTAAATTAATATAAAAAATAATTTGTTTAAATTAAGTTAATTCATAATATTTTTAGTTGGTATTTTGTGCATGAAAATGACAGTTAAACAGTCGAAATATATCGTAGGAAAGTTTTCTATTGGCGTTTCCTTTTGATAATTATAATAATTATAATAATAATAATAATAATAATAATAATAATAATAATAATAATAATAATAATAATAATAATAATAAATAATAATAATAATAATAATAATAATAATAATAATAAATAATAATAATAATAACAATAATAATAATAATAATAATAATAATAATAATAATAATAATAATAACAATAATAATAATAACAATAATAATAATAATAATAATAATAATAATAATAATAATAATAATAATAACAATAATAATAAATAATAACAATAATAATAAATAATAACAATAATAATAAATAATAATAACAATAATAATAATAATAAATAATAATAACAATAATAATAATATTAATAATAATAAATAATAATAATAATAATAATAATAAATAATAATAATAACAATAATAATAAATAATAATAATAACAATAATAATAATAATAATAATAAATAATAATAACAATAACAATAATATTAATAATAATAAATAATAATAATAATAATAATAATAATAAATAATAATAACAATAATAATAATAATAAATAATAATAACAATAATAATAGGTTAAAAAATTAATGTTATCAAAGCAGTTCGAATTTGCTTTCGTGTATAAATTGCCATCCATTTTATACCAGCCTCAAATTTGAGAATGATTTTGGCAATTCAATTTTTAGTTTCATTTTTCCCCCGGTTAAGGCAAATAGAGTCGGAATTATAATTAGATAGCGTTTCTTCACAAAGACTTCGACACTGAACCTCGAAGAATTCCTAGATAAAGAATTGAAAAAACAATTTTCGACTTATGAGCCTAAATAAATTCTTTTTTATGAAAAGTATTCATTTCAATCTTATGTCTATCAGATTTGATCAAGTTTTGCAAATAATGCCGAATAAAATTATATTTGATTTGATCCCTCCCCCTAAATACCAAAAGAACGGATTTGGGTCAATCTAGGTGCAAATGTAACCAATGGGGGGAAATAAGATTATAATAATATCAATTCAAGACCAAAACATTCAAAATCTCACCTCTTCAGTTGAAAGATTTCTCCATTTGTTGAAATTCCTCCAATTTTTCATGATGAGCATCCCGGCATAAATTTTACCCACCGTTAACGGATACGAGGCTGAACAGAATTAATAACGGTATCCATTTTAGTAATATTGTATTATTTATTCAATAATCTTGGCCAATATTTTAATTTTTGGCCGGGCAATAATAAGTTCTTTTCATTGACACAATTCTAGTGAAAGCATCCTATAGCACTGTCCACCTGTCCAGTCCATATACTATTGTTCTTTACCACTTCTCGGTACTAAGTTAGCACCAGGCACCCTCTGAAATGTTTTTTCATTATGCAAATGTGATAATTCTTCTGAAGTTGCCATTTGACATATCCAGATAGTTTCATTTAAACCTCGTAAAATGGGGGAATTTAAAGAAAATAAAAAACTAAAATGTAACTATAACAACACACCCAATTCAAAGCCGATTACAAAGGGTCATCTCTCAAGCATACAGACTCATCATTAATTGGTTTTACTACATATTCCAATATGGTGAGGAGTTACTTGACGATTTTTTGAGGCATTCTAATGATATCAGTTTAAATGTTGTCAGCCTATCTGAAATCTTAGAATAACCAATTATTAATCACTACTTAATTAAAGAATCTTATCTAAAATTATTGAAAACGATGACATGCCAAAGATATAAATTGAGAATTGGACTACGTTAAGTCTTGTTGTACTACCCCAACCCGAGTATATGGACATTTCCTTTCTATCACCATTTGTATGATAATAGAATTATCTAATTAAATAAGTTTCAGAATGATTATGTAATAATTACATTGATCATTTGCTGCATAAATATCGATTGGCGTCCTCGCTAACAAATCACTAATTGATTTCTCCAGATTGAGTTATAAAGACAGAAATACAATTTTGCAATAACATTCAATTTTTAGAATAAACGTTTACGGTTTTTTGAATTTTTATGGCGTTTTTTAGTTTTTTACTATTTCAAATATATGTACCTTTATTTAGAGGAAGATAAGTATCTATTCTATTTTGCTTGTTGAGACTCGGCCAAACTTTCAGCATGTTTATTCTCAATTCCTGATCTAGATTGTCAATTTCTGCCACTGACCCCATCTTGATCTGCAAGGATTCTCGGATCAGAGCGAATAATGTTGAATTGAAATTGACTCGTTTTTGGTTGTCAAGAATCATGTTCATTCGGATCAGTTTCTAATTTTTAAATATAATTCACTTTTTAATTATAAAGATTTCAACCACATAATGCGGTTTTTGAAGCCTTAGAGATAATTTGTTTGGTCTATGGAACTATTGGGTCCTCGTCAGCCATGAGTAAACTATAGATATTTGGTTAAATGTTTTGAAAGATGTTTTTAATGATTATTAACCCGAAATTCACAATAAAAGGTTGCTTTTTGCATTTGATGTGACATGACAGATGTAGTGCATTCGAGCACATTAAAATGATAGATTTGAGGGGAGGATACCATTCATAGTTTCAAATGTGAAAGGTCTTGGTTTTATACAGATACCTTTCGATTGTCATGGTATAAGAAATATGTGGTTGTTACATGAAATTGCAAGACTACAAATGAATGTTTAGTTTTATTCACTCGGCTGGAAGAAGCCTTCTCATTTATAGCGCGTTAAGATTATCATTTATTTGGTTTGATAAATAAGCTGAATAGTTTCGTTCAAATCAAATCCATTTGTAGAGATGGCGTACGTCAGCTGTTTGAACAGTTGGGAAACGTCATACGGAGCGATGGGAAATACTCTGATAATGATGGGCATCACAAAACTACGTTTAGTATAAACTGATCTCTCTAGCAAGCCGCCCCTCTCCCCCCCCCCCCTTAATACTTACAAATATGTAAATAAGAGTAATGTCAACCCTGAACAGTTTGTTTCAACTGAAATTCATGAATAAACTGAAATCGGAATTGTCATATTTGCATTGGAGGTCCCAACAAAATAATAAATTCCACTTACACAGCAAGCTGTTCTATAGGGGCAATTTTTACCGAATCCAACTGGCGGCCCCAATTTCTTCATCATTTTGTACATATCCTCGAAATAGAGCCAGCCTCTAAAAACAATTTTAACTGCTATTGAAAGTTAGCATTTATAAAACTAACGTTCCCATCGGATCAAACTCGGCCCACAGTCGAACGTACTCATCAAGATGATGAGGACCGAGGATCGACGGATCACGCGTAAGGTAATCAAAATTGTCCATAATTACGGCGACAAAGAGATTGAGCATTAGAAAAGTGGTGACAAGGATAAAGGTTATGAAATATGGATAGGAAAAATCGCTGCCACATAATTTGTCCTGAGGCGAAAGACAAATGCCGCCGGTAGTTAAATTTCCGCAAGCGCATCTTTTACCAGATTCTGTATCAATCATTATCAAGTGCCAACTTTCTCCGGTTGCGCACCTGAAGAACTCTTTTAACACGATTGAAAACAAAATAGCTTACCGGAACAGCAGCAACAATCCCATCATAAAATTCCGGAAGTTATTGTTCTGGTTGATTTGGGTGTCGTCATTAAGCTCAATGTTGCCGAAAATCTGAAAAAGACGGCCATTAGAATGTCCGCTGTAATCTGACATAATATTATGAAATTTATAGCGCACTGTGCCGGTGGATTGAGGTTACCAAATTATTTCTATTCAAATAAATTGAGTGAAAAGAAACAAAATGAGAACTAGAGAAAACAATATAAAAATGGGTCATGACAAAATCAACAGCGAGAGAAAGCCCAAATGCCCATCACAGTGTCAATCATTATCTGCGGCCCCGCAGCCGGCCTACCACAAAACGGCGCTTGGCTTTAGCTTTTTATTCTTCATATAACTCATGTTTATTGAAATGTATTAACAATATTTAGAATGAAACATTTATAAATGGGTTTCCTGGAGTGAGCCTTCTCATCACAATGAATCCGTTGCGAGTTCGGAAGGGTAAACAAATTGACAATGGCAACTAACCTGCATTCCAATAATGCAGTAGATGAAAAACAACAAGCCGATCAGCAGGCAGACCCACGGCAGCGCCTTGAAAGATTGAATGAACGTCCACAAAAGTATTCGAATGCTGTAGCCTCTCATTAGGACTTTTATCAGCCTCATCACTCTAAACAACCGCAAAAATCCTAAATTCGGAATCTCTGTTGTGGATTCCTACAAAGAAAATTGTCAACATTTTTATAACTTGACAAGTATAAATATAAATTTTTATTTTCAACAGTTTTATTTTGCAATTCCAAATTGGCACTGCACTTGCTTATACACGGACTCCCATGGACCCTACCCAAAATCAATATTGCACTGAACTTGCTTATTTATGGATTCCCATGGACCCTACCCAAAATCAATATTGCACTGAACTTGCTTATTTATGGATTCCCATGGACCCTACCCAAAATCAATATTCCACTGCACTTGCTTATACACGGACTCACATGGACCCTACCCAAAATCAATATTCCACTGCACTTGCTTATACACGGACTCCCATGGACCCTACCCAAAATCAATATTACACTGCACATGCTTATACATGGACTCACATGGACCCTACCCAAAATCACTATTGCACTGCACATTTTCAGTGCATTGACTAGGAGTTATTTTCAACGGAATAGGAATATCATCGGATACATGGGATTCTGTTGTGACAATGGGTAATCACGGTTACCTCTCTTTGTGGTATAATTTTGTTTTTATCCTTTACTTTGTTTTTTATTATATATGTAATCATGTAATACTTCCGATTTCATTTCCGATAGAAACACGTCTGTAAGGCTACCCAACACTGTAACAAAGTCGAAGATATTCCAAGGATCTTTGAAAAATAGCTGAATAATGAGATGACATACTGGAGAGGACATTTACAGAAACCAACCTTGAACTGATAGGCAATCATTTTCAAAATGCATTCTGACGTAAATATGATGGTAAACGCAATGTTAAGGTACTTCAGGCTAAGGCAGAAATCATTTTGCGTGGATTGCTCTCTCAGGAATTTGGTGTTAGATTGAAATGCTCTTTCAGGCAGTTTCGTATGACTCTGGAAACATTATTATAACAATTTTAATTATTATTATTATTATTATTATTATTATTATTATTATTATTATTATATTATTATTATTATTATTATTATTATTATTATTATTATTATTATTATTATTATAATTATTATTATTATTATTATTATTATTATTATTATTATTATTATTATTATTATTATTATTATTATTATTATTATTATTATTATTATTATTATTATTATAATAATTATAATTATTATTATTATTATTATTATTATTATTATTATTATTATTATTATTATTATTATTATTATTATTATTATTATTATTATTATTATTATTATTATTATTATTATTATTATTATTATTATTATTATTATTATTATTATTATTATTATTATTATTATTATTATTATTATTATTATTATTATTATTATTATTATTATTATCATCATGATAATCACCTTTATAACGAGCGTAATGCTGCTCAGTGCAATAATGATCATGATGAGGTATTCAAAAGGCGGGGATACCACAAGACACCAAACCTTATAATAAACAGAATTTTTGTTTGCTGGCATATATCGTGAGGTCGGCTTGGTATTTATAGCAAAATCTATGCATTTAGTCTGAAAAAAAAGAATTAACTATTTAATGTGTATTTAACTTACTTCATTTTTATCTAACTCCAAGTCGGACTTGTCGCTCTCCCCCTGCTCCTGGAATGTGACAATGATCAAAGCAACAAAAATATTGACAAAGAAAAATGGGAAAACTATGAAGAACACGATGTAAAATATTGCTATTTCTTGTTTATAATTTTCTATTGGCCCCTCATTGGAATATGTTGCGTAGATCGAGTTCTTCAGCACGCTAGGAACCGAGAGTAAGTCTAGTGACAGAAATCAGATCTAAACTCACTCTGGCCAACCTTCTCCCGTTGTAACAGTAAATAATGTGATCATCGAATTGACAATATTATCGTAATTAAAATAATTTCTTTGCCAAATTCTTTTTTTCGCTTGTATTCCCATTTGGTCGTTGAAGGTGTAGAAATATCCCCTAGGGAGAAATTTAGAGGAAAAATGAAATATTTTCTACTTGCATGTTTCCTTGATCCTCTTCGACAAGTCATTACAATAAAAGAATTTCCCACTGAATAACTGGACGGCTATGACCCCAAATATGAATTGGAACAAAATGAATACGATAAGAATGTTGAAAACGTTTTTGACTGAGCTAATGATAGTTTCGAATACTGCCTGGACGACATATCAAATGCTTATCCAACATAAACTTCAATTACCTTCAGTTTTGGAACGCGATTTATGGTTTTCAGTGGCCGCAGAACTCTGATAACTCGCAGAGATTTTATCGTGTTTAGGTTCTTGCTAGTATGTAAATATAATTTATTCTGAACCCCAAGTCTTTGAAAAGATATTTTTATGTTTCCCTATGTTCAAATTTTTCTATCTAGCCAAGCTTTCACTACGGCCAATTTCACCTTTACAATCACCGCATCAGGAATTCTCAACATTAAATTTCTTTCACTAAATCTCGTTCTCACTCGTCCACAAGATGCTTTAGTTTATTGAAATGGTTGCTTATAAACTTACTTGCCTAAGATGTAGCAGGTTTGCGCCTGGGGGCCATCCAGATCAAATCCGCGAGCAAAGATAGTCCATTCATTTACAAGACTAAGCACCAAACATTCATCTATCATGTCACGAGAATTGAAGCAAGATCAAATGGAAAAGGATCTAATGAAAATCTTTACAGCCACTCAAAAATTAAATAAAATAAAATTGCAAATACGAATGGTGAAGATTCAGCAACTTTACTCTTCCAATATTCAATGTATTACGAGTCGCATGTTTTTGTGAGGCTTTTGTAGGCACTTTGAGTAAACTTAGACTTATTCTCTTTATCAATTTTTATTTAACCCTTTGCATCCGAACCATTTTTAGTATGGGTATTCCACTGCCCGACAGTAGTTTCAATAAAAAATTGTAATACATCAAAGATAAGCAGTTTATTTACATATTTCATTTTTATTTACATAATACAAACATAAAAATTTTGCGACGATTTTGCCTGAAACGCTTCAGTGTTCACACTGCAGGATCTGCATGTCCACCATCTGATATATACTGGACTAATCTCACACACACTCCTAGTAAAAATTATTTACAACGCATGCATGCATGCATATGGTGCAATATTATCATAAATAGTAATGGCGCCTCTCGGGCGCAGTTCGAGTTGTATTAATGAAAAGGATGGCGCCTGAGAGGCGCCGTTCGGGTGTAAAGGGTTAAAATTATATGCAAAGAAAATATAATCAACAAATTGAATCTCACCTGTAAAAGAACGAAAATACAGCAATGATGACCACGATCATGTCCATGATATTCCACGGATCCCTCATGTATGACCCAGGATGGAGGACGAGGCCAACATCAATGACCTTGAATTCAAATTCAATTAAAACAAAAATGCTTCCAATTCTCACCTTTAAAATCATTTCTAACAGAAACACGCTAGTAAAGGCTAAATCAAAGAATTCTAAAAGTCTGTTTCTCAAGGAATTGAAGATGACTGGATCCTCGGCAGCCAAGGCCATTGAACTAGCAAAGATTACCATCATGATGAAAATGTCGAAAAACCTGAGATTTGCCACGAAATGGCAAACTCTACGAATGAAATTGTGAGGCCCAAATATGAAAAGTGAGCTGTAAGGCAAAATTTTCTTTCGTACTATAATCCCTTCGGCCGGTGGATTCTCGACGACTTCTTATGAATCAATGTCTAAGAATATTAATTTAGAAAAGCCTTACTGACAGGGGATTCTTTTATTGGTTGCTTTTTGTCTTTTGGTTTATCGTACATATTCCTGCTTGAAAGTCAATCACAAATGTTTACATGGCAAATACTAACAATTCTTCAATTATGGAGTCGTCAATGTCCTGTATCTTGGCTTCGCTGCCGAATAATTTCCTTCGTTCTTCATTTTCTGCTTCCTCACGCCTCTAAACGATTATAAATTTACCATGAAATTATTTACATTACGAGCTCTTCCTTTTTTGTTTCCTCCTCTTCTGCCGCTGATAATTCGGCAGCATTTGCCAGATTGTCAACGGCGATGGCCAGAAAAACATTTAGTAAAGTATCTGAATCGTGAGAACAATAAAGATAACAATATAAAAGGGTTTACAATTTCCAAAGATAACAATTAACAGGAAATAAGAGGAGTAGATCATGGAGAAGTCTCTACTGTTGCTGGTTTTCATCTGTGAGCGAATTCCATTATACATGACTTCATTCCAGTTTTCCCCGGTGAGAATC